>JAVJGI010000062.1:38793395-38832496 GCA_035590275.1 Ibycter americanus | reverse complement strand
CCCCCCCCCCCCCCCCCCCCCCCCCCCCGGAGAGAGCTAGGAGCTGTCTTGGACCAGCTCATGCCAAGTGTTCTTCTAAATAGAAACTGCTCCCGAAGTGCATGAGTTGCAGGTTGGTCCCTCATGCAGGCACATGGCATGAGTTCCTATTTAAAGTCCAACTGCTTTGCTCCCCTCAAGGTTTCAGGAACTCAGAGACCAGACTACACTAGTCCAGAGAGCTGCTGCCCATCCCACTGAGCCACTCACTGGCCTTGGCAATGGGGTGCAACAAGAAAGGGTGGGAAATATATCACAGATAAACATAAACCATCTGAGACCTCTGTTCCCTGCCCTGCCTGGGCTTACTCTGCATCTCAGCTACTAATCCAAAAAGTGGGGAGAATGGTACTGCACTGTCCCCCAGCTGTGCTATAAGGATATATGCATTTCAGCCCTGTCTCATGCTCTGGGTACCAGTGAAGTATATATATTAATGTGCACCCAGGCAGAGCGACTCACAGTTTCTTTCTTTTCTTCTTCCTACAGCTGGAATGAATAGAAATACCCTGACATGTTATCTGTGTATCACACCACTTTAAATAACAGATGCAACCATTGGTATCCCTTGAATTCAAACAGGCCTTATAAAAATGTTTTTTTCCACCACAGAGGTTCTTGGCTCCAAAGGAGGAAGCATCCTCCAGGTCTTGAGAGGGGTGTTCTTATTCTTTAAGTAATTTTATACAAAACAACATCTACTATCAACACTGTGATTAAGTCCTGTGAAGTTGGGGGAGATAAAGGTTGAGATGAATTACATGTTTGGAATCTTCAATTAACCTTTTGATCCCTAGGTCATCCAAAGCAGGTCACCCACACCCCCCTAAAATACAGCACTGGCATCTCAAAAAGTCACAAGAAATCCTATTAATAAGATACAGGATTAATAGTAGGGAGCAAACATCATAAGAGGTTTGGTTTGGATAAGGAAGCACAAGGTTGGCTGCTTATCTGAAATGTATCCGAATGACTGTAGCCTAAAAATCTTGTGAGAATGGGCTTTGTAAGGTGACTTGCTGTAGCTTGTTGGTTTAGTTGATGAAAAAGGGAAAAATGGGAAATGATTCCATATTGGGAAAAGGCCCGATGAGAAGATGGGGTAGAATTTTGTACAATCACCTCAGATTTGCCCTACGTCCATTTATTTTTTGTAAATAACTTCTAAAGAAGAGACAATGTGCTATAACAGAGCTGGTTAAGGCAGGGATTTACACTTATTCTGCACTGCGTTTAGCTCACACAAACCCCTTCTATTAAAATACATTTTCAAGGGTACAAAGTCACACACTTGTATTAGGAAATGCCCTCATTAAAATCATCCATGCGGCTTCAGTTCATCCCGTTCAGAGGTTAGATTCTGTGGCGGTCCATAAGCCCCCAGCACCATAGAGCCTGTGTTGCGCTCACCCTGGCTCAGCCCCTGGATGTGATGGATGGTGCTCACTTAGGAAGAAGCTGTGCAACACATCGCTGCCTTGGTGTCGTTTGGTGTGTGGTCCCACACCTTATTTACTACACACCACTGTGGGAAGAATCACTCATTTCTTCATGAGCCTTCCTGCAGACTTCACAGTCGGCAGTGAGTTGCTTCGCAGGCGTTTAGAAATACCCTCTCACAACAACTCTTAAAAAAGAAAAGCAATTTAGCCCCTTCCTACACACGAGGAGTATGAGGCAAAAAGAGATGGAGGTGAAAGCATGTTTCCCATGGACTACAATTGCAGCTTTAATTGTTCAGCACTTTTGACAGTCAGACTGAAGGTTATTAGGCAGAAATCAGAAAATGGAGAGTAAACAATCCCTAACCCTGACAGGGTAGGGGGTTTGGGGCATGAGGGAGGGTGCCTACACCTTTTTTTTTTTCTGTGAAAAACATGGATTTGAAACAGCAACATTTTTTGCATACAGTTTGCTGTGCTCTTGATTCTGAATGTGAAAATTGCTTCATTGCTATTTTTATCATCTTAAAAGGCTATTTTTGTTTCAATCTGAAATCTTGCTTTAAATTTAAAGAACATTCACTTAATGTTAAACTTAAATGAAAAAAAAATTCATTAGTCACTATGCTTGTTGACAACTGTGTGTGAGAAGTCTGGTTGAAAGGACAAGCTTAGCATCACACTGAGGTCCCAAATTTTGGGGGGGGCGGGGGAGCTGGAATTTCTCCACAGCAGCCCTCAGCTTATATTCTTCCCAGTCCTCTGCCTCACTGGGAACAGCTTTTCCAGCTTTCTCAGCCAATGAGGACATTCAGCCAGGGCAATGAGCATGCTGCTGGCTCACTCTGGATCCTGCTTATCCAGATCAGGGTGGATGAATTCTCCTGAAACTCACTGTGGTCTCCTGCTGGCCCTCACCCTAGGTTTTTGTCCCCTGGAAACCAAAGAAGATGAGGAGTAGGGTAGGTGCAGAGCAGCATCTCACCAAGATCCTGCACTGGGTCATGGCTGAGGCATGCCCTAGAAGCACATCAAATCCCCTTATCCAGCTGAGCATCTGCTGCCCCTAATACAAAAAGAGGCAAACTACCTGATCCTCCAGGCCATAAATCATGTGTGTGTGAACGGGGTGTCAGTGTCATCACTGTTTCCCACTTTTCTACCAATATGCTGATTATGGCATTTGCATAAGCAGAGACTCTGCTTGCACAAAACTGGGTTTTTAAACTTGAAATCAGTTCAGGAGAGCTGGGCAGAGCTTTGTCACTCCCTACAGCAGAGGGCATGTTTATTTGCAAGACTGTCTCAGTACCAGTATTTCACACAGCAAGTGATGAGACTAGGAAATAAATATGGGAGAGAAAGGGAGAGTTGCCAAGAAGAGGCATTTTCTTGAGAAGCTGAAAGCTGGGTTTATACATTTCAGAGTGCTCTGTCCCTTTGTTCTCAGACAAGAAAAATTCCAGGAGAAGGGTGGTTACTCTTCCTTTGGCAAACCTTCCTCCTTCCCAGAATGGTTCCTCTGCAGAGGCCCCATCTCTGTTAAAATAGGTGAAGTATGTTGGCACTTACTGCAGGAGGTTAATATTTGAAAACAAAAGCAGGCAGACTGTTCCCAGGAATCAGTGCTGTTGGCAACATGCATGCTCATTCAAGGCAGCTGCAAAACAAACCCCGTTCCTGGTAGCTGTTGTTACTGTGAGAATGTAAAAGCTGCTCATCTACCACAGACAGGAGCTGGTACTGGAAGGCTTCTGCTACAAACCAACATGTACTGACTGTGGCAGCATTAGCAGCGCTGCCTGCACAGCCTATTCCTAAATATAGTTTAGTCTTTTTCAGGATGAGCTCTGATTCATTACATGAATGTAAAGCTCCACGGATAATAATCAAAACAAATCAAATCAAAACATCATCCTTTTACTTGAAAGATGTTTTTACATGGCTTGCTGCTTCATAGAGAGGAGTGTTCAAAGTTGGGAAGCTCTGCAGTGCCTTGAAGGTGTGATGAGCTCCAGCTGCTGGATGAGCTGCACCACAGCCTAACTGCGAGGAAAACACAGCACATCCACTCCCGGTGTCTCTTCATTGTCTAACTGGCAGCCCTTCAGGGATGAACTCGCCCTAGAGAGTTTTGACAGATTCCCAATTGTGAGTCAGAATAGGAATGGATGCAGAGGGGCCCCCAGACTGAGCACATTGCTGTCCTGGAAACCACCATAGCACGGCACGATATTGTCCTTCTGTGCAATTTCCAAGTACTGCACCTTAAAGACAAGAATCAGCAACATAAAGTATGTTTGTTTCCATATGTAGGTAACTGAATGCCTTTCCTTGACATATATACAGAAGTTAGAAAGCATGGCAATACAGCATGGTATTATGCAAGATGATTTACACCTAGGGAATGCTGTAACTATCTTTCCTCTTTCCTGTATGGTTTTGCATTGGGTCATTTCACTGCAAGCAATTGAACAGATCTGCAAGCTGAGCAGGCAGGGGAAGCAGAAAAGCGAAAATACATTAATAATGCTGGTAATGCCCCCATTAATGTCTGTCACTGCCAATCTCTAGCTCAGTGCAATTGTCAAACCTCTGATGGGATGAGTGATAGCCTGGTGCCATGCAGCATGCAGCCAGAAGCTTTCCTCTGAAAAGCAGTGGGGCAAACCCAGTACATCTGAAGGGAATTAATGGCAAATTGACGGCAGCCTGGCAATATTGAAGCAGCAGCCGGAACAGCTGTTGCTGATGTTCTCCTGCTTGAAACCATTCTGTCACCCTGCCTAAGGCATGCAGAGGCTGCCAATGCATCCTGCACATGCAGAAAAACTGACCACTTTGCCTTGGCTGGCTTATCTGTGGTGGGGTTTTTTTCTTCAGCCATCGCCTTCTTTTTCTGCAGCTTGCTTTGATTAAACTGGTAGTTGGCTTTAATATCAGCCTTCAGTCCTATTATCCTTTCTTTTGTCTCCTCGTTGCAGGGTATATTAAAAGCTATACATAATCCTTTGCCACAACAGAGTTTAATTTTACCCCCCGCCTCTGTTTCATACCTCTAAAGGAAGACTGAAATGGGAAAGGGAGAGCAAGGCTTAGTAAAACCTTTCTGCCCCTCAGCCCACAGCAAGACACGTCCTGGGAGATAATACAGGTGTCTAATCCTAGCAGCAGAGTTACACTTAATGATCCATAGAAAAATGGGGGGAAAAAATTAAAAGCAGATTAAGAGGTTTAATGAGTTACATGGGGACAACGTTTTATCAGGAGAGAGAGGCAAGGGGCCGCTCCAGCCATCCACCCACACGTTCCTTCATGCTTTCTCTATCCAGGGAATTGCGTGGTTGTGCAGAAATCACTTTCATGAGGTTAATGTGTTCACTGGGCTGAAAAGAATTGCCCTCCTCACCACTTTGCTCAGGAGAGCAGGACTAGTGCTTTTCTTTCATGCTCAGGCTGTGTAAATCCAAAATTACGCCACAGAAGGTAATTCAGCTCTATGGATACAGGGAAATAGGCTAAAGCAGCTCAACACTGATGATCACATCATCCTGGAAATTGATTCAGGAGCAAGGCTGACTACAGAAATCTAATTGTTAAAGTGCTATGGTTGTGATGATGTACAACAGGTATGAAAATATCAGTGGCTTAATGTACAATAGCCATTTTGGTAGCAGAACACAGATTTTTGCATCTCACTGAAACCTCATCCGAAACATAGGACACTTCATGACAGGGCTTACGGGAAATTCCATAGAGTTGGAAGTGGATTTTCGTTCCCTGTAAAGCAGTGCTCTGATTTTGAAGGTTAACCTAATTGTCTAGGGCTCCATGTGTTTATGCAGCAACGTAATGTCATACTGTATCTCGTGGAGAGGTGCTACTAACACAAAAACTTTTCTATTAGATTTGTGATTATTGCTTGTATTATGATGCTCCTAGAGAGCCCAAGGCTGTGTCAGGGTACCGCTGTCTTAGGCAATATGGAAATGACCATCCTTGCTCTCAGAATCTTTATATCTGGAATGATACTGTATTTTCAATGTATACTTCACGGCAGTGTACTGATACATCGCTTTTCATCTCAAAGACTCTGTAAGCATTTCTCATTACACAGTGTAGTCACAGTGCAAGGTAGAAGAGTGCAAGTGCTAAATATTTACTATGCAGTACAACAGTGAAGAGATTTTAGCTCAAGACAGATGAATAAATGTTTTACTTGGGGCGAGTGCTAAGGGAGGATGAGTGCTCATACAATCCAGACAAGAGCAGAGTGTTTAGTGTCTTGCCTAAAAGATTCATGGGTGATAAACTACACCGTTTCTGGCTTCATCCTACAAATATGGAAATGATCCTGCTTGGGTATGAACATTAGCTGCTGCAGTCATGCATCTGCCTGGCCAGCATAGCCGAGGAGCATCCCATTCATCCAATTCTCCCTGCCTTTGCCCAACTACATGACTTCCCTGCTAGCACTGCTGAAGTTAAACAACTCTCAGCATTGTCAGTCCAAATCCCTGCTCAGTGGTTTACGTAACTGTGCTTGCAAAAAATGGCTTAAAATGCTGTGTGAGCTGAACCTTTCAAGGTCTATTACCTAGCTTGGTGGTAGCATTCTGCATTACATCAAAACATCTCTCTTTGCAATAGAAGCTGTCGGGGGTTTGTTGTTCTTATTCCCTGTGTCTTGAAAACTGGGATGGAAAAGCCCCAAACAGTCATTGTAAGTATCACACACAACTGGTACGAAAAAGCAGCACTGCTGACACTAATGGTATCATTCTCTCAGTTGAGAAGAAAGCATGGGCACTGGGCTGAAATGCCTTTGAGCTGAGTAGATTGTTTTGTTAGTAGCAATGTTGCCCATAGAATCTGCGATATTGCGTACAACGGTCTTCAGCAGAAGATGGAGTTTGGCTTTCATGTTCTGTTTCTCCCAGTGTGGAGTTTCTCCACACTGTGTGTGTGTGTTTCTCCCACTTATGGAGCTGGTGTGAGGCATTGCATTTCAGGCCTTAAGTGCCTGATGACTATGATAAATGTGAAGATATGTGGCAATGTGCATTAAGATTTCCAAAAACCTCTGCTAATTTCTGTCTCCTGCCCACCTTCTCTGCTGATCTCAGCATTTTCTCTAGCAGAAATGCTGATAATGTTAATCTCATCCAGATACATGTAAAATGGTTATAAAAGGTCCATGAATTAGCAAGTGCAAAGGACACTTATGGTGAGCACCCATCACTGACCTGACATTTACCATGTCCACATATGGATTAAATGTCAATGAAATTTCTATAGGGTCAGCAGAGGGAAGTGAGGACGCTTTAAAAGCAATGCTTCCCCTCTCCTCACCCTGCCACCTTAAGCAGGTATGTACATTGGATTCCTCTGAGCTTCCATTATAGAATCGGAAAATTTGGCATCAACACAAGAAGTCTGTGGAGATGAGCACGTTATATTCCAGGCCAGCAACTGACCTCGAGCATGAAACCCCCATGTCATGGTCAAAAAACCTCCTTGTTTCATTGACTCACAGTCCTTGAATGGAAATAAGGAGCCCGAATTACAATAATTGTACAGCCTATGAGGAACAGTTCATTCTCAAATATCCATAGCATCTCATTCTCTGTTCATTTGTCTTACCTTCTCTGGGAAAAAACAGCATGTCAGATTTACCATGCTGCTTTTTAATGTAATGTTATAATGTATTGCCCCTTAAATGTTTAATTCCCTTATTAACCATCAATACCTTGTAGTGCTCTATATGACATGGCAAAAGACAGCTGGTTTTCAAAGAGTTTAAAGAGTTAATGGTGGGAGATAGAACTTGTACTTAGTTTAAATATAATTTTCTTGCTTTTGTGCCTTCCCTTGATACATTGGCATACTCTGTTGTGACTGAAGTGTGTTTTTGAGTGACCTGGAATAGCCTGATGGCCTTCTGACAGAGTAAGGCATCAAGAGGGGATAGTAGTTATGGTCCCTGTGTGCAGACCTACGTAAGCAGCAGGCTCCTATTTCCCAGTCATCCTGCAGAAGGGTCAGCATGGTGGAGGAAGAGACCCAACGACATGGCTGAGAGCAGGAATGGGAGAAGGATATGCTAAAGCTTGATCTGACAGTGCAAGGCAGATAACCCTACTTATTTTCACCTCCAGTCTTTCCTTTTCTCTCTGTCCTCTCTCCTACGGATGATCTTTCCATTCCTTTTCTTGATCTTGTTGCTGCAACAACATTTAAATGCAATTCATGATTCCTGCTTGTTTGTTTGCCATATGGATCAGCTCCTCATTCAGGGCCTGTGCAAGTGTGTAACTCAAGGACTGCGTTTACAACCTGGAATTTCGAAAACATGATGGTGTTCACATGTCATTTGGGCTCCAGCTGGCATCAGCTCTGTCTTCCAGCAGGAGACCAGGTCATACCATGTGCTCAGTGCACCTGGGTGAGAAATTGTTTACCTGTCCCACAACAAATCTTAAAAACCTGCATTTTTGTCCTGCTGTGTGTGAGACCAAAATCTATCATTTATGTTTAGAGACAGTCTCCTTCCTTGACATCCCCAAGCCTGAGGCATTCATCCGGAATGGTGAGACTCCAGGTTCATAGCCTCTATGTTTCATATTGGTTGTGCTGATTACAACTAAAACTAGCTTATGGGTCTATCCTAAACCATGTGCTGTGTTACCAACTATGCCAGCTGACAATCCCCTGACTTACTTTCCTGATTAAAATGTCAGAAACTGAATTTCTGCAGCAATGAGCACTGGAGTCAGTAAGCTGGCCAAGTACAAAAAACATTTCATCAAAAAATTCCCTGAAAACAAAAAGCATCACTTTCTTTAAAGTGGTTGCATATTAAAAGATTCTAAATGTTAATATTGCAGGTACTATCTTCCATCAAAAAGCTGCATTTCAGCAGATGAGCTTGGCTCTGCTCTTACAGTGATGTAATTCAAGTAAAATTTCCTATTTTACCAGCAGTCACTGGAGTTAGCAGATTCCATTTTCTCCATCAGATCTGGGCTGGATGGGCTGAAATAATATCCATTCTACATGCAGTAAATGTTTTCCATGGAAAAGGTGGGTCCATGTACTCATCTAACCCAGCCTGCCCTCTGTAAACTGTCAGTTCAGTCCTGATCTCATCCCACATGCCTGCATTTCCAGCTCTTTACAAAAACCTTGAGCTAAGCCTTTCTTCTTTTGAAGTAGTAATTAGCTACCAGTAGGGAGGAAGTCCATCCTGCAACACATTGTTGTTTTCTTCTTATTCTTTTAGCAGGTACAGCTGTTTTTCAGTCTGATTGAAATGCTGCGAATGACCCTTCACTCAAGCTGTCAGAGAACTTTCTCAGCAGGAGGTAAGGCAGTCAAGCCTTGACTGTTTGCTTTATAAAAAACCTTTAAATCCTTTTGCCTGACTCTGCTTAATTATTTTGGAGTCCTTGGCAATTGTCTTTGTTGCTATGTAATTTACAGTTAATGTTGACCCAGCAGCTTCTGAGTTAACCTCATTGCCCAACACCAAGGAAACCCAACAGACTGGCGGGAGGAGCTCCAGGGATGCTCCTACTGCAAGAGCAGCCCTTTATGGCTTTCAGTCAAGCCAAGCAGTCAGTGTTTGGACTCTGTTTTGCTATTTTTCTTTTAAATAACTGGTTTGAATTCAATCCATAGAGAGCATGAGTAAAAATCACTAGCATTTCAGGGCTTCTCAGTGGCCTTTGTGATTGTAGGATCTTGCCCTGCTGCCAATAAATAGATCTCCTTGTTTTTAAAACTGCTATTGTAATTTCCACCCTTTGCTGACAAATTCAGCAGGAAGGCCAATGCTGAATGGATGTGAAGACCGAAGTGATTCCACTGGGTCATGGTGGATGGATGCTGGTACAGTGTCAGGGTCCTTCTCATGCACTTTTGATGTTGGAGCTGTATCCTCAGTAAACAGAAGAATGTTGAATTCATCTCTCATGATGTTTGAATTCATGTCATGTTGAGATATTTAATGTGCAGTACAGAGATGAAGCCACAGTCTGCCTTTAGCTTTTCTCCATCAAGAACAAAAATGCAAGGAGAGAGTGTTCGTGGACAGACCTGCAGATCTCTCCCTGTGTGGGGAAAGGCTCTCCCCCAAGAGACCAGTCAAGAAGGAAAGAACTGGAACAGAAAGCAGGACGCCCTCCTGCCTCCTGCACAGACACAGCCATTAGACGGACCTGTTCATGCTTCCTTTGCAATTCACTTTTTAATTGTGATTTAATAAGAAAAAAATCCAGACTCTTTGGGTGTTTGTCAAGGACCATGGAGATCCTTCTAGTCCTGTCCCAGTTACAAAAAGAGAAAATCGTGCTTTACACTGCGTAAGCAAGGCGTGTGCCTCCCCGGATGGGTATTTAAAAGGGATTTCACTTGGTGTTCAGACTGACGATGGAGTTGTGGCCGTTCCAGAAATGTCAATACACTAGCCTGTTTGTATGTTCTTTGCCTGCTCCAAATGGGAGCAATTTAACTTGAATGTCTCTCTGCAATTACCGTAGCTCAGTTGATGCTGCCACTTGATAAGTTGCTGCACTTCATCTTTATGTCTCAGCCTTCAGGAGTGGTAAAACTGCATCAAGTACTTATATGACCCCCTTTAAGGAGTTTATGGCTTCATTATATTTTGCCTAGCAAAACTACCTCAGAATTACAAGGGGCTTCAAGGTAGAGTTTTATGCAGGGAGGCATCAGGGCAAAATTCCCCTTCGATTTATCATTAGGAGTGGCAGAAGCCAAGAATTCAGGGATAAATAAGCTCTATGCAAGATGGAGCTGGCTTTTTGTGTATCCCTAGTAATCAGGACACCTGTAAATGATTTTAAATCCAATGAATTATAGAAGATTAAAAACTCAGTTGTTATGGGTCTGTTGCCACAAAGAATAACTTGAGAAGGATAGGTGAAAGGATGTTTTTTCACGCTGTAAAACAAAATGTATCTATAAAGTATTACATCCAGTTATGATCTAGTTGAAGTTCTTGCCTCTAAAAGTTGGTAATGCAACCAATGAAATTACAGACTTCAACACTGTTTAGCACTTAGCTTATGCTGAGACATCCAGCCTACTGATTAGACCACTCCACACTATACTTTGTTAATTATCTTTCATTTCTCTCCCTCTGCATTGCAAGCAAACAGCCGAGGAATTATAGGAGCAAGGACAGTGTAGAATTTTATTACCTATTATCACTACTTGTATTGTACTTCCTGAAATTATCTTCCATTACACATGAAAGCCATTCATCAAATAGAACTGCAAACTGGAGCACTGAAGGGCTATAGCTGAGACATTTAGGCCCCAGGTTTTGGTTTTAAGGGCTTTTGCAAAATCCAAAGTAGCTACTAAGAACTCTAAAGGCAGTCTCAGTGCCACAATGGTATAAGCACCAATAATTGGACTTTGTGACTTGTTGACACCGGCAAGATAATTCTCTACCCCCCGCAGTGTACCATATTTCCATGCATGAAGCCTGCACACACCTAACGATGGCACCTCATGCGTGGAGCTCCAAACTGCAGAGCGCAGTGGGGTTTGAGTAAACACAAGGCCTGTACTGTCATTTATGAAAGAAAACTGGGAGGAGGAGGAGGGAAAGAGGCCACTCCATAAGCAAACATACCACATGCATGCCCAGTGCCTCTGGACTCGCTGCCCGTGGAGGCTGTGCTTTTGCCTCCCCCGCCTCCCCCTCGGGAGGACCCGATGCTCCCGGGCACGCTCCTGCACAACAGCTGCAGCTCTCTTTGGAGCAAGGGGCTGGAAACAGGGCTTTCAGTTTTTATTCCTGTGTGATAGTCCCTGCTGGGCCAGTGCTTTACATTCAGTGGGTGTATCTGTAGGAAACCCTTGGGAAAGAAGAGAGCGCGGTGTTTTTTACCCCAGAGTGAGCACAGTAGGGGCAGCAGCGATGCGCAGCTTCCCTTGCGGCAGCTCTGTGATTCAGCCACCTGAATGCATGAGAGGGCAGATCTGGCTCCACGCCACTCGCTCAGCAGCTCCATGAAAAGCCTGCCGGAGTTTAGCAGGAAAAGGCAACCTTCGCCACGATTTTTCAGACCTTCCAAAGAAGCATTTTCTTCTGCAGAGCTGTTCTAAGTTGTCCAGAGAGACCCATTTAAAGCACTTGATACCAGCTCCCTGCCAAAAATAATGCCAAATGGTGGCGGCAAGGTTTGTGTGCCAGACTCCATTCAGGAGAAGCTTGGTCACTGGCTTAGTTTTGCTCACATCCCTGTCACGAGCAATGGGTACCAAAAAAAGCCAAGTCTGACCCTGTTGACAAAGGCTAACAACCCCAAGCCAGTCCTGCTCATGCTGATGTTGATGATACAGCCACTCTGAACAGAACTGGAAGAAGAAACTACTCTGGACACTAATATGTGCCACTGTTCTACCACCGAAAGCATTCTTCATGTAAAAAAAAAAAAAAAATCAAACCACATGAATGTAATGGGAAATGTGAGTGAAAAAAGGGAAGGAGTTATGCTGTAGACATTGGAAACAATAAAGCGCATCTCCTTTTGCAGGCTGGCGATGTTAGAGAAATGCTCTGTGACCTGGGGACTAAATAAAATGTCACCGGGCTTCCAAGTCCAGCCAAGCAAGCCAGTAAAAACTGAGTGTTTTCTGAAAACATCTCTTCATGTAATTCAATGCATTTTCTCCAAAATCTTTTCACGGCATATCAGCATTGGCATATAAACCAGCTAGCACATTAATAAATAAAAAAAGCTTACCAGATTGTGTCTGTATATATAAATTTATCTTATCTGATAAGATTAGATGAGTGAGAAGTAAATCTTCTAAAAAACAAAGTGATTAAATAAGTTATTTTTAAAATGAGTCCTTTTATACCCTGATTTTTAAAGTCACTCTTTCTATACTCTTCCTGCATTAGGAAATGTGAAGGATCAAGTCTGAATTGCTCTGTTTGTTTTATTGGCATTAGCTAGCGTGACTTACAGCATGGATCCAAGTTCATATATTTATAATACAACATCTAAACATTATAATTTCAAATTATATCTATAATCATATTCAAAACTTCAGAATGCTTTCCAATGAAACATGAACGTGTTACGTAAGTTGAATTCCTGAAGCTAAAATATTAGGCATCATAAATACCAGCTCCAAAAACAAAAATCCCCCAAATAAGTTTAAAAAAACATACTGTATTCTGGAAACCATATTTTAATTCTGGCTAGATGCCAATGCTGGAGCTGTCAGCCTGCCTGTGAGCACTGAATTTGCAGTGAGGTGTTCAGACGATGACATTGTTTTAACTGATACATCTTGAAATACTGTCCTGATGTTATTAATGTGAGGGGAATTAATGTGAGAGACTTGGATTTGAACCAAACTCAGTCTTGCCTTTGAATGTGCTTAATTTAGGCCAGTCTTTGGGTACTTTTCACAATCTAACAGAGAAATACAGTCTTGAGTAGATAAGGGGGCTGTGGTCCCCAGAGCAGTACTCACAGGATGCAGGCACTGTGCACCAGCAGCGGTGATGGAGACACAGTGACCCATGGTCATGCTGTCCAGCCAAAGGGAATCCTTACATACCTCTCTTCTGCTGGAGGCAGGAGATGCTGGTGGTATTTACTATTTTGTGCTGATAGAGAGTTGTTTTCAAAAGACCGGGGAATTAATTTGGCCCATTTTCAAAATCTGCTTGAATGTGGTCCCAAAGTTAGACTTGGTAAGTTGTGAGAGCCTTGTTTCCTTCAGCAGACTGCCAGAAAAGCAAACTCCTACAAAGGAATCAAGTGAGAAAATGCAGCTAGTGGAAAAATAATTTCCAAGTAGCTGTGAAAATGAAGCAAAGAAGGAAGGGAAAAACAAATGGAAGTGCATGTACAGCTCCTGTACTGCCAAGAGCATCTGCCTGCCTAAATTGAGAGCTATACGTTCTACCCCATTGTGCTCTCCTTAGCTTGAAGCATTTTTTGATTAACTCCACCCCAAAGGAGAATGCGTGGGCTTAAATTACAAGATAGGAATAAGTTCATGAACTCAGGCAGGTTTTACAAAGAGGCCACGAGGTTAACAAAACTCCATGGGGCTCAACCATCCCTTGTACAAACATTAGCTAATTGACAGTGACATGTTTCTCTCACTTCTTATCCCGCTCCCAGAATGAGACTGTCAGGGCTTGGAGCAAGACACCTTCCCCTGTCAGCCCAGCTGCCACCGACTAATGCCAGGGGTTGGATGGCCATGGAAAGGTGATATTGTAGTGGAAGGCACTGAGCAGAAACAGAGAGATGATGAAAAGCTCGCTCCTGTGGGACTGTTAGGGCTAAGCTTTCGGTGAGCAAAAGGCATCTCAGTCCACAATCAGCTGAAGAGGGGCAGTTTTGCAGAGGAGTAGGGCACGGGTGCTGTTCTGGTGTCACCTGAACCTGAAGCAGCCCTCAAAACTGCTTTTGTCCCATGGACTCTGCTCATCAGCCCTCCCCAGGGGCCCGCAGCGCCCCACCGTCCTGCTCTCTGCATCCTTCCTGGTTTGTCTCAACCTGCTCACTGTCAGGGAAAGGCAGCAGGCGCTAAAGCAGCCCACATGCTCATTTAGAAATGCTTGCTTGGGCATTTGGTCTCAAAGATAACATCAGCTCTCATTAAGCCCACACTCCGAGCAAATGTTTTCCTTCAGCCCACTTGTCAGTTTTAGGATGACAGAAGTGCATCTTTCAAGTTTCTCGGTAATCCCAGTGAGATAACATATGCTGGAGCAGGGGTGGCAGGGGATTTGCAACCCAACACCAGCATGCTCACTGCTCTTTGAAGAGTGAGCTGTTTTGCTGCAGTGTTTAAGAAACGAGAAACACATCCCTGCAACTAGCGACAACCCCTGATACCATCAGGCTCCAAAGTCAGCTGGCTTTCTCTTTTCCAGATGTCACCAGGATAGCTTGGTCCCACAGGCACACATCTGCAACTTCTGGACCCCTGCTTTCCCCCAGACCGATTCTAACGGAGCTGGAAAGCACCGCGTTGTATAGTCGGTTAATTTGGTTAAACATTTAACAAACTCTCCCTTCGTGATTGCAGCTGTTTCTTGCTGGTCAGATCCCACAGGCCTTTCACAGGCAATGCATTCACAGCTTGCATTCAGTACTCGGCCTGCACCGCAAATGCAAGATTCATCCCTTTACTTATGGGCAAGCTTCTAAGTGTCTAGTAACTTATGACAAAGACAGGTGCCACTTGACCTTTACTGGCTCACTGACGTGAGCAAAAAGCATCATCCAGAAGAGCAAGACAATTTTCTTCTCCCAGGATTTTCCTTTTCTTTCCCGCAAAAAATCTTTCTAAAGACCCTGGAAGTGAAATGCAGAAGACCCCATGGGGCTGTAATGTGGCTTTTCTAAAATGGCTACGCTGCCCAGGGTGTTAACTGGAAGTACTTCAAAGAAAGCCCGACCTACAGAATTTCCCCCCAAACTGCCCTTTGAAAGATTAGACCTCCTGAATGCTCTCTGCCTGGCTCAAACACAGAGAGCAAGTCCAAAGCCTCTGCTTGCTCTTGGCTTACAAAAATCAAAACTCAGCAAATTCTTGATCCTCAGCCTGTATTTTCCCTTTTTCCTTTACCTCCAGTACTCCTACTTCAGGCCTCAAGCATCACAATAAATATTTCTAAATCAGGACTCGTTGCCTGTAAAGGATCTGTATACCGCTACATGCCCCATTTAGGAAACACATAGCTGAGCTAAACATATTTCTTATTATTTTATTCCCCTTAAAACTCTGGTTTAGTAAGATAACAGAGCACCTGTCTAACATTAGGCAGGCCAGTATTTTATTCAAACCCAATTGGACTCCTGAGCTTACACACCCTGCTAGTCAATGCATCAATAGCCACTTCCAGTCCCATATCTTCCTATCCTGGTCTTGCCAGAAATTTTTCCAGCCAATATAGTGCTTTTCTTTCCTCCAGGAACCAAATGCAGGGAATGCCAGAGGAAGTCACACTGCAAAGGCACCCTCCCTCGCTAGGGACCTGAGGCTTTCACTAACAACTGAAATCACAATGGCCTTTTCTGCAGACCTCCATCTTGTAAACTTGTAAATAACAGAATATAATTCAGGATTTCCTATAGGCTGCTTTAGCATTATTGCTGCTCATATTTCTCCCAGGCATTGAGAATGTTTTATATTCCCCCAGATAAATTAATATGATAAAACAGCAATTGTGACTTGAATGCAAGAATGCATTGTCCAGAAAAGATAGAAGGAAAAATGTGTACGGTAAGCTAGCAAGCAATCTGTATCAGTGGCATCATAAATCAGAGAAACATGAGAAATAAAGGCACAGGCAAAATGAATTTGCTTTAGTAAAGTCACTTGGAGAAAGAACCGCAGAAGGGGCTTTGTAGGTTAGTCTTCCACATCCACACCAGATCTCTAAGCACAGTTAAAGTGAGAACTATTAACCATGCACAGCATCATTATAGAAATGTTATCTTTCCAGCTACAGACTGCAGAGATAATCATTTGAAGTCCAGTTATTCCTAGAATGACAGCCAAAAACCTTCATCACCAAAAATGTAATCAGGAGAAAATGATGACATTTTATGCGTAGTTTTGATAACTGGTGAAGATACTGCAGACAAGCTTCTCAGAAAATAATTGTGGAGCAACTAGTCACAACATAGTCATTAAATGGAAGAGAAATGAAAACATGATGAGTTGGGTTTTTTTTCCAGTGCAAACTCTGAGAAATGTGTGGGAATGAGTCAGTGGAGCCAAGTGGCCTGGGCGGCTCAGGGACTTACATGGAAAAGTGTATTGTTTCCTTAAACCAGGACTTCTAAACCTTTAATAATTTGCAGCCTCAGTAAAAGGAAAACAAACACTTGGGAAGAGGTCTGAACTTAACTGGACTAATGACACCGTAAAGGGGAGTGTTAGGAATCAGACATGATTGCGCAAAGAGTAGGAAAACAAATGTAAGCAATTCCTTTCCCACTTTACAGTTCTTCTATGGAAATGGACCGGTATAATTTAATATTTTCATGGATGATATTGGTTCAAAATGAATTGGCACAAAACAGAGCAAGTATGGTTGAAATTTACAGGTGACCAAAACCTAAAGGCACCGCAAGTATAACAGAGGATCCAGACACCACACAGAGAGATGTAGATGCCTTTCAGAACAATAATAGCAAAAGGGGCTGAAATTCACTTGTTCAAAGTACTGGAGATTAATAACAAGAGTTTTTATCCTGACACAAAGGTTCATCACTTGGGAATGATAACCAGAGAAGCCTGCATAATAAAGATGTAAAAAAGTTAAATTTCATCTGATGTGTCTCCAAGTAAGATATTTCCAATAAAGTTAGGAAAATATGAATGCCAGCCTGCAAGATGCTGATAGCACCTTATGTGGAATATCCGCAGTGTTCTGGAAGCCAGGCTTGAGGGCTCATAGGTTCAAGCAGAAGCATGAGCAGAAAAGGTTTACTAGGATGAGCAGAGAAATGAAAGTCCTATCTTACAGAAAGAGAACTAGAAGAACTTTGCTTGTTTGCTTTGCTAAATTAAGCCTGAGAGTGGTATGATTGCTTTCCGTAAGCAAGTAAACAGAAGGGAAAAGAGCTGGGAGCTGAACAATACTGGCACAAGAACAAATGTGTATAAATTATCCATGAATAAACTGAGGAGGAAAATCAGAAGATTTCTATTCATCAGAAGAGTGAGGTTCTGCATCTGTCTTCTGGTAAGCATAATTAGAACAAAGAATCTCAACAGCTTTCAAACACTGTGAATGGGAATGTGCTGCTGGTCATCCTATCAGCAGAATAAAGTCAGTAGCCCAAAATCCCCTCTTTAGTTTGATATTCCGACTTCTGCTCACATAGCAGACAGCAGAGGTGCTCTTGGGATATTTTCAAGATGTTATTATAGATAAGGAACCAAATATGAAGGAGTGCTAAGGTTAAAATTAAATTCAAGCCCTTTTACCTGCGTTGGGTATTACTCCCCTGCGAAGAGAATTACTGAGTCACATGGATGTATTTATTTCTTGTTCCATTTTGTTTGCTGTGAGCAATCTTTGCCATAGACTCAAGGGGATGGCAGACAGTCTTGGTCCATCACAACAGCATTGTAGTACCAGACAAGCAGTATAAACCAGGTCACTTACTTTGCAATTGCAGACTGTGAGAAGAGCTGTCATGGTTTGAGATCTTGCACCAGCAGGGCCCCTTAAAATAAGTTGTTTAATGTTTCTTATCACCAGATGTTGGAGTTGTCTGCAGGAACGAGAAAATACTTTTTGTGTTGCCGCCCAGGCATTTCTGTCTGGGCACCCACTGAGCATTTTCACTCCATCGGGCATTTTGACCCTGGTCCTTCCTGCAGATTTCCCAGGAGTTTGGCTCTCCCCCAGGGTTGTGGGTGCTGGGTGCCCCTGGCAGCCTCAGCACTTCCATGAATAAGCCAGCCTGAGCGAGGACAAAGTCAGAGGAGTCTCCAGGAGAGAGGGAGGATTACCTCTCTGTAGGGGAGAGGGCCTTGCTTAGGAAATGAACATCTCTCCCAGGCACAAGTTTGGATAACTGATACTTCTTTTCTTCACCAGCACTTCTTTTCCTTTTTTCTCTTTTAGTGAAACAAACCCAAATGATTTGCTTTTTAATAGTCACTGTATTGAAGAGAAAACCCAGTCTGATTCAAATTTTAGGTTCCGTTTAGGAAATCCTTGGGTATTTTCTACAATGAAGGAAACCGGAAAATAAAACCCTGCCTTTCCAGGGGACATCACCCATGAGTGAGAGGAGCAGTAAGGTAGAATTAGGCAGAAAGCGTATTTGAACCAAATTCCCAGGCCATAGTCCTGGACATAAATCTTCAGTATCCCATCTGAGCTTCCTGAGCTCTGGGCACAGGCGCAAGAGTGTGTCTTATTTATAAACAGTTATACTCTGCAAAACTGTTAAATACAGATTAGAAAAAAGAAAAGCTTGAGTGATTTGGTAGCCTTATGGCTCAAGCAGGGGGAACAGCTGGACACTAGTGTTTGCTCCAATTAGTGTTTAACCACATGCACAAACAAAATATTTTTACCATGAGATGCTGAAAAGGCCTTTTTGTCAGACCTCTGCATGGCTCAGCTGCTAGGGCACTTTCCTGAAAAATAGGGGTTGGGAAGCCTGGGTTCTACCTCCTGGCAGAAAATGGGTTTGAACCGTGATCCCATCTACCCTTGCCGGGTCTGCTGACACCCAAGCAGCCAGAGGAGAGCCACCCTTGCCTTGTCAGTTTTAGAAATCCACCCTTGAACCCAGCTTCAAAATCAAAGCAGCTCTTTCCAGAAGTGCCAAAGCAAGCCAGTTTGCATCTCAGCCTCTTCCTTATTTTGGTCCAAAATATTGAATGCAAACTGAATTTGCAGATATTTTCAACTGTTCTATTTGCTTATTGAGGGGTTATGTTTTGCTCAAATAATGCATTTGCCACAAATGTTTGCCAAGCTCCAGCCTCAGGGTTATATGGATGAAAAGTCCCTTCCCGGTTAGGCCTGCCCTTGTTCCAAGTTCAGATCCCCCCTTCTCCGCTGCCCTATCTTACATGGGCTGCCTTTGCTTGCACAGAGCCTTTTGTTTGTTATCTGCCTGTGGATCTGGAGCTGCTGTTCCTTTTATTTCCATCTCAAAAGCATGTTGTGCAAAGACAGCACTGTGCTGACAAATTAACAGGGGAAAATAGCATTATTTAAGCACAAACATCTCAAACTTTTGTCATGGTGCTCTATAAATACAACACAACAGCATACAGTGTCTGCTCGGATCAAATGTTTGCAATGAAAGGATGTCTGCGAATCTATTTAAAGGGGATTAAGATTTTAGCTGGCTAGATTCTGGGTCATTGGTTTAATGTCTATATTATTCAGTACTGTAGTATCTGTCTGCTAGACAGATTGCTTTAACATCTATCCTACGGCATACTATGCTAATTATGCTTCCCATCCTCTGCAAGGCATTTTCAGATCTGAGCACAAAAACTGCTGTATGAGTGGCTGCTATGCCTATGACACTTTGCTAGCTGCCTGGCTCTCCCCTCCCACACCCCCTAGCCCCCTGACCGACACGCACACATCCACATACCCTGCTCCTTTGTGAAGTCCTTGTAGGCACATCCCTCTAACAAGCCATGTTTTTGCTTGCCATGCTAAACTGTCAGAGGACACAGTAGCAGCCAGCAGCAGCAGTATTATAGGTTGTTATTAAAACAGCATGAGCACAAATATACCTAGAACAGGCCAAATAATTTTATTTTTGTTTTAAGGGCCATTGAGAAAACCAACGCAGAGAGGATGGTGTAGGACAGGAAATCAGTTTGTGTCAGAACACAAGTCAACCAAGTATATTTTGACCTGAAACTATTTTTTTTTTTTTGGCGTGTTCACATTATTTATTTCCTTGCTTTCTCCTTTCAGCTGTGCGTTGATTTAAAGGAAAAAATAAAAATAAGAAGCCAGGTGGTTTAGCACAGAGAACACCAGAACAGATTTGTTCGGCTGGTGGAGGCTGCTCTCCTCACTGGAGGTGTGGAGGGCAAATCTGCATTTGTCAGATGCAAACTGGATTTCCCATTTCAGCAACACACACGCCCCCACCCCCTACATACACACTTGCAAAGGCTTCATTTTCCAGCAAATGTACTGCTCACTGGAAACACCCCAGCTCTTCCCTTGCCGGCCCTTTTGCATTTCCCAGCCCTGGTGTATGAAGATTAGCGGCAGATGTGCCCACAACCAGCATCCAGGAGCTTTGTCTGCCGCTGCAGAAGCCCCCCCTCTGCTCCTGCCCCCTGTGAGATTTCCCCAGCAGAAAGCATGCTCTGTTGTCCTCAAAGCACAGCAACAACAGACCTGTGATGACAGAAGTGTGATAAATAGAGAATAATGTGTCCTGCTAGACAGAATAATGAGATTACGTATGAGCTGCCATATCATATCAATTAAACCATTGGCCCTTTTAGTCTGGCAAATCCATCCTGCCACAGTGATCAGTGCTTCAGGGAGAGAAGGGGGAGGGAGGGAGGGAGGGCAGGACAGGACTGACATAACCTGCTTAAAATAACTCAGACGCTCCTGCTGCTGCTCGCCCAGGCAGGATGGGTCTGGGTCCGGCACACAGTGGAGGGGTCCCTGCCGGGGCAGCCCGGCAGCAGGAGAGGCTTCCAGCAGCACCAGGGCTCTCAGCACCACCAGCCTGGGGGACCTTGCCCCAAACAGAGAGTGGTGAGGGGCAGACAGCCCCAAGCAGCTGCTTTTGGGAGTTGCAGAGATCCTGGAGGCTTACATGCCAGCAGCACGGGTGACATGATCTTGTCCTTCTGCCTGGGTCTCCTGGCTCCAGTTGACTGGAGCGTTCATCCCTCCTAGGTGACAGCCGACAACATCCTGAGCACTCATGAGGCCAGTCTCACAGTGACAACTTCAGTGCACGCAGCTTGTGCTCTACTGGCCCGCTCTCCTCCATGACACAGCTCTTTTCCATGTAAGATACAGTGCGTGACTTTTGCAGACCTGTCACAGGAAGACCTAAAAGGCAGAGTGAAGCACTCAGCAGAAAATGTCCCTACCCTTCACCCTGCTGCCCACCGGAGCTCTGCTGACACCTTCTCAGGCAGCAGCCCCAGCTGCTAATGCAAGGGAGGAGTACCCCGCTGTACGGGGCCATCGTATCCTCAGAGATGCATTCTCACTGTGGGTTTAATTACATATATTTTGGCTATTCACTCACGTAGCTAAGTAATGTTCTGCCTTTCAGACACTGCTGCTGTCATGAGCTAGCCATGTACATGGTCTGAGAAAGGGTTTAACTACAAGCCATTGAAATTAATTTGCTTATAGGACAATATAAATCTCCATTAAATCAGGGCTGATTGTTCTCCATCTGACCTGTGTTGGATGAGCATGCCTGAACTGCATGGACTGTCCCCCAGGTACTTACCCTAACAACAGGATGGGATGTCAAACCTCCCTGCCTTTTCTCAACATTCAGCACATCTCTTGTTTAGAAAGGTTTAGCAGATTGTTCCAAAAGCATTTAAAAAAATCAAAGCCTGTTTCCCTATCCTTTTCATTCTTATGGCTGGATTAACTGATATATCCAAGAAGACACAAGCTCCACATGATGCTTTCCCTGGGGTTCAAGTGCTCTTAGTGTCTCCTTCTCATGTGAGTCCACTGGTGACTTTGGGGTAAGCTGCCACACCAAATCTCTCCACAATACTCACCTTCTTGTCACACCTGCTGTGAACTTCCACCAGCTGAAGGGCCTGGGAAGAAGCAATCAAAGGAAAAAAAATAGTGGCTCCAGCAGAATTGGTCAAAACTTCCAGCAGATTTGGTGGGATGTCTCCAGACAGCCCACGTGAGACCAACCCCTGCATCACACCTGGCCTCCCTACACCATGATGTGCAATTCTCCAGGCTTTTGCCATACAGCAGGTGCCTGTCACTGGTTTCTCCGCTGTGATCATGGGTACACTGACCATCAAGGTCCCCTTCCCAAGTAGGATGTGGGACCTGGCCCCTGCACCCACACTTTAGGGCAGGAGTGGATGCCCAAAAGAGGCAGAGGAGCAGAAAGGAGTGAGGAGTGCACAGAAGATTAAGCAGCAGAAAAAGAGTTAAAGTATAAACTGATTGGAAGAGACCTGCAGCAAAGGGCAAGAGAAGAAAGATAAAGGAAATCAAAGATAATTCCTAAAGGAAGCAGAAGATGAAAAGATCAGCCTTTCCAAAGAGAGGAAAGCATTCTGGTCACATATAGCACCATTTCTCAGGTGGGCTGGCTGGTGCCAGGGACAAAGCTCTCACTCCCTGATGCAAGGTGTAACTGAGCAAAGGTTACAGCTACACGGCAAAGATGCAGAAATGACATTGGTTTCTAAGCCAAGGTTTTTTGCTACCTGAAATGGCAGTATGACTTCAAAAATTCAGTATAATTTTCTGTGTTGTTTTTTAAACACAGTTCATACAGAGTTTTAAAGGCAACCACTGATTACAACAAAAACAGAGTTACAAAGAAGTATCTTTTACCTGGCGAGGCATGCTGCAATGGAAGGAATTAAAAAATGCAGTGATTGCTGCCTGGAGTTTTGGCTGCTGCCTGGAGTTTTGGCAGCTGCCTGCTGGTTTTGGCTGTCCCAGTCTGTGGAAAGATACCCCATTAACATCAGAAGGTGAGAAAGGTTATTTGGGTCAGATCTACAGTTTGCCTGCTTACCTGGCCTCTAACAGCAGCCCACAGTGACGCTCTGGGAACCGTGTCAGTGGGGCCAGCAAGCAGCGGTGGCTCCCTGGCATGTCCCTTTGGCAAACAAGCACACTTCTGCTGGAGCATCTTCACAATATCATTGTTTTCCACTGTTGTATAACTCAAGAAAAGCGCATCCAGGGGTTGTGGAGTGGTGAGGGTCTATGACTGTGCTTTAGGGGAGTCTGGGAGCAGGAATTTGGGAAGTTCCTGGCTCTGCCCCACCTGGGCCAGGGGTTCAGCCCCTCCAAAGGGCACCTCGGAGCATCACCTCTGCCGGCAATTTACTTCTGAGAAGTGGCATTATTGTGGAGAGAAATGTCTTTTCCAGCATATTTCATGCAGTGGGGGAGAAGGTGTTTTAGGCTAAGGGTTTGCTGGTGTAGAAAAAGGCCATACCTTAGAAGTGGTCTGTGTCTGGAGGAGAGGCAGAGCTGGTGAGCGGGGTGGTGGCCATCGGATGTATCCTGGTTTCAGCTAACTCCATCCCAGCCGCAACCAGGACAGGATGTGACCTCCTGGGCAGGTGCAGCATCAAGGACGGAGGGCATCCCTAAGACTCAAATGAGCTAGCAAATGTTTTTCTTCCCCTTCGGCAACCAGAGGAACTCTGCAATATTTAAGTGCTCAGCAGGAGCGGAAATGAAGGGCTGAGTCACACTCTGGGCCCCATGCACAGGCAGCAGAGGCTTCAGAAAAGATGCCTTCAGTACACCTTGCAACAGCCTCCCTCTGATGAACCTTCAAAAGGATTCGGCTCCCCTCAAGCTGGTAATGCCTGTGCAGTTTCAAAACAGACCACCTGTAAGGTAATGAAAGAAGCCAGTGGAAAAATACTGGCAAGAGATAACAGATTCATCTGAAAAGTCATGCTTCCCCCCCAAAAAAATATTGAAAAGTGGGTAAGAAAAGGTTTTCAGTTGATTCAGTGTTGTACATCAAGTCAAAAATGTCTATGACATTTTGGAAATGCCGATAGCTTGGGGAAATGAAGCAACTTGCCATGACTTCAGAGTCCCTCTTGTCCCAGCCGGGATCAAAGCAAAGGCCCAGTATCATCACTGGAATTGTTAATACCTCTGCTCTGCAAAGAAATGAGTGTGCTGCGCTGCAGCGTGTGCCAAGGCACGGGCTCTCTGGGAGGGCTGGGCTCGGAGGCACATGAAGGAGATGCCCCATATGGTGAAAGCTTGTACCCTGGTGGCATCCCACCTCGGAGGAAGGGGAACTGGAAGGACTGCTATTGCACCCCTGCCAACTGTGGGTGCTCATGCCTGGCTGCTCTGCACAGGGAAAGAGCTGACACTGAACAAGAGGCTGAGAAACATGTTTATTTTTGCTCCAAGTACAAGGCTTACTGCCTAGGGGACAAGATGTGAAAGACTCAAGGCTCATCATGGTGAATCAGCATGCCTCAGGGTTGGCAGGTAACACAGGTTTTTGTGGAGACACTTGCAGCAGCAGAGGCAGGGGCAGCTCCACACTCAGCCTGCCAGCAGAGGAGCAGGGTCCCACGCCTGGCAGAGAGCCAGCCCAGCCCCCATTGCATGGGGCCAGTAACTCCATGGGGCCAGTAACTCCGTAGGCAGTGAGTTACGGTGTTTGACAAGACCTGCTTGTAGTGTAGGAGCATCCTGTGAGTCCCAGCTGGCCTGGACATTCTCCCGAAGTGAGAGTGCTCAGCTGTGGTGGGAGAGTCACATCTTCATGCTCCTCACCCACCTGGTACAGGTCTGGCACCTGGCTCAGTGAGTCTCTCTTTCCTTTGTCTGAGCAGGTCTACAGTGAGGATTGGCTTCAAAATCAGCTTTTCTAACACAAAAAAAAAAAAATATCTTTCAGCCCAGTATTCAGCTGGCTCACCCAGGAGAGGACATGACATGCTCACCACCCCAGCTGGCTCTGCAGCTCTTGTTGTAATAAACAAGCCACTCAGCCCAGCCTGTCCTTTATCCTGTTGACAGACCCGTGTGCTCTGCAGGCCAGGGAGGGCTGGCAGAGACTGGGGGTATTCCCACCCCACGGACCCAAGGGGCAGCGCCAGCAGCCCCGGATTGCGCACAGCCAGCATCCGAAGCTGGAGCCCTTGGGGAAAGGGGAAGCTGCAGTCAACAGCGCTGGTTTATTTTGGAGGTTTTCTCTACGTGGAGCCAGAGACAGGCAATACTTTGAATGATGCATAATAATGGCATTGCAGCCATGGGGGCAAATTCCTTCCTCACTGTAAGAAAGGAGTTCTGAAATCCTGCTTCTAAATTTAGGGGAAAATTTCTACGTCAGCTAGCGTTTCTCGGTGAGCACGTTGCAAATGATTGCCCAAGCCGTGAGTAGAATAAGCAGTGACATTACAAAAGTCAAATGACTGCTGTGCACTATCTGTCCCTACTTAACCTCCTTAAAATCTCTCTGAGAAATAACAAAAAGTTGGGGAACGCATCCGAGCCTTCAGTGAAATGCCACACAAACTGAACAGAGACACTACCTCTGCCACAGGCCCCTGTGACACCCTGCCATCTCCTCCCGTTTGGGATGCGTCCCAGCCGGAGGCACAGCAGTGGCCCTGTTAGCGGTACAGGCTTGATGCTGCCCGACAGGGTGCGTGTCCGGAGAAGTGCCTTTAGCTCCCGCTGCGGCTGCTGGGTGCTGAGGAGGATGCTGAGGATGACTGCAGCAGAACCAAGGCTCAGCTGGCAGAACCCTCCATGTTGCTGTACGGGGGGAGAGAGGTGGGAGAAACTCGCTGGTACCTGCATACCCCAGCAGAGATGCCTGGAGCTGGGAGATCTCCTTCGCCAAGAGACCACCTTCAGTGAGAGTGGCTGCAAAGGGGCCCAGAGTTAGTCTGTTGTACAAAGTTTAAATATCTGTTATTTTTATTTGTTCACGTGATTTGATGGAGCGGTCAAGGCAGGCTGGGTCACACTACTGAGCCACAGGCAATTTATATTAACAGCAGGATGGGATAACAGAACATGAAGACTTTTTTTTCCGATTTGATAGTTCTGAAGGTCTTCATTTTTTTTAATAATAGTTTTTATAACGCTGAAGTTACAACCAGCTTAGCATAGAACTGTTAACATCTAAGACCACAATTTACCTAGCAGTCTTTTTTTATATTATGAGGATTTATACTAGCCTGCTATGTTTCCCTTTTGGAGCAGTTAGGATCTTAATATCATTAGCCTAATATTTAGTCACAATATATATTTTATGATCCTAATAAAAACTAATTACAGTGAGGCACTCACCTCATAAGTCACGATGTGTCAGTCCTTGGAGACATTACACATGTTATTACTGGGCTCAAGGAAAACTAGGCACGATAAGATGCAGCACCACGTCAAACCACAGAATAGGTAAAATTCTGAACTTCATACTCAAATGAGGGATATTTTAATGACTGGTCGTTTGGTGTTGAAGGTTTTGTATATATTGGGAAGAGTATGTTATACAGCCCACATTTTTATATTCCTTTGTGCTTTGGCACCAATTTAAACGCATTCTAGGCAGAAACAAGGTTTTCTACTGTTTTACCTCTGTTCCTCACCTCTCCTCCTCTCACACCATGTCTCTGGTACCCTGCTCCCATCCCCTCCCCAGCTGCCTTCTCCACTCCTCAGAGGGAGGCTTTGCAGTTGGACAGCTTCCATACGAGGACCCCGTTGCCTGGTCCTTCTCTGCTGCCATGGAGAAGGAAAGAGGCCACCACACATGCTTGTGCAGGGCTTTTCTCTAGATTTTATTGTCACTGCATTACAAGACAAGGGAAACGGTAATTTCCTTTCATCCCAGAAGTAGATGGCCTCAGAAATTATCCCAAAAGGCCTTGAATCAGTAAACAGCAATTATGTGAGCTCTCTCTGAGGGAGAGGGTGATGTCATGGTAAATTTAAATAAATAAAAGCACTTCAAAATTATAAGATCCCAAGCAATTTTACACTGTCATCCTTTCAGATTTGACTATTCATATGTTGTGTTTCAGCTCATTAGGGCTGTTTCACAGGCAGGTGACTGCAAAGATTTTTGTCTTTTGCCTCGTCCCTGCCCACCCTGGGTTAGGTCCAATCCT
This sequence comes from Ibycter americanus, assembly GCA_035590275.1. NCBI lineage: Eukaryota > Metazoa > Chordata > Aves > Falconiformes > Falconidae > Ibycter > Ibycter americanus. The sequence continues at coordinate 38,805,626 of JAVJGI010000062.1, read as the reverse complement.
CCATGCATGTCCCTACCTTTCTCCCAGGCATCTTGCTTGGCCTTCACCATCTGCCTGCTTGAACCGTCCTGTGGCATCCCAAAGTCCCAGTCTTCGCATTTTCCAGCAGGCTTGTCCCTCTTCAAGCATGTGGCAGGCAGCTGCCCCAGCACAGCTGGTCTCTGCCCCATGAATGGTGGATGCCCTTTCAGGTTGTCACTTGGACCTCCTCTGCATACCTCTGTCTTCCCCCCTGCCCCCGCTCCATGCCTGTCATTCTGCCCATGGTGCTCCCACACCCCACAGCACAACTCCCACCTCCCCACCTCCTGGCCCCCACAGACAGCTAACCCAGCTATTTGCCTAGGCAATCGCCCTCCACTTTCCTAAACTTCTTCTGACCTGCACCAAAACTGCCCATCTGTCTCCTCCTCATAACTGTCTTCTGCTAAAGGGGACACGTCAATGTGGGCTTCTTTGGTAATTCATTTCTCCACAACCATATCGCTAACCTTCGACCACAGCAGCTAAATTTCTTGATTGCTCATAGATTATGTAGTTGGATGTGATTGCTGGGACCATCTGGTCTGATCTCCAGTACAATTTAAGCCACAGGTCTTCTCTGAATTATTTCCTGCTGTCTTTTCTATAAATAGATGTTAAAAAATGCCAACTCTTAGCTCGCTCTTTCTGATGATGGAGCAGCCACCACAAGTGTTAGCTGTTTGTTGCTCTGTTTGCTGCTTACTATTAAAAATACATGCTTTATTTCTAGACTGAATTTGTCAGCTTCAACTTCCAGCTGTTAGATCCAGTGACATCTTTATCTGAAGAGTCCTCTTTCCCATTTCTGTTCCTCAAATAGATGCTATGATTAATTCATCTCTTAAACTTTGCTTTGTTAAAATTAACCGTCTGAGGTCCTGTGCATTTCTGCTGTGTTTTCAAGTCTCTGGCTTGCTTTGAAGTATCTTGAACTGATTCATATTATTCTTGCACTGAGAGCATCACGGAAGGGTACAGTAATATAACTGTCTAGTCCCAATTGATATTCTGTATATTGAAAGACAATGTTTACTCTTCTCTGCCGCAGCAATGGCTTGGGAAAGATGTTCCCCCTCCTCAGGGAATATATGCTACAATATTTAAGAGTGATCCAGCAACCACAGAGAAAGAAAACCTTTTATCTTTGCCCTTACAAGATGTAAATCACCTTGAAGTCTTAAGATACATATCAGTAATGTATCCTGCTTCCCTTCCTGTTCCCGCACTATCACCTAAAACAGGGATAAAAAGGTTTTTAGCACTGTTTTCTATGATCATTCAATACATGACCATTCCCAATTTATTTTAAAATAAACTATTATTCTGTAAATATGGCCTATGCTCTTTTCCCCTAGGTGTAGGACTTTACAGCTGGTAATATTTTGGCAGGTATTCTTCCCTTGCATCCAGCTGTTCCAAATCAGTCTCTAGTTATCATGTTTCCAGTTTTTTTACTGTCTCGTAAACTTTGTGAGGGATTATTCTGCATTTTCTTCCAGATCAGTAGCAATTGTTTAGAACATCATATGTAGAAAAACTAAGCTTCGTGGAACATCTTCAAAACCAGGCCTCTTTGTAAAATTATTTCCCATTTACAATTGTGTTTTCACATCTCCAAGTTAACAAGTTTCTCACCTCTCTCATCTACTGTGAGGATTTTGTGCCTTTCTAATTTCATACTCAAACTGTCAAGAGGTACCAACCCAAACACCTTTCGAAGACTGTTGTTTCAACGTTATTCTGTATCAGTCAAGCTTGGAATTTAACTCATTTTTAACGAATAAAATCATATCCTTTTAATGTAATTGTACTTTCTTCAAAACCTGTGTAAATTTGTACTAATTGTACCTTTCTTTCTTTCTTTAGTACATGAAATTCTCTATCACCTATTTGATTATTCTGCAAATGATCAGTTCAGTTTCACAGGACTGGTACCATGGGATCATCTCATTTACCTTTTTTAATGTTGCCGCCTTACTGGCTTCCTGCCAGTGCCCTGGAACTTCCCTGGTGTTTCAAGATGCATTGAAAATCAGCAATACTGATGCAGAGAGCCACTCATCAGCTCTTCTGAAGATGTTGATTACAAATTTTCTGTGTTTTAGAAGCCCAGGGAAAGTAGCTGCTGTTTAGCATTATCCTTGGTTACTTTTGGAATAGAAGGTATTCTACGCAGCTCAGAAAATCATTGTGGTGTCTGCCTTTTTCCAAATACAGAGCAGATACAACTATTGAACACAGGTTTTTTATTCCTTTTACTGCTGGGCAAGGGCAGTGGTTAAGATTCCTTAAACTCTCTGCCTTGTTGTCGTTGTTACACTCCTTCTAAACAGGCCAACCTTCAGAAAGGGTAGAATTTTTTTTGCTAGAAATCTGCTAGGTACCTGCCTGCTCAAGGGGGACGATGGCATGTGTATCTTATTCTAATGAACTCACTGGTCAGCTTTGCTCTAAAATTCAGATAATTCTAATTTGGATCAAGAAACCTCCACGGATTTCGATGCACCAATTAATTTTTTTAAAGGAAGTTCTGGTGGTAAATAATAATAATAACAAAAAATGCCGCAAAAATAAACAGCACATTTCTTTTTTCAAAGGGATTTTTCTGAAATAGTCCTTTTTGTCAAAAACTATGTTGGCCTGCCACTGAACTTTCATTCATCTATATTGTATGTTCTGCATGTGCATACAGTACAGTGGTGGCAAGCATTAAATATTCAACTTTTCTCCAAAGGAAAGCTATCTGAAAAGACTTTGCTTAAATTTTTGCTCTGCTTAAAGCTTGCTCTAACTCAAAATGAAAGGTGAAGTTAAGACTAATACAGCATGTAGTACCACTGTCACTCTCAGATACTAAAGGCAAAGAAATACAACTCTCCTTTTTAAGGGGTTTCTGAATCATTCTGAAGTATTGTAGCATATGTTCCCATTAGGAGCAGCATAAGTCGCAGAACAGTCTTTGCTTATGGAAGGTTCACATCTGAATTGCTGGGCCATTTGGATTAAATTGCATTTAGCTGCTTAGCAGAGCCAATGAAGGCGCTAAGGGAGTTGCTAAAAATCTTTACTGCAGTAGGAGTTTGCTCCACTGTGTGTTTAAATCACTTGCATCAAAATTCTCACACCACTCATGGAAACATGCCTGGTTAAAAGGAGGTATGGATAATGGGTTTAATGAACAGCTACTCCAACTGAGAACAGCTATTTGGTTGCCTAATAGCCATCACACATTTGTTAAACTAGACCTGTGAGCCATAAGGAGTTTCAGCTCTGTGATGAGTAGTAGGAATCAGCAATATAAAGATATTGCTGGGGGGAAAAAAAAAAAATCCTGATTTTTTTTTATATGGGTGAAGAGCTTTTATTCAGCTTTTTCAAAAATGATATTCACAGTAAGACAGGCAATGGAACTAGAAATTTCACAAGCTGAGAGACAGTGGCAGAACAGCAGATTGTAATGGAAAACCTGTGCAACCTGACATACCGCTCTAATGACAGCTCAAACACTTGTGTGGCAGAAGTGTGTGCCTGCACACCTATACTCCATTAGCATTTCATTTTCATTCTATTTTCATGTCGGAGCTCCACATAGAAACCTCAGCTGCAACCAGTCTGTATCCTATGTGCAAACACACAGCTGGAGATTTGATGATACTGGTTGAGCTAAACAGACGACAGATGATGAGAGAGGAGATGCCTCATTACAAAGGAGAGGAGAGGAGGGGAGAGCACAGGAGGGGAGGGCAGAAGAGGGGAGGGCAGTTACCCCATTTGGCTCACCTCCCCAGGCAGAACCAGGAGTTAGCTGCACAGACAATGCTGGATGCTGAGTGGCGATGAATGAAACAGATCATTACCAAGCTGACTGAGTTTCTTGGGAAAAGAGCTCTCAGGATACAAAGAGAAAATCTGACTGAACAGAACAGATTTTTTTCCCCTTTTATTTAAGCAGTGTCCAGTACAGTGAGTCCCCTCTGGGGTTTTTGTGCCCTGTGACAACGTAAATGTTTACCACTGTTGCTGATCATCATAACTCTAGCGAACACAGTTTGTAGCAACCAAAAGCACACCCCTGCCACTCCATAAAACAGTCTGAGTTTTACAGTGTCTGGAGTGTGTCTGTTGGTTACAGGAACGGGAAATGATGCACCTCGGTGGCTTTACAAGAGGTCTAGGCTGAAGGAAGTTGCTCATCCTGCACTGACAGGCAGTGGCCTGAGATCAAAAAATAAACTCAAATTGAACAGGAAAGTGTCTTTCAGAGAGCAAAGGTTTAGTTTAGGAATCCTCCTGGTTGCTGGGGCTCCCTTTGGACCTTGTGTCGTGAAACTGTATTTGATAAGAGCACACCCAGACACACATGGCAATGGAGAAAATGGAGGCATCAGCCTTGCAGGCTTGGACCTTGAGCAGGGCGCCTGATGGGGCAGAGCTCATCCCTGTTGCAGCAGTGAAATTAGTGTCGACCTCACAAAGCCAGGATCGGGCAGGAGCACTCCTGAAGGCACACGCTTTGGGTGTGAGAACTAGAGATGTAAGTTCACTGAGGTACCAAATGACATAGAAGTGCAAGATGAGAGATACAAAGACATACAGTGAGAGAGGACACATCAGAATGAGCAGCAGCTTAGGGGCATGATGATTTCTGTGAATTAAGTTTTCATTCGCTTGCAATGATGGTGAGGCAGTTCCACAAGTAAATCATCAGCCTCAAAGCCAAGTGGCAATTTCTCAGTGTGGGAGAGTTAGAGTCCTTCACTCAGTCTTGTGCTCCAACCATTAGGATCATCCTTCTCGGGCTACACTTGTTTATGGAATAAGTGCTTCTTTCCAGGCATCCAGGTCCTCTTCCTGCAGTCTGGCAGTTCCTGCTTGACTTTCCACCAAGTGTTTCTGAAGGCAACATTTTCTCATATAGACAACAAATCTTAAGAACTCGATCACTGACTTTGTACCAGCCTGTAGGTAAACACATTTGAAAATGTTGGCCTTTGGACCTCATGTTCTCTCTAAGAGTAAGACGGTATTTAATCTGTCATACAGCAGTGGGGCTAAATATCTGCAAACATCATCAATATTTGAAAATCTGCAGTTTGCAATATTGCAAATATCCCAGACATTGAAGAGCTGATGGTTATATTATTATTTAAAATGCTGAAGCACATAGGACTGCATGAGCTCCTACAGCCTGATACAGAATCAGCAATGCTCTGTATCCCAGACTTGCTGCAAATCAAATGTGAAGGGCTATGAACGTGAGTGCGTTAAGCCATCATGTAGCACCACTCTGGAGATAGCTGCTATTTATCATTGCCTCCTACTGTGAGGTTTGAATAGGCAGCCTGAATGTCACATATACTGTATTTATAATGCTGTTTTAAGGTCATCTCCATGTGCAGATGCTCTAGACAGAGGAACTTACAAGTACAGATGTGTCTGTTGCAAGGCACTAAATAGATATGAAATTATTATTTTATAAAAGCCATATTTCAGCCAGAACACTGCTGCAGTCACTCTATCCCTGGCAACCTTCCAGCCACCAACAGCTGGCAATTAACACTTACACAAAGATGCCCAAACTTTGTCCAGCCAAAGGCTTCGGTGGCAACTTGCCAGGAGCTTTAGAGCTCCACCTATTTTACATAAAATGGAGCAGATTGTGGCTGATTTAATCTTTGCTACGGATCTATGGCCCACAAAGGCTTTTGCTTCTGGCATGCTTTGCTGTACCCTGATCAAACCATTGCCCCATTGTGGAATTCAATGGGCCACATTTAGCCTCAAGGTTGTATTCTGGTTTTCCGTGAATTATGTTAACTACTGGCAAAGCCCACAAAGCCTTTCAATCCAAGTGTGGAAACGCAGCAGTTAATCACATCACTTTGTACATGAAGACGAGAAGACACTTTGCCAAGATATAATACAAGTTCTGATGATATAATTTTAACAGTAACTATGAACAGACTGCTCATCATTTGTGCTGAGCATTATGCAAGAAAGTTTCTGACCTGAAAATGTGCAGACTCATTACAAGGCAAGGAAAGAGAAATTAGACCCAGAAAACTCCTTCTGAAGAAGAAGCCTGAGGAAGAGAAGATGCCAGTCAACATGAAAGACAGATGGTAATTTCAGTCCCCACCTGGAAGAGGAAGGGATGATCCTTTCTTGGACCACACCCAAGTTTGGTGATCACGGGGCTGGGTTCACCCTCCCAGACTGGAGAAGGATTGGACCCACAGCTTCTGCTGACTGCATGGGTGGTGTATGGCTCTTCCCCCGCATGGTGAGGTGTGGGCGCTCTGCCCCAGCCATATTTTTGCAGAAAAGACTGGCACTCCTCCTCCCTCCCCCAGCTGTCCTGTTGGAAGGGATGCTTAACTATCTAACACAAATGAGAATTACAGGCTGTGAATCCTGGTCTGACAGATTGACTTCCCTGCAGTCTGGAAATAGATGACTGAGCTCCTAGGAGGGGTACGATTTAAGAAGCAATCTTTTCCTCTGCGTGCCCCACTGGCTGCACAGATCACTGTGCAGGCTGCTGGGGAATGCCTCTGTCCCTGCTAGCTCTGTGCAGGGACGTAATTCCTGAGGGCTAAGGACTCCATGGAGGGTAGGAGCCCAAGCTTGGCAACTCCAGGCTCTCTGTGGGGTTACAAAATCTTGCACTGTGCACAGGGGTATGCCCAGACTTGTAGCTATGATGTTTATAAGATGTTTAGGACAGGCTGGATGTTCAGGGGCTCTCACCTGACTTCTGCTTGATTTGGCTGATAATGCCATCATCCAGCCGTGCTTCTGCACACTGTGCTTCACCAGTGTTTTCTTTGCCTTCTTCCTTTGTTGTGCTGAAATATATATGGACACCATATTCAGTGCTGAAAAATGTAAATTAGTCCATAAGCGAGAGCATACAAACTTAATTCTGTGTGCCTTACAATCGACTCCAGATTATTTTTACCTTTCAGGAGTGAGGTCTCAAGGACAGAAGAGACAGCACTCCTGAAGTGGCAGCTCAATATTTGGAGAGGTCAAGGAAGAAAATAGAGCATAAGGAACCATGAAGAAAGAAAAGAGATAAGAAATCATAATTCATTACTATTCTCCTGAATAAATCCAGGATGCATTTGCATTTTTAAACTGTGTGCGCACCTTATGACCCTGTCAGCCACAGCAGAACAGGGAAGATTACAGTAAAGGAAGCTGAGTTGATCCAGTGTATGGAAGGGATGTCTGAAGAGATGTTAAATACAAGAGGACTCCCAGCCTAGAAAAGGGGTGGCTACAGGGGAACGTTACAGTGGTCTGTAAAATCATCAGCTCACTCAAATGGGTCATCTGTGGAACTTGTCACATCATGATGTCCTTGAGGACAAAACTTTCATATCAGGTCAAAAGAAAATTAGATGAACTCATGGAAGGTGAGTCTATTGTGAATTACCAAACACAACGATACCACTTGTCAATCCTGAAGTCTTGAAGGTGCAGGTTACTGGAGACAAGGCTGACAAACCAGGGCTCTAGCTCTGCACATTTGTCTTCTTCTTGCGTTCTTTCTCCAAGCATCCCTTGCTAGGAGTTGTGATGCTAACAGCAACGGACACAGAGCTGAGCCCAATTTATAAGAAGTCTCCAATTTTCTTTTACCTTTCTTGAAAAGGTTTCAAAGGGGAAAAAAAAATATCAGCCCAGACAGCTGCTTGCCTCTCCTCCTGCATAATGGAAGAGATTATTCTTCAGACGTTCACCTTGACTTGAATGTGTTGGCCTTGTGCACAGTTTTCTAAGGCAGATACTTGGTAAAATGCTTCTACATACAAACATTTCACATTATTTTCTTTCTTCCCTCCTCATATTCCTTGCAACAGTGAAATATTTACATGCATCTTGCAAAGGAACCCACACAAGCTTACCAAAACCAGATCCCCCCTTGCCCTGAGAGGCAGGATTTTAGGATAGGGAGATAAACAGTGTGACAGAGAGAGTCAGGTACTTGCCCAAGCTTACACACAGAGCCTCCAGCAGGACAGGGACCTCCAGAAATCCGAACAGCCAGGGCGCTGTGCTGAATGCCACCACTGCCTCTTCCCAATGACCGCGTGTGACCCACTTACATTCTGCCCCTTTGTTTAGAGTAGACAGCAATTTATTTTATTGCCAAATGTGAGCACATATCAGTATGTGTTAAGACTATCAGCGCCTCAGATGGGCCCTTGCTGCAGGGCAGGTGATGGTTGCATGATGGCTCCCTCCATGCATCGGTGGGCCTGAACCTGTACCCCCATGTGAGGGGCACTCTCTGCTGGCAGTGTGCCTAGGGGATCCTTCTCAGCACAGGGCAGAAAGCTCACACCTGAGCACTAACAGCTGTAGGCATTAAAGCCTCACCTCCCTGCTCTCAGCAGGACACCCAAAACACTTCTGCAGCAGGACAAGGGATGAGCCTTTTGTGACGAGCACTAATTTGACTCTCCAAGACACGGAAAAAATACTCAGAGTCAAGTAGAAGGAGATTTTTATCTCTTGTGAATCTGTGTTGGTGGAAGGAAAAGGATTATTTTAATGAATTATTCACTACCCCTCTCCTCTCTGGAATGGGCTAAGGAGTGGAGATAGGCTTCCTGCTGAACAGGTTGAAAAGAACGCTGTTTTTCAGAAGGACTGAGCCACCTTTCTGCTGAGCACAAGTAATTCAATGCCAGGACATGCATTAAAAGAGTAGTGGTAAAAGGTGGGGGAGAAAAGTTGGTTGCTAGCAATGCACATCTTAAAGAAAAAGAACAACCAGATGATGACGCAGAGGGGGAAAAAACCTGTGGATAGAAATCCCCACAGCTTCACATGCCATAATTATTTTATCAATAGCTGGATGAAAATGCATTGCCTCACCCTGATGGAGGGCATAAAACTTTCCAAGGACTCCATTCTTCTAGGAAAACTGATTTCCCCAGTGTTTAACAGAGTCCTGTTTGCATCACAACTGCTCGGGGACAAGCTGAGGGCAGCAGTGACTGCACTGCGGGGTGGGAAGGATGTCACGGGGGCACTCGGGAAGCCGAATTCCCAGAGCAGAGACAGACTGCACAGGCTCAACCTCTTGTACCAAACTGTCACAGTGATCTAATTACTGGAAGTGAAGTGTGTGACATCTGGAGAAGTGCCCAAGCTTCAAAGTGACTTAGGCAGCCAGTGAACCATGCCCTGCGCTAGCTCACGACTGCTGCACACACGTACCCACCCATCAGCTGCCACCGTGCCAGGGAGGAGGAGCCGGTTTATCCACTGGGCATCTTAACAGCTGCAAGCACAAGTTTGGTCACCAGCCGGCAGGCCGGGTGTTGCTTTTGGCTGAAGTCGTTGTGTATAACTTTTGTAATGAAAAACAACATCTCCTGAAGGATTTTCCCATGCGCTTTGGTGAGGAGGTATTAATTAACGAAGAGTACGCGCTCTGGTGTGACGCAGCCGCTGACACCTTCCATGCAGCCAGGAGCGAGATGTTATTAGGATTTCTCAAAGTTACAGGCGATAATTTCCACAGCTCCCAGAAAAGGTACTGCACTCACCATGAGGTAACCCTCTTCTGGGTCTCATTAAGATGGGTGAAGATGAATTAATCGCTTGTCTGGAAGCGTCGGTTGCCTAGGGATCAGCGATCGTGACCTGATTGCATTCACTGTGGGCAGACAAAAGATGGTTGGAGTTTGGTTCTTCAAAAGGGCTAATTTCCCAAAGTTAAAGAAAATTACTAGTGAAATTAATTGGGAGGAAAGGTGTAAAGAGAGAAACAGGAGTCCTTTAAGAGAACTAATTAGCTGGCCAGAAAGCCACAGTTTCACACTCCAGAGAGAGGAGAGCTCTGGCTAACAGACCTTCTTGGCTCATCTGCAGAGAGAAAGCAATTAGAAATAACAAAGCAATATATCACACACAGAAAATAGATAGCAAGGGGTACAAACAAGTAGCTATTTAAAGCACAAGGCAAGGGACAATAGGAAGAACTAGAAATATATTAGAAACAAACACAAACGTAGGCTAGATTTAGGCCACTTGCTAGATAGGGACGATAAAATTGTTAGTAATAACGTGGAAGAGGCAAAAAGGGCAAAGAAGTCTGCAGGGAAAAGAGAGAGAGTAGATACATATTACTTGAAGCTGAGTCATATAACAGAGTTGTCAGTTATTGTGTCAACATTTTTTGGCAGATATAGTATTAAAACTTCAGACTGTGAAAAAAGGAGCCACAGAATCTATTTGCAGGCTTAGCTACCAGGGCTATTTGATTATGAAACATTTTCTCCTTTTGCAGGCATTAAAATAATATTTATTCTGGCAGAGAACAGTAAAACATAAATCAATGGCTGGAAGCTGAGTCCAGAGTGTACATTTCTAACCATGAGGGTAATTAACCATTGAGAGAACTAGAGAAAATCAGTGCCCCTCTTGAAGGTACGTTTTGGCCACAGCCATGTTTGATAATTCAGCGCCTGGGCAATACTCACTTCTAATTTAATGAAAATAAACATTGTTCTGGGGGTGGATGGAGCCTGCCAGGTTCCAGCAAAGTATCAAGGAGGAAATGTCTTTCTCCAGCAGCCGAGCCAGGGTGGGTCACGGTGCTCGGATGTATGGGGTGACCTAAGGGTCTTCCTGTGCCCAGAGCAGAGTGCCCAAAACTGCCAGGTCTGTGAGAGCAAAGAGAAAAACCAGCTTTCCCTGAGAAACACAGGGGCTCAAAGCTAGAGTTAAATCTGAAGGGCATGAATACTTTCTTTAAAAAGTGCGTGTTTCTTTCACTAGCACTTAGTGTACTAGACACTGAGAAAGGAAATATTCATTTAAGGAGAAAAAACAAAATGTCCTGGCACTGATTTAGCTAATTGTAAAACGCAGCAGGGAGCTGGCTGGGGACAAGTCAATGCCAGAACTCACCTTGCACGCTCTGAAACTTCAGCCTTCCCCATCAAAGGCTTGCTGATAGCAATACCTTTCTGGATGTTCCCAGCTGGCTCTAGCCAGGTCTTAAAGATTTGGGCTTGGTTCATACCCAGTCTGGTTCAGCACAAAACTCATGCCTACTCCCACTGCTAAACCAACTAGGCATTAAAAACATTTCCTCCTTCTTGATGAGGAAACAGGGCACAAATGAACTCCAGTCTTTAAATATTGTCATCTCAAACAACTATATGCATTGAATAGGTGCATTATAAGCTTACCACAATCCATTATGAAATGTGTTTTCTTATACCCCAGGCACATGCGGAGGCTATGACTACCGATCACTGCCCTGCTCATGAGCTGGGTGGGGACAGCAGCTCTGGGCAGTACTGGCAGCAACCTGCACCGCCTGCACAATCCACAGGCCATCACCTTACAACAGTCACATCAAAATTAGGAAACAAACGCACCATCTATTTGCATTTTAGGGGAAGAAGAGGAGAAAGAGTCTGATTTAAATGACATTGATGTTACTGGGAGCTTTTCTAGTCAATTAAGTTGGAAGCGGATAAGGCACAAGAACAAACCGAGAATGCAGAATAAGAAGTCTCCAGCTGAATGAAAGGGGAAACCTGATAAGGAAAAGCAGAGGGTGAAGCATATTAAGTACTCTGCAGTGTGGAAAAAAATAGGCTGCAGGTTAGCCAATGAGAGCATCAGAACATTTTGGTTTGTAATGGTATTTAGTCATTTTATGTTGAAGTATATTTTCACATGAAAGAAACATTATATAGCAATGTACAAATATATAAGAATTGAAGTGCCTACCACTTGTAAAATGGGAACCCAGCCTAGCAAGGGTATCTCAGAAATGACCCAGGAGCAGAACCGGGAACTGCCGGTGTTTAGAGTGGAGCCAGTCTGATGCAGGTCCTGAACACAGAGAAGTGAAAGCATGCCATTAGGAAATGTGCAGAATGGAATTATAACCTTTCCTCTCCTACTCTCTGCAGTGCTTAGGGAAGGAAGATGAAAACCTGCCGTCAGTTTTGCATGCTTATGAAACCAGGCTTTTGCTCAGGGTGTTATTTGCTACAGACTCTAGCCCTGATTTCTAAAGCTGAAAAAGTTTAGTGCCCTGATATTGAAAGTGCCACACAGGTTACTGTAGAGGGTTAATTAACATTGATCGTATACAGTTGTGGGCTTGCTTCTGGGGCGGTGGGTTGGCTGATGTGGATAATGTACAGCTGTGGCTTGTTTGGGCTA
>JAVJGI010000062.1:38707639-38793295 GCA_035590275.1 Ibycter americanus | reverse complement strand
TTGTGTGGGAAAGCCTTGCTGTAGCTAACTAGTTCTGTAGTGCTGTGACAGGTTACAGTACAGCAGTGGATCAGAACACTGCATAGCTTCAAAATGCAAAATGTCAACACAGTTCATATTTTCCTATACTGACTTCAACCAACAAATTCTTTGCAAACCTATATGGCCCAATTATTATTTCATGAGTTACTGACTCCTAGGAAAAGGAAGACTACATGCACAGAAACTAATAATCTGATGGTGACTTGCAGTCCTTAGCTATAATTGCTGGATCTTGGTCCCTATTGATGGGGGCAGCACAGTGGCTTGATGAAATCAAAGGTCCTGTAATTAGGAAGACATGGACTATCCTGGAAAATAGCCACACCATCTCTCAGGGGTGTCATTGAATTTAATTCACATCATCTGAAGTCACTCTGAGCCTAGCCTGAAGTTGAGCTCATGGATACTTTCATCTGCAGAACTTCAGCAGTTACTCTTATAGAGTCATAGAATGGTTTGGGTTGGAAGGGACTTTAAGGATCATTTCATTCCAATCCCCCTGCCATGGGCAGGGACACATTCCACTAGACCAGGTTGCTCAAAGCTCCATCCAGCCTGGCCTTGAACACTTCCAGGGATGGGGCATCCACAGCTTCTCTGGGCAACCTGTTCCGCTGCCTCACCACCCTCAGTCATCGCAGTAGGAGTTATGTCCACGCAAGGATGTTAGCACTTGGTTTCTGATAAGATGCAGCAAGGCAGTAAAATGAGGTGCAGTTATTGGCTGATAATAGGGCTCTTGACAACATATAAATATGGTGTGGTCAAATGAAATATGTTCTGTGAGAACAGGCTACTGTCCAGCACTTAATGTAAATGTTTTGGAAGTGCTGGTAGATCTGCTCTATAAAATACCCAAAGCCTGTGCAAGGAATGCTAATCCGTACTGGCCTCCAGGAGAAAAAAAGAAATTTAAAGACTAGGAACATTTTATGAGTGTGGGAGGAAAAACTGGTTTTTGCCAATATTGTTTCCTAGATTGAGGGTAGTCTGTGCTGCCGCCGTAGTTTTCCTCAAAATTTCAGACTCGACTGCTCCTTCTCAACGCTGAATCTGTCATCTCAGGTCAATCCAATATCCACCTTAGCACACTGAGCCCCATTTAAAAGGGCTCATCGGAGTGTGCTGATGAATAGGGTTTTTTGTGCAGGGCTGTAATGCCTGCACTAACCTCCCTCTGTTTTGTCAGTATGACTACTGCAATGTGTGCATCCTGACGCACATTAATAATGCTTCATGTTCAAACAAGTGACACCGGACCCCTAAAAGGCTGTATAGCTGCATATTCTTCATCAAGTTAAGCACATATGGAACCAGAGATTACGAAGGCCATAAACTGCATGAAAATAGACATGTTTGCTCTGGCAGGAGGAGGCTTTTCCCTAAGGACCAATGATCACATCCAAGAGTACGAAGATTTTGTTTCTTCCAGGCCCTTCCAAATTAAATTAGTAAATTTGAAGTCAGACTAGACAACATTGCTAGTATACTCAGACAGCTGCTTTCTCTGGAGTAGGACCACCATCAGCACTAAGAAGTCGAGGGAAATTTCAGGTTTAGAATGCAAGACTTCGTTTCATAAAAAGGAATTGAAAAATGCAAAATTATTCCAACTATTGCAATAATGCCAAAAAACCTGTGTTTCTAAAAATCCATAGAATCTGCAATCCTGTCAGTAATATGAAGCTGCTTTCTCCAGCTAGGGTAAACTGAGAGACTTGGAGTGCTAGTCTCTTCTGTATCTGTTACACTGGCATAGCTTCATTGACTGCAGCAATTATTCCTGATTGACATCCAAGTGAATTAGAAACGTGCCTTGCACATCTCAACTGCACATGAATTATTGCATTGTGCTTAGCAACAAATTTGGAAAGCTTATTTTTTCAACCCATGGACCTTTCTGGTGTTTCTTCAATGGCTTTAGACCATTAGCTGAATTTATAACATCCCATACGTGATGTCACATCAGCTGTTGTAGCATGTAATTAGCTCTATTTCATCGGAGACATCTCATCTTATTTTCCAAGAAAGTGTCATCTAAGTGAATTTTGGGCAATTTTTAAAGGGTTTTTTTTTTTTAACTTTCTGGATGTGTGCAACCTCTGCAAATATCTGACAATGGACACTGCAGGCACTCAAAACCCCACAGCTGTGAATACCACATGTGGATCTCATGAGTTCAGACGCCTACAGCTTTTTTCCTCTGGAACTGAGCGCTGAGTCCTACATGTCAGGCCAACTGCATGCCCATAAACCATGTGTCCTCGCGTCTATATAGAGAGGCCAGTGCCCTGGACAAAATATGGCAACCCTACAAATGGCAGTCATGGTGCGACTGTAGGCTCTGGCACCAGCAGGTCTCAGCTGTAGAGCAGAGAGGTGGTCTGAGGTCTGAGGGGGGGAACCAGCTCTCCTACACCACAGAGTTAACATTAGCTGGAATGGTGGCCCTCTCTGGAGCCCATCCACACACACAGGATTACCCCCTTGGGCTGGGAGCTTAAGTCAAATGGCTAGTGGAGCCCCACCTTTGGCAGCAGTCCCAGCATCCAGCCATGGGACACTAATTCCTTCCTCCAGCTGGGCTGATAACGCTTCCCATCATCCCATGCTATCACAAGGCTAAGCACAAGGTTAACTCTCTGGAACCAACCTTGTGCTGTCCTGGGAAACTCCTGCACCCAGGAAGCCTTGGCAGGGTGAGATGGCCTCACTGAAGGGCTGTGACAAGAGAGCTTGACCTGGAAGTGGCATCTGTCCTACCACAGGTGCAGCACCAGGTGGTGCCAAGCTCCTCCGCCATCCCCACCACCACCCTGGCTGCCTGCCTCCTCCTGGCAGGAGGGCTGGCAAAGGTGGGGAAAACACTGTGCAGGTGCAGGTGTTATACTTCTCCAAGCACTTTTGGGTGGCCTTGCTAGTTTCTGCTACCCTGGATCCCTCAGGTTCAATCTCCCGCTATCCCACATGCTGAGGTCCTGCTCAGCGTCTGGACTCCTTGGCTGGGATCTGAGCTTTGCCCCTGTATAGGAGATATCTTCTGTATTTCTCTTCTTGGTGAAATAAAAGGTATTTGTGTTCTTGCCATTTTCCGTCTGACTCATAATTTATGATAGACCGTAGACAGTTCAGCTGGGCCCTTAGGATATCTGAAACCTTTATGGTAAAGAAAAGTAATCAAATACACCAGAATGCCCAGTGAGGACACTTAAAATTAGCCACAATGATGTGAAGAAATGTATTTAAACAACAAAAGAAAATTTAGCTTATGGGATTTTTTTTTTTTTTTAACATACGTTCACCAAAACTGTTTTTTAAGTATTGTGAATTTGGGGGAAAAAATCAGTTTCTTTTTAAATAGAGAATTGGAAAAGAAAAAAAAAGTTGATGCATTTCATTCTGGTATTTTTAAATTAAAGATTCTGATGTTCATTCTGAAATATAATTTTAATTTAAAAACTGATCCCATTTTTAAAGGATTAAGTCAAACAAGGATTAAATAGGTCAAGATGAAGCTTTCACCCCATAACAAAAATAAATAATACGTATGCAGTATTAAGTAATTTTTAAAATTTTACTTGACAAAAATCTCAGAGCATTTCCATATGCTACCATCATATATCAGCAATTAATTTTCCCCTCTTCCTTTTTTTTTTCAATGAAGAAACTGAAAAATCAGCTATTTGCTGAGCTGTGCTGAACAGGGCAATGCATGCGTTGCTTTTTTTTTTTCACAGGTAGATGTAGCAGAAAGGCATGGATTAAACAAGGTCCCTTTCTCTAATTTTATGTAATCCTCACTCATGCACATTCTCCATTGTTTTTATAGGATGTTAGTCTGGATTAGGAAAGTAGGAGTCTGCACAGCAAGACCAATGGTTGAAGGAAGCTTTTGAAACTGAAAATGTTGACAGCGGTCTGGACCATTTTCAGACCTCCTTACACAATGTGTCTTTGGAGCCATCATCTCACAAAGAGTTTTCTGTGGTTTATACCTAGAGGTGCCACTCGAATCAGTGACGCTACCCAGGGAGAAGTTGAGATGTTTTCAAAATGACGTAGATGTGTATTTTAATATGACCTAGATACAAAAGAGGAACGAAATGCTAGAAGTGGCATGCTGAGAGGTCTTGTTCGAATGGAGTTTCCTCTCTTTGGGGAGTAACATTCAAGGTACTTACTTCTTCCAGATCTTACAATAGGGAGTTCAGTCTGGGGGGAAACGTGCCAGCCAGCTTCGGTTTCTAAATCAAGTTTCAGTCCTTGTGACTTCAGCTCCGCAAATCTATGTCTGAATAACAGACCCCAACACACTGCACAGCCCAAATGGAAATATATTCAAAGCTGACAGTTCCTGCTAGTTTACAGCCACAAGCTTGTCAGATTGAACTTGAAATCTGACCCGAACATACTCAAAATTCATCCCAAGTTCTCCTAATGCTGCCTGATGAATTTTGCCTAGCAGCAGGTTTTATTACAAGGGGATTTCTTAAACTAGGAGAAGGAGCTCTAAGCCATCTCAATAACCATAATTATTTCAATGTTTCCAGGTTGCTAGATAAAACCCAGGCGCTTGGAACTGTGGAAAAAAATTAATAATTTTGTGTCAAGTCAGCCTGAAAATGCTTTGAATTTATCACAGAAAGGAGCCTTGTGTAAAATATGTTTAAGACTCAATGAAACACTTTGTTCAGCCCAAAACAAAATGTTTTGTTTCATGTGAGGGAGTTTTTACTCTTGCAAAACCAATGTGGGTCAGTCCTATTTAGCAAATCTTGTTTCCAAAGATGACAGAATAACTTCCCTTACTTCCCCAAATCTTATCATGGGAAGGGAAGGTGGGAGGCATGTGTGAAACTTCAATGAATTTGACTTCATTTGTAAATAGTTTCCTTTCATCTGAAACTGTTTATTTTTTAGGTGAATAAACATTTCTACCAAACTGTTTCAGTCAGCTCTATTTGGACTCAATATGAGGTGTAAGCATTCATCATTCTGCCAATTGCAGTGAATCCCCGTGACTGGTGGCCCTGTGGGGTTAACCCGGGCTATCGATGATGTGTATGTGGCAGACACGCCAGAGGACTGCTAATTGCTTGGCTAAAGCTGTTTTCCTGAGGTTTGGGTTGAAATGACCTGACCGAGCAGATCTGAAAGGCTCTTGGTGTAAGGAGAGAAGAGCAAGTTCTTTTAGGGCTTCCTCACACCCATCTCGTGGACCCATGGACTCATTCCTACAGAGGCTGATAGGGGAATGAGCATCTAAGGAACAAAGGACGACTTCAGGCTTTGCTATTCTTGTTTTGCTTACAATGGACTAGACCTTATTTCAGGCTAAAAAATCTGGCCATGAGGAGCTCACTGTGTCAAGGTCAGAAGTAAACAGCCACATGAGATTTCTCTGTCAAGTTTATAAAGTATCAGTGGCATTTCTTGGATGTTATTTGAACAGCTAGCTACCTTGTTAGCAGATTAATTTAGCAAGTCACCTCCCACGTGGCAGAACTGCAGTAGAAAATACAAATCTGCCCTCCTTTCAAGTTGAAGGGGCTTTTGAAACAAATTTAGCTCAAGCAGCTGCACTTTAGTGGGGAATGAGGATGGGGTGTCATGGACCACATCCCTCCTTGGGGCAGGACGGCTGGAGGCAGCTGACCAGGAGTCAGCTCGTGGCTGGTGAGCAAGTTCCCACGAAAGCCACACAATGTGAAAATGGCCCCGCTCTCAGACATACCACTGAGGATTTTCAGCTTCACCCCATTGCATTGAGATGAGCTAAGCTAGGCAGCTGGTGCAAAGCAACACGCGTTCAGATTTATTTTCTGATTTTGCCGACCTGCATCTTAACAAATTTATTTACATATAAAAATAATACTGATGCTTAGAAGAATCAGATAAAACTCTCACAAAGGTTCACAGCAAACAACATTTCTACCTTTTTTTTTCCCATATGATTCATTAAGCACAGTTTCTTCAGCTTTTTAAGCATCCTGGAAGTCTCTGAGGTTGACAAGAGAAAGGGCTGAAAACCAATTCTACCAGAATCTATTCTTGTCTTTCTGTAATGGCTTATAGATCTTGCTATTTCAATAAATGCTCTTTGAAGGGAAACTATGCGGGATTTTAATGGCTTTTTGAGCCCATGTAGGTGTCACCTGCTTTAATGTATTCCAGATACAAAACAACAGTATGACCGAAGCCAACATTCAATGGGGTTTAAGGTCAATACCAAGCACCATGTTTAGGAATTCACCTGTCTTGGGGGCATAGCACCCTGAACACAGCAGTAGCATTGAGCTACCGGTCTTTTGTGGCTAAGGAAAAGTCTCTTTATTGCATTTTAGTGGGCATGCTAAAGATGCATTATGCTTTTACAAGTAAGATATTTTGGCCCATTGGTGACATGTTACTTATTACGTCAAGCTTAGAAGGAGTGCTTCGGGACAGTGATTACACCCAAATCTAACCTAGAGCCAGATTTTCACAAGCCTTTTGACAGAAAAAAGTCATCTGGAGTTATCTGCCTAAGGGACAGCAAACATCTAGCAAAGTGTTTTACTGTTGCAATATTCAAGATAAACCGGAATTGTAACACATGTGGGAGAAGCTCTAAGGCAAAATCATATCGGGAATGATTCTTGAAGAATATTCTGTGAGGAAATAATTGGGTTAAGGTTTCTTTTTCTGTTTTCTGGTGGTGAGGGATTTCAGCTCTTCTTTTCAGCCTGTCCCTTCACAGTATGTGACCAGCAGCTGCAGCCTACCCCCAGCCCAGCCATAGCCACTACCCCACCAGGCACTGCTGCATGGTGTACTCGCTTCTTCCAGCCTAGACCTGTGCACGCGTTCATGTCCCTGCACCAAATGCATCAGTTATTTAAACCTAGGCTTATTATATCATTTTTTAGATCACAGTTGTGAGCCAGGACTTTGAGGACTGTGCAAAAAGCAGTGCAAAACCAACCGGTGCCTACAGCCTACAGAGTGCTAGGTGTTTCAACTCCCTGACACAGAAGGTGAAACTTTGGGAAAAATACTGTCTTGCTAAAGTTACTATTTTTGTTGAAACATATCCTCCCCTATTAGGTTTCCATGTATCAGGAACATCCAGACTCTGGTTGACAGTGTCGGTACTTTCAAAGTATCCTGCAGCGGTTTTGTCTTTATCAAGGGGTTAGATGTAACTAGATCAGGGGGTATATGTCCCCAATAGGACAAACAGAACAAATGGGAGTGAGAGAGAGTACGGTTTTCAGCTGAACGTGCATAGCCAGGCTAGGCTTTAAAGGTGGGTGCAAGCAGTCACCGAGAAAGCAATTGTCGTAGTCATAAACAGCAAATTTTCAGGTCCATTGTTGTGATTACCTAGTAAATATAATTCCCTTATAAATGTAACAAATGGAGAAACCTATACAGACTAATACATAGAAGTGCAAAATGCCAGCTCAGATCAAACCAGTGAGCCAAAAGGAGGTTTTGCTACCCGTGTTGGAAGGGAAATGTGCCTTATTGCTCTTGGATAAGAATCAAGAAAAGTTGGGTTTTTTTGTGAGGTTTCTGCCTGTAAGGTGTATACTGGGAAGAGCAATATCTGTAATTAGTTTGGGGTTACCTACAGAGACATTCTTGCAGTTCACTTTCACTAGCAAATTATTTAAGTAGTTAATCTTCATGTACTCTTGCTAAAAAGAGAACTCCTCTTTGTATAGAGGAGAAAAAGCATTTTGACCCATTTTGTGCAGGTGGCTCAGCTGTTACTATGTCCATTGGAGGATGGAGAAATGCTGTTAACTGGGAGAATTAAGTAAATTTGGACTGTGATTTATAACTTACTGACAACAGTCCTAAACAAGCTGACATGGCATATGACCAAGCTGAACTGATTGATCCATTAGTAACCCAGAACTCTTGACCCAGGGGAAAGCATTGATCACATGAAGAAGAGACTAAAAGGTAGCCCGGTGATTGTATCAGAGCTGACAACCCTTCTAGCAGACCCTGAGAAGAGGTGAGCTTTGCCATCTTTACTTGAAAGATTTTTATGCAGGTAGCACCCAATGCATCCTCCTCTTGTTTACCTGTTATAATAGATGCCACTGGACTCCTGCTGTATCATTTATTCTCACAAGGCTCTATACTGCCTGCTTGAATTTCAGTCACTGAAATGATTACTCATCCTTGCTCTCTGCTGGAGCTGAGAATTGAATACTGCCAGGAAAAATCATCTCCGTATTTCATTTCCATTTCTTTTAATATCCCTTGAATTCAGCCCATTCATAGTTTAATCATGCCACAGCGCTACAGGCTTGAGGGGAAGAGGGGAGTGAAAAGCAGCCTAGTTGTGAAGAGGTGATGGGCAGAAGACCCTCGCAGGAAAGAAATGTCCTGCTTTTTGTCTGCATTTTGTGACAGCTATGTTGATTTTGAGCTTGGAGTACATGGGTTGCTTTTCCCACACATACAACAGCGTACGTCTGAAGGCTCCGCAGGTGCTGGGCTTTGGGCAAGGTGCCCCAGTGGCTCGGCTCACTGGAGCACTGAAAGAAAGCTGCAGGGTGAGGCCAGGCACGACAAGGCCTGTTCTTGTGTGGTATGACACAAATTCATTGCACAGGTCCAAACCTGTGTGGCTTTGACATCCAACTTCAGCTGGGAGACAGCGGAAATCCTGTGAAGAGGCATGAGAGAAAAAGGAGTAAGCGTTGGCTGCCCTGTTAAAGAGAAGAGCATTGAGGTGCCATTAGGAGCGTGTGCCCCCTTACAAAAGGAAAATTTGCAAGAGCCAGTGGTGGGACCATGATGGGCTGGGACAGAGTCTGGAAAGAGGGAGACCAGTCACAGATGCCTGCACGCAGCACTTGTCTCTGAAGGGTGCTGTTCACATGGGCAGCCCAGGAGAGCAGGCTTGCTGAGCTGGAGCTGGCAAGTCAACATTGCACCAAACAGCTCCAGGTGACTCTCGTGCCTGGATCCCCATGGTTGCAGGGAATAAAGGAACTGAAGCCTCTGTCCTCCTTCCTCAACATCTACAATACCATGTTGAGGATGATACCCAAGCTGGGACAGGGCTGAACAAAGCTGCACAGTTCCTGGGGAGAGTAAACATTATATTTCCCATTGGTATTGTATACTTTAGAGAAGTACATTGGCTTGGACAACTGAGGGAGAGTCTTTTTGGGTCCTTACTTATACCTTGCCCATAAGCAGCAGTTTGGCCTCCTGTTTGGAAAGTTTCCACCCTGTCATTTCGCTGAAGTCCCACCCATACTTGGGAACTTGCAAGGAGGCTCTTGGGATGAAGGCTGCAGATGGCCAAAAGAACCTGTGCCCGAGATGGGAGGCACTGGTTGAGCCCTACTGCCACTTGTTGTCCCTCCCTCCAGCTGTCTCTGCAGCAGGACCTGGCTGCAGCAGCAAGACCTGCACATGCGCTCTTCCACCACACCCACTTTGTACCAGAGACAAAATGTCCATTGGATCATGTTGTCATTCTCAATCACTGCAGCAAAGTGATGGGCCAAGAAGGCAAAGTCTTCACCTTCTGCACTTGCAGGTGGGCTTAGCACAGGCCATGGACAGGTCTGTGTTAGCTGCAGCAACAATACTTCACGTTGCCATGGCTCTGACAAAGATCCTGCGGATTAACTGCTCCTCCGCAGGTGTTTGCTGCTGCCAGCCCATGTGCAGCACCAATCCCAGGTGCCAGCTGCTGTATGAAAGCAGATTTGTGAGACAGCTCTGTGGTGGATGGAGTCAGTATGAATTACTGACATGCTGCACAAACTGATGTGGAGATGGGTGCCATTTATTAGAAGCTCTACAGCAGAGACCAAAGTGATTCCCTAATACAGAAGTTTCTCAGCCCTTGGTTTAGGCAGACCTCAGTGATTCTGCTGTCCCCTACTCTTACTCCCTGCTCCACTCCCTGCTCCTGGCAGCAATCTGCAGCCCCAAAGCCCTGCACAGGGGTGAGGTGGAGGGAGGAGGTGGGGCATCACCTACCTGGTGACACTGCACCTTTTTCTCCCTTACTCTTATCCCCACATCCCACAACATCGTTTGTGCCTTTCAGCACCTCTTTAATGAGGCAGCACTCTGAGCACAGGCTTAGGGAATAGGAAATTGTGAGAAACAGAGAAGAATCTCATTTGTTGTGCTTCTCCCCTCAGTATGAGTGAGGTGTGGAGGAGACACAGCAGTAGTGCTGCCTAGGGCAAGTGGTTTCCCCAGCCACATCCAGCAGAGATTCCCACAACCTCTGTACTCCATGTCCAAGGGAGGAGAGTATGCTTTCAGGGTGCTCTGAGATGCTGGGAAAGCAGACAATCACACAGGATGGTGCTGCAGCTAGTGATTTTATATTAAATAAATGACATGTGTTGTTGGAGGTGCTGGAAATGATCCACACTCACATGCTCTTCTCACAATGCAGACTGTTATGGTTATTGGTGTTCTTTTTATTACTATGGGGATTAGGAGACCTGATCATGACCTGGCTTTGCATTGTGCTATTTGTGGTACAGAACCGGAATGAAGGCAGTCCTGGCACAAAGGGCCATCTGGAACTGGGGCAGGAGCACTTGGTTCAAATGTTTCAGGGATGGTTCTGTTGCTTCTGTGGTGGGGCTGCTGAGGAGCAGTGGGTTGGCCAGTGAGACCTGAAGCCAGGACTGTTTAGAGGGACAGATAATGAGGCTTTGCTGTGGGAGATGGGCTTGCTCCTGCCCAGGGGTGGAAACTCAGGAGCGGTTCATTCTTTGTTTCCTCTCTTGTTGCCAAAGGCAGACATCAGGCTCCTCTGGGGAGCTGTAAATGAGTATAATTTGATACAGGGGCCCTAAGTGAGCAGCAGCTCACTTGGCTTAAAGCTATCCCCATTACAGCCAGAGGCAGGCATCTGGAATCAGTGGATGGATGATCTGATCTTGTGTGGAAATCTCATTGTGTCCCAGCCACAGTGCTCCGCTTTGTTGTAATAAAAAGTAATTTGATCAAATATTTTTGCACATTATTCTTCTGTTAGAATAATTATTTGGTGTGTGCCAGCTGCAGGAGTCCTTGCAAGTCACCCTCTGCAGTGGCTGGGACCAGCTTCTCACCCTCTTCTTCTTCTGGATACTGGAGAGGCTCCTGCACTGGCAACTGCTGTGTTTATGCAGCAGGCAATAAAGGAAATATTTTCTTCTTTTTCAAGGTGCATGAGTTATTTTATGTCCTAAACTTAAAACAGAGCATGTGCAAATAAAAGAAACCTGAAAATGGTTCTTCCACCTGTTATTGTTCACTCTGGGGTAACAGAATTCCCTCAGTTCATTTGATATTTAAAGTCTGGGGTAAATTAAACACAAGCCAACTAACAAGCAAGGTGCAGCTACTTCACCATACTCTTCCCTAGTGGTTTCACAAGAGGAAGACAAAACTATGCCTTACTTAAAATCATCATAAACACTTGCAATATTGCAGCTGGATCTCTTTTTTTTTTGTTTGTTTAATAAATAATACACTACAATGCATCCATTTTGTGAAGGTGCAGAGTTTGGGCTCACTGCCGTAGGATGCTTCTTAAATTAAGGTTTAGTTTTTTACCCCCAGCCTTTTCTCCACCCACTCTAAAGGAGCGCACTCCTGAAAAAGGGTGGCCTATGGTGCAGAGTGATCATTCCCAGTAGCATGTTGATAGGCAAGGAGCACAAAATGTACCGCCTCCCTGCTCCTGCAGCTAGTCTCTATGGAACAAAAAGCTTGAGTTGCTTATCTCAGAGAAGTTTGCTCTTTTTCCCAGAGAGAAAATAATTTATGGTCTAACTGGTCTGAGCACTAAATCCGAGTAACGAGGATCCAGCCAGAGATTCCTATTAAAGGGTTAGTATCCATCATAATTGGCTGATGGTGTGTTTTGAAACTCCATTAATCACCGTGCTGGCAACAAGCAAATTAGAAACTCTGTGTTCTGCCGCTGACTTCCCATTTCACCAAGCGAGTTAAATACAAAGCACGTGTTACTGGCATCAGCGATTTCAAAAGTGGGTGTTTCTCTGGATGTAAATGGTACTTAATAATGTTCCACCTTTGACTGAAACTAGGGCACGCCTTGCCATGAGGTTCTCATCATCTAATTACACTTACTCAATCTGAACTCAGCGGTATCGTGCAACTCGGGCTGGGTCAACCTGCCAGATTAACTCTTCGGCTTGTCTCGGCAGAAAAGCCATACCCCAGGAAAGCAGAGCTGCCTGGCAGGGTGCTGGGACGGGATGGGTTGAGCCAGCCACACCGCCTGCCTGCCCCGTGGCTGCTGCCCTCTCAGCCATGCCTCTCTCTTTTCCCACCCATCACGGTTATTGTGAAGAAAGGGGAGTCAGTCACTTGCAGAGGACCCTGTGTTTCATGCAGACCTGATAGGAGCAGTGCCACAGGGCCGATGCACACTTGACACCAGCTGCTGCAGTGACAGCCCTCGAGCATCAGTATTTTGGGTTTACCCATAGAAGCAAAAGCAAATTAGGTAAAAGGCTCTTGCCAGCTCTAGCAGAACATTTTGTGTAGATAAGAGACCAGTCCGTGCCTGCTCCAGCCACACACTCTGTTCTCAGGCCCTCAGCAGCTCTCTGTACAAATAAATAACGCTCCCCAGAGACCATTTTTGGACTCTGAGGCCAAGTGAGGAGTCACAGTTTGTTGCTTCCACTGCTACATTTTCTTAGTCCCCAAAACAGTGTGGATCATCTGGGGCTTATGCTTTCCCCAGCTGTTGCCTGCTGGGGGACTAGCCGTCATGGGCCAAAATCGTGCCAGTCCGCTTGCTCAAAATGTGATGGTACAGACAGCCAAAGGCCAGAGCCAGTGCTCATGATCTGGCCCTGCTTTGTTTCCTGGTGCAGATGTAGCCAGAAGTGCCAGGTGTGGCTGGGTTCTTCACCAGCCTCAGTACTCACACAGCTGCAGCGATGGTTCCTCAGGGATGGGTGTGCAAAAGAGATGGGGGTGGAGGCAGTGCCTTCTTCCATGAAATGAGATTCCGGTACTCAGCTTCACTTCATTTTGCTTTTGGAACCATAACCTAAAAACTCTCCAGGGTGAAGGTATGAAGAGGTACAGACATGGTTCTTCTCAGCTCCACCCTCAAGTATTCAAGTGGTGCCTTGGGCACGCTGCTCTGAGCTGCATTCCTGCCCACTGACAAGGGAAAAAATGCTCCTGATGCACCTACTCCCACACATGCTGCTAACGGTCCTTCAAGAAAGTCCTGCTCTTGCTCTCAGAGCTTTTTTTTTTTTTCCTCCCAGCAGTTTGGGATGCCAGAGGAGAGAGAGAAGCCCAAAAGAGAACAGTGCATGTCTCATGACCATGGATGACATTTTAACTGATAAGGCTCTCCTCCCTGGCCTTCATCTTGTATTTCAGCTGTTATTAATGAAGCTAATGAAAGCTGCAGTGCATGAAGTGAGTGGGCGGGTTCTCCAGAGATGTCCTTCCCTCTTAATGGTTCTTGGTGAGTAAATGCCTTGTCACTGGAAGCCCCCATGCCCTGGCACACAGGAGGAGAGAATCCCACCTGCCATGTGCAGCAGTGTTGCTGGCCACGTATGAAATAAGGCAGCATACAGCAAGCGTAGCCCCCCCACCACTCTGTTCCTATCCTCTAAGGTGGGAAAGACCTTGACAGAAAGGTGTGAGGCTGGAAAGCTGTCTCTCTTGGATCGTTTCTGGTTTAGCTCCATAATCACCATAATAATGCTTCATAATTACATCTTGCATCTTTCATCTTTGTATTTCAGCTGAAGTTATGAATGTTTAATTATACAAATCTCATAAATACCTTTTGGGGCAGGTCAGCATTCAGATGATATCGGTTTTCGTGAGGTGTTTGCAGGGACATATAATTGCAGGGAAAATCAGCCCTGGAGAGTGGTACAGGAGTAGCCCCAGCTAAGCCAAGGCGGTCTGGTCTGTGCACAGCCTCATCTGCCCTGCAAAGCCTGAGCCGGTGTAACTGTGTGCCCAGTGCAGGGGTTAGCCTGCATCTCTCAAAATGTCATCCCTCAAAGTAGGGGCCAAACACTTCTTCCCTTACGATACACCTCAGCTCCACCCCAGCACACACCAAATGCTGTCTGGCACTGGTGGGATACCCATATGCATAGGGAGAGGAGTGTGAGGGACTGCAATGCCACACACATGATCTGCCAAGCCCACTGTGCCTCTGAGACTCGTTGGAGTGCATTGACCAAGTATAATACCAAGGGTGCTTCCCCTGCAGGATTGAGTCCCCCATGTTAACCATGGCAAACCATCCATCGGCCTTTCTTTTTTCCTGTCACACACTTGTTTGCAGCAATTTTCAAGCCCTTATGACAAAAGACTGTCACCGCTGGCATTTTTGTGTCTCTTGTTTTTCACCTCTCAGTTGAAAAAGAGTTGTTGTTACCTTGATTTCCACTGCCTGGGAAGGTACCATAACTTTGCCCAAGAAACATCCTTTGCTTGGCATACACTGCATCCACACTGGCACAGAGAGGTGCATCAGACAGCAGGTCTGCATTAGGGTGGCTAAGCAAGATAGACAGGCCTAATTTGTATCCTCTGGAGAAAGATCCTGCATTGTTTTTTGGTTTATTTTTCCTGCAAGTTCATATGCATTACGGGAGAGTTCACATCAAATATTTGTTGGCATTTTTAATGTGAAAGAACTAATGAGCCCACTTTGCCATCTGCTCTGCAGTGCGCAGCAAGCGAAGAGAGAGTCAGCTTGCTCATTACACTGATCGCCAGGGTGTAAAGGACTCAAAGGAGATGGCAGGGCTGCCTTGCCTTCCCTGGACACAAGCAGAACCTTAGCGGTGTGCACTGCAGAAGTGCCCAGGGCTTTATTTAAATCAGGAACGTACTGCATCCATGTCAGCAAAGGCCCAGCTGCAGCAGGTAAGCACTCGACCAGGGAAGGCACTTTTATTACCATATGATGAAAGCTAAGCTCTGATGCCTCTTGACCCCTAGCCAAGGACTGGCAATCGTGACACTCGGAGAAACCTGCTGCAAAGAAACAAGGAACTTGCAGTGGCAGAGAATTATACAGGTAAATATGTAATACAATGAGCACAGAGCAATGAAACAGAGTTAATGGCATGCAGAAATCATGGGCAACAGTGACACAGAAGTCATTAATTGTGTGATTATGTGGAGAAAGAGCAAGAGAGAAAAAAACCACTCATTTTTAAACCTGAAGATTTATGATACGGGATGTGCATAGGTGAGCAGCCTATTAAGAAAGATACCCTACCTGACAAAACTCAGAAAATAAGTTTCAGGGGAGATCCCAGGGCATCTGCAGGTGGAAGTTTCAGCATGGATGGACACCCATTCCTACAACCCTAATGTGAGCCAGAGCTCTCCTTTAATCATCTTTCTTCCAATGTTATCACTAATACAAAATTATTTTAATCTGACTGGGAAGTTCTGCTGCTTTTAATTTCAAATAACCTACACCTATAAAGGTAACCAGCAATACTGTTCGTATTAAATAACTTTGAACAAAGTTATATTATCCTGTATGAGGTGACAAATTCATCTAGTGGCCATTTGTGATAAGGCAATCTTACTAAACGCTACCCACAGAAAACCTGGGGCTTACTTCTTAATCTTCTCACATCCAGTGTTTTTTTGGTCACCCTATTTCTTATATCATAACTCAAGCTAAGGTCAGAAAATCTTGTCTATAGATTTATTCCAGTTTTGCTAAACCACAGTTTACATACAACTTCTAAACACATCTTTAATTGTCTTTAGTAAACAAGTGTCTTAACAGGCTTAATGTGTCTTGTGTATTTAATATACTATAGCCTGCTGCAACAGTTAAGATTAAATCGTGCTGGTACGCAGCACCATAAAACATTTCCTCGCTAGAGTGGAAACCGCCGGTAGGAGAGGAGCCGGCGCTGGGCTCCTGGCAGCGCCGCCATTTTACAGACTAACTCAGAGGTACTGGCTGCGCTCTGTGCTCTGAAAAAGCAATCGCAAGCAGCTGTGCCTCGCTGCCAGCTGCCTCATACACAGCAGGAGGCCTTGCAGGCAGCTGGCTGGTTGCCTGGAGGGACATGCCTGAAGGTGCCTTGCTCTGGTAGGCGGGCGCTGATATCCAGGGTCCCAAGGGCCTCCTGCGATGCCCAAGCCAACACTTACCACCGTACTGGCAGGTTTGAGATCTGCTACCACACCCAGTGCTTTGCTCTTTCCAAACCTACCTCTGAACATGCAAACACACAGTAATAATCAAGCCCAGGACACCTAGCAGGAGACGTTTGTGCTGACATCCTGCTCTCTGTTTTACCAATGCATGAAAATGGCGTTTCTGATATTTGTCCTTATAGTCTGAACCAAGATTACACTGAGCAACGGCTGGGGCCTCCAGTCACGACAGCAACACTTGTTTCCTGCTCCTTCAATATGAACGTGCGCATTTTAAGAAGGAAAGTAAACCCTGTACAACATGCTTTGTACCTGGTGTCTCTTCAGATATTTCTACTCTAGGGCGTCTATGTCATGCCTCTGTTCGACAGTAGTGCAGGGCAGTGAGTGGATCTGCTGGCCTGAACCACCGATGCTGAGGATCCAGTGATCACATTAGACATTCTGATGCCTTTACATTAGCAGGGGCCTGTAGACATTGGCAGCGGGAGTGCATCTCACCGCTTAGTTTCATCTGAAAGAGGTCTCATGTGCCCTGAGACGTCTCTGCAATGTAAACCAAAGAGCAGACAGTGGCCGTGATCTGGAGATTTGCTTCAAAAGCACACGCCTGACCTGGATTAAAATATTTAGGAGATATCTGTAGGTTTAGGAGATATCTGTAGATCTAGGCTAAAGCTAACCTGGAAACCAGGTCTGGATCTAAACCTGGACTTGGTCCCATCTCCAGTTTCGGTGTCGAGAGGCCTGGAGCAAGAAGAAGGCACCAGAAACTGTTTGACTGGCGTTTTTAGAGTAGTCATGAAGCCTACTGAAATGTACTCAAAAATCATTGTCAGGACCTTTTCAATAATTCTAGCAAAAATTACCAGCTCTGTTCTTATTTGTGGACCTAATAGACAGACTTGCTGCCTGTCCCCTTCAGTATGAATATCTGGGCTCTGAGTTCAGTCCAACCGCTTCATGGAGCTAAGCCCAGACCTGCGTTTAGCGGGCAGAGAGGTTCAGGCAGAGCTGCTTGTATGACTGTCATGTTCACTCTTACAGCTTCTCTGCTTTCCACCAGAACATCAGGTAACCACCGATTTTATATTTCTGTTATTGCCCTTTTATGGATTTCAGCTATTAATTTGAAATTTAATCTGCCTCATCTTAACTCTACTCCTATACATCTTAAGTATATGTCAAAGTTCATTAATGAGCTTCAGTAGCCTTAAAAAACCTAGGCTGTGCCATAATTACAAATGTCTAAATCACTCACTGAGTAGTTCAGATCTTTGCATTCAAGTGCAGATACTCAAAGGCATACTGCTGTGTATAGATGCAACCACACGCGTTCATACTCATTTCTAAGGCTGCTCTCACAGTACTTATGGACAGAATGAACTCTGAGCCATTAAGTTGTTTTAGTGGAAACACAGATGAAATCATCTTTCACCTCCAGGTCACCAGTGTGATTCCACCAGAAAACAGCACTGCTGACTGAAAGTTTTTGGTCAGACAGTGAGAGCTTAAGAAACCCCATGATCTCAGCACAGCTGTTAATAGAAAGCAAACCTAGCACTAACTCATGTCACTTTTGGCAGCCACAGCAGAAAGGCCAAACTCCCAAATCAGCATGAGGGCTGCACGGCTCTTTTAGCCCGGAGGTGGCTCCACGGTGGGCAGTGCATTATCCTGGCAGGGTGGAGATTGGAAAAACTTGTATGGCAGCCCTTTGGACTATCTCTGTCTCTGGGTTAAGAGGAGGTCACTTTTCATCTCATTCCATAGTTCCCTATTTATAGAAAAGGAAAAATATAGGAAAAAGTGAACAAAAGAGCCACTTGTAACTTTCATTGTTTGTATTCGAACAAGCCGGATTCTGATATAAAGGTTTGAACCTCCTGGGGCTGGATCTGAAACTTATTCATTTCATTCATTTTGTGTTCAGGTAGAAATTCCCAGTGACCTAACTGGGAGCTACAAGTCTGCAAGAGCTAAGGACTTACAAAAGTCTTCAGAGTTTGGACCCTTCACACCGAAGTTTGTCTTCACATTTCACTGATAAGGTGCCTGAGGCAGTTTCTGTCATTCATTCTGCTATTGTGCAAAAGATATTCCTCTTTGGATTAATCCATCCACACTTTTTTGCTTGAAAATCAGCGCAAAAAATAAATGACCATTTCTCTGCTTACCAGCGTTGTGCAGAAGAAGAGCCGTTGACTGCTTCTGCTGCCTACAGAAGTGTAAAGAAGTAAAGTTACCAATTTGTAATGATGATGCAGGCACGAGGAGCATGAATTTGCAGTTCTGGCCTCTGCAAGAATCTATACAAGGTGTAGGTGCCAGCAGTTTTCTTCAGCTGACTGAATGGAAAGGTGAAAACAAATGTGACAACCTTTCCCTGCCAAGGGAGGGAAGGTAAGGGTTAGAGAGATGCATTATTCAACAGGGAGTTTATTTTCATGCCAGATTCAGATCCGGGCACCTAGTTATCATAAAGTCGACAAAACAAAGGGCACTGGAACAGGGAAGAAAGGAGCCTGCAAGGAAGTCAGTGAGAAGGACCGGAAGAGCTAAATCTAAAGTTAGGGAGTAGGATGGGACTCAAGGTCTATAACTCAAACAAGAAGTTTTTGAGTACCAGAATGATGAAGGACTCATCTCTTACAGTTGTGCAGCTCAAGGCTGGTGATACCCTTGGGTAACTAACACACAAGCCACCAAACAGCTGTTTCCATAACATCTGGAAGAAATTTTTCAGTGCTTTTAAGGGCCCTCTCTAAAGCACAGTCACTGATAGCTAGTAGGGAGTGAGCTCACACAGCGGCTTTGACTTAGGACTCGTCTCTTTCTCAGAAGTCAGTTTCCATAAATCTTGTGAAAACTTAGTATTTTAATCTGTTGAATGTGGTTGAAACTGGCCAATTAGTTTAAAAGTCTGTAGGGACATGGACACACACACAAAACAAGACACAGCCTAAGCCTTGTTTCCAAGGAAAATGAGGTTAAAATACTTCAGGATGTGAAATGAAAATTCTAAGTAATGAAGACCAAGGTCTTTGGTTTCCCTGTTGGGATATAGGATTTGAAACATCTTGGCCGTACCCTGAGCCTTGCCAGCTTTTTGGTTGCTTCATTCCTTGGCCCAGCACAGCTCTCACTCAGGCAGCAGTTCCCATCATGTGGCTAATAACGTGCAGCTGAGTTTATTTAGGCTTCATACCTTAAAGGAAGGTCTTTTACATCTTAAGAGAGGGAAAGACTTTGTGTGTGTGGAGCTAGGAGAGTGAAGAGGTTGCTTAATGGCTAACCTGTTTGATCAACGTGAGTTGTACTATGAGCACATTGTTTGGGGAAC
This sequence comes from Ibycter americanus, assembly GCA_035590275.1. NCBI lineage: Eukaryota > Metazoa > Chordata > Aves > Falconiformes > Falconidae > Ibycter > Ibycter americanus. The sequence continues at coordinate 38,773,725 of JAVJGI010000062.1, read as the reverse complement.
TCTTGTGGAGAGAATGCTGCAAACAACTTCTAAAAGACTGGGCTTTAATGTGGGTTAGGCCTTCTGTAAGAGGGAGGGGTTGGAATTCATGGGTGAGCCTGTAATTAATGTACCTGTCTGATGCTGGCCTTGTTGAAGGCCAATTCAGAAGATGAATAACTTTTGTTAAAGTGAATGGCAATGTAATTGCTTCCTGAGGAAAAGTGTTGGTGTGGGTGGTGGGAAGGGTGGAGGTGATGATCTCAAACAGGGCAAGTAAATGGTAGGTCTGTTCTGCTGTCCAATCCAACAGGCTTGTAATGAAGCTAAGAACAGGAGTGATTGTGCTGGCTCCTGTTCTGAAGCTTCCCAATAGAAACAATATATTACAGTAAGTAGGTAATCTTCAAATGTGGTGGTTAGTCTCCGGTGCTCAGGCCACCAGCAGCTGCAGAAAGGTTGGGAGGTGGCAAGGGAAGTGCCTGACATCTCAGGGCAGCTGATTTAGCAGGGCTCATGCGGCTTTGCCTGTTCATCAACTCAACAGGTACCCAGTGTTCACTGACTCATCTGAGCGAAGCGTTGGCAGTATGTGACAGGCAAAGCAGTAACACCATGCTGCAGTTGGGTACCTTTTGGTCTGTGTAGTCCCCTGGGTGACCCCAGGCAGCTGGAACAAGTCACTGGTAGGCTTGCTTTATTGGGTTTTGGTGTTGACTCAGACTGGAGGAGTTAAAGGCATAGCAGCAGCTTTACACCTGAATGTGTTTTTCTTTCTCATTAGTACATGTATAAATGCGGCACAAGAACTGTAGGATTATTCTTAGCTGCTTCTCCCAGCAAACTGGTTCTTCCAACCCAAAGTTACTTCCTCCTGCACCTCCTTCATTCTTTGTTCTCTCTACCCCATCTAGATAATTTTAAAGCCGTATTCAGGCCCTGCTAAGACGAAGGAAAGGTGTTCAAGTAGCCATCCATGGGAAGGGCACTGTACTTTATGGAAGAGTTATGCAGTACTGGGTTTGGGGTGTTTTGGGATTTTTTTTTAGCTTCCCCCATGGGTGACTATCAAGGGCAAATGGAAGATACTTTCCCTGCAGTGAGATGTTCCCCTGCTCCACCATCCTGAGTGGGTTTTGTTCCTCTCCTTTGCTGTCAGTTGTTTCTGGGCTTGAGCACTCCTGGCTGTGGGCCAGGAAATCCTTCAAATACCATAACACAGGCATTGGTGATGCACAAACTGCCTCTTAAAAAACCTGAAAAGGGGGAAACTTGCACAGGAAAAGAAAAATAGGTAGTAACTGTGTCTTTATTGGGGTCTTTTCTCAGCTACAGTTGAAGAAATTGAATCTGAACGAGTGATCTTTGTCTAGCAAGTCAGGAGAAGCTGAAAGCGAATCCAAGGCCCCTGTATGCTCTGTTGGTGGCTCTCACATAAATCACCTGACAAGCCTCTATAAAAGCATTATGCTTCCCTCTGCCTTCTATAGATGTTGTACCTTAGGGCTGCACTGCTGGAAGAGCATATGCCTTCCTCATGCGAGCAAACCTCCGGCTTTAACTCCTGCAGACATACATGGAGATATATATATTGTACTTTCAGACAGGGAAACACATTCCTGGCCTCAGGCACCCAGAGGTACCATATTGCTGGTGGGGAGACTCAGCCCACAAGATACTCGACCAGAAAACCCAGCTGGGCCCAGCACATATGATACAGTGTGCAAGATTCCTGTCTGTCACAGCAGTATTTCTTTTGGCCTGTGTTCTTCACTGCCAGTTTGGGGAAAATGCTAAGTAAATAGGCCTCAAGCAGAGTCCAGCTCATGCAAGGGCTGGCAGCTATGATAACCATACTCACTCTCACAACTCCTATGCAGAAAGCCTGTCTCTACATGTTGTACAGTCATTTCCACTGCAGCCATGGGAGAATAAAGTATCTGCCATGTTAGCCTGCTGGGGTTTGGTAGGCACCTTGCACTGAAGTGTATGTTGGGTGTGTGATTGCAAGGGCGATGCTGGGTGACAGGACTAAGAAAGCTGGAAGGCTTTTTGACGAAACACTATAGGAAATAGAGGGTAGTGGTCTTGCTGCAGCTCCTGGGAACACACTGTAATGGAAAACTCCTCTCTGGTGCAGGGAGGAGTGTACGGCAGGCTGGGCAGGGCAGGGAAAGTATGTCTGCACCATGCACTGCTGCTCCAGAGCTGCCAGCAGCAGAGCCATCCATGATAATGCTTCACCCATGCTACTGAGGTCTGTGGAGCAAGAAGCCTTTGTGTGGCTGCATTGCTCCCAGCACCAGGGCTGCCGTCTGCATCCAGCGCTCCTGCTACAGGCACGCTCTGGAAAAGGTAGTATCAGGAAGGCTCAGTCAGCTCTGGTGTCCTCAGAAGCCTCAGCTCATCACAATGAAAACAAAAGATGGTGGAGTGTTCACCTGTTCATCCTCTTATCTCCAGTGATAACAACTCTTTCAAAATATGCATGAAGCTCCAGGCTGCTGGCTAAATCTGTCCTTTTTCTCCTTCACTCCTCTCTAGGTTTTAACTATGCCCATATCTGAGATTATTCTAGGTGAATACCCTGTGACAATGACTCCCTGGCAGCTTGTTAACCAGTGAAAGCCTGCAGTAGCCCACAGTATAGTGGTGTTTGGACAGAGGGGGAAGCATGTCTGGCAAAAAAGTCCATAGGTAGTCTCCACCAACAAGATGCTTTTGGGAGGCTCAGAAGCAAGAGACTGGTCTGCTTGATACGGTGCCTTGATAAAGTGCATAACACTGCCACATGTTGTAAACCTTTAACATCTAGTATGTGAATCCAAAAAACAATTGGAGAAACACGGGGGAAAGGGATAATGGGGGAACCCAAATACAGAGAAATTACTTTAGGCTCTGGAAATCCCAGAGCCTCAAGCTGTTTGAGAGAATGTGTATGGAAAGCATCTCTGCTTGTCTTGCTCCTCTCTAGGTATCTGCAATTACTGTGTAAGGTACTGGCTGGTTGGACATTTGGCTTATGTTACATTTTTATGTAAATAGAGCTGCCTTTGAATGGCAAAATCCACAAAAAGAAGGTGACAGCCTAAATACAGTAGGTTGTTTCTATTTTGCCAAGGTATTGAGAATTTGAGCCAGAGGAAGGAGAAAAGCTGAGCTTTCCTTTGCCCTGCATATGTAATTGCTGGGTATAGTAACCTAATGAAAAGAACCAGTGCAGGCGTTAAAAGGATTAGCAACCTTAAATGCCACTTACAGTGAACCACAAAGTGCTGAAAACTCTGCACAATCGCACCAGAACAGCATGTCTCTGGCTGTCCTGGAGGAAACCTCCTGGCTTGTCTGAGAGCAAATCCTGGAAATTCCTGTGTGCTTAACAAACAGGTCTGCTCACAATGTCCCATCCTGCTCGTTCAGAGGGTGTTGGAGATAGGGAGTGGTAGATACTCAAGTCATTCGGGTGAAATAACATACCAGGCGTTCATGGGGGGCTGATGCCACAGACACTCCCCTTTTCCCAAACGTCAGGGTGAGGGGAGAGTCATGGTCCAGCCCAGATGCACTGTGTAAATGGTCTGGCAGCCTGTGTTGGTGGACTTTTGTGACCCTGACAAGCACATGATGGGGCTGCCACCATCACATGGCTGAAGCAGTCTTGGACCCTCCACTCATAAATAAGCAGCATGTGTAGACAGATTGGGGCATGTGTGGTCTATGCTACAGCCTAAGCTTCAAATTGGCCTTAGTTTAATGGAAGTTTGAGATGTGAGGGAAATGGTCAAATCCAGAAAAGTATGTTTAGAAGTGTAAGGGCACCTTTTTTTCAAAGTTGTAATCTGCTAATTTCAGAGTGGAGCAACACCTGAAAATACCCAGCTTTTTGAACTGAGGGCTAGTGTTAGGCTGGGCATGTAGTGTTAGGCTGATACATCCCTCCCCATCTGTTGCACTCTCTGCTGCTTTCGAGGGGTGGGTAGGGAAATTGGCAGAAGTCCTCCAGACTGAAAGAGAGAAGAGTTTAAAATGAAGGCACAGCGCGAGAAATTGCTTTATTTGTACCATGTTTGTAATCTCCAGGTACTCCCATCACTGCTTGCACAAAAGCAGCAGGCTGATGTGGGGTATTACTACCATAGAGATGTGGGAGCTGCAACATCAGCTGTCACAGCAGAATTATTTTGTGGTTTCTCTGAGACCGCAGGCTCTTCAGTGCTCCCCCTGGTTGTTCCTGGGGCCTCAATAAGTAGTCCTAATACATCCTCAGGTGAAGTGAGATGGAGGAAAGGGGGCCATACAAGAAGAGTAAAGATCAAAACCAGCCTTGAAACCTGCCCCCTGCCTCAAATAGAAAAGTTATCCACGATGAGTGGGGGAACGTCCTCAGGAGCCTGGAGGAGAGGTCACAGCAGCTCACAGCTGGAGTCTGAGTCATCTCAGAAGCAATTCCTTCATCTGTTAGTTTCATTATCTCTAAGTGAGGTATCTCCTACAAGGCTCATACAACATGCTGGGGTTTGCGGTAATCAGTTATGGGGCACATCTCATGCTGCACTTAAAGGCTAATTTTAACAATAATGTGTCTTATTAAAGTAGTTGGCATAGTCTGTGTTTTGAGGGACATGTTTGCTACCAGACAGCCATGATATATTTATCAGAAGGGAGCATATTGTTTGTGTAGCTTTTCTTCTACACTATAGCATTGTTCCTGACACTTAGTGTCTAAACCCATTTTGTATGCATCAAAATTCTCAGTGATTAATTTCTCTGCAGTCCACAGAGGAGCCAGGACATAAAGCACCAGGCTGTGGAGGCTGCTAAAATGGAGCTGCACAAGAAGAGCTCCTGCAGTGAGGTTCCTTCATGGCTTTTACTTGGAAATTACAACTAGAGGAAGAGGGGTTGAATGCTTTGCTTGTTCTCTCCAGACTAGGTATTCTGAAGTCTAGCCCCATCTCATGGGGCTGCTTGAAGACCAGCTTCTTAATTTTTGGGTGAAGCTTTCTAAAAATGTTAAGGTCTTTTGACTAAAGGCCCTAGAGGTATAAGGTATTATTATGATGCTATGTAGTCATAGAGATTCAACTGAAGGTGTTTAACTGGTGTTTCAAAACAATTGAAATTATACTTGACCTCCTCTTTGGAGCAATGCTTTTAGATTAATAAGGTAGGTAATGCTTAAATTCTTTCTGTCTTCCTGAGGTTTTCTTCAATACACTTAATGGGGTTTTCACAATGCAGCCAGATTGGCAGGTATGAGGAATTCTAGTAATTATGCCCCCTAAATTCCTTGTACTTCTTTCCAACTGAGTATCTCTAGGATCAAAGTAAACATGATAAAAACTGTCTGTAGATGACATGTTCTGGAATGACATACAGAGAATCTGGCCTGAAAAAAAAATAATCAAATAAGTGTCTTTCCCAGTAAATCAGGGCCAAGACAGAGTCCCAGAAGACTTACTGACAAACCCCGGCGTGTGCATGTTTACAGGTTACTTGTTTAGTCACAGGTGTAGAAATTTATGTGGTCTCCCACCTCAAGAATTAATAACGGGCAAACCAAAGAGGCTTGTTAATTTAGTCTAGATGTTAATCTGAACTTCGGTTGAACCTGCTTGCTCAAATAATCTACCCAGCAATCTCTAGGAGAAGAGACTTTTTCTCATGTAGAGCCAGCCTAACAAAAATGTAAGCTAACCTCTAACTGCGATGGCTGTGGAGAAGTTTTCCCTGTGGGCAATTTGTGTAGTTACGTGCAGAGGGGCAAGCAGGCACCTAAACAGTGTCTCTTTATTAGGTGAGTTCCTTATCTGGTCCCCTGTGTTGTGGGATGGGCAGCTGGAAGCACCTGGCCACAAACATGTCCCACAACAAATGGGGGTGCCGAGGTGCCCCCTTTCTCCTAGTCAATGTACCCTGCTTGTGCACTTCATCTTCTCTTGGGTTAGACGGTAATTGAGCAGGGATTTAGGCTTAGACCACCTGTTCCTTGCTCAGTCTCACTGAGGTACCTTTTAATGGATCTGACTTAGTTCCCCAAAGTGATCCAGACACACTTCCCTGTCCGAGGACAAATTGCCCTACATGGAAGTGCTGGGGTGGCCAAGGGCAGGGGCTCGTCCTTGTGCCCAAAACCTTCCTTCCCTGCCAGTCACAGTGCTCCTCCTCAGGCAGCAGGTAAAGCTAGGAAGCGTTTCTGGGGCTTGCCCAGTGTCATGCAGGAGATGTGGCCAAAGCCTGTGTCAGACCAGATCCCCAGCCCCATGTGCCTCCCATGGGAAAAATATTCCTTTGCTATACAGATAATAAACTGAGCTCCTGCAGTGTTGTCCTGTAGGTTACAGACAAAACTCCCACTGATGGCAACAAGACTCACAAGGCAGGGTCAGAACCACCTACTTGACCTTGGGAATTGGTCACAGACGATATGACAGGTCTCGCCTCTCCCTAGTGTTAAGGGTGGTGTAGTAATTCGCTGATGCATTCTTGGAATAGTTTTGTTGAATTTTGCAAAGACCTGTTTAAATAAAACATTAGGTACGCTTTTCCTTAAGGTTTGCAGAGGGGTTGTGATTATTTTTACTCTCAGTTATAAATCTAAGAATAATCCCTTACTCCGTCATCCTTGGCAGGAAGGGAAGCAATATACTGGCTTCAGAGGCTAGAGAGTTACCTGTTTATTTTGAAATAAATGTTTATCTGTGCTATTCCTGACAGAGCATCAGCCTTCCTGTTCCACCCTTACCATTTAATGTAGGAGGGTCATGCACTTTTGTCCTAGTTAACTCAAGTCCTGCAATCATGTAAGCTTCTGACATTTTATTTCATATTTTTTTAGGTCAGACCAGCCTCATGTGACTGTTTCAGTAAATATGCACTTGATGGAAAGCCACTCATCTTCATGTACAGCAGGCATGTGAGGCAATGGGAGTTGTTCAGTTGTTTGCCCAGTATTTCTTGTGAAGTCATTATTGCTTTTCTCCTGCCATCCACACTTTGGGCCAAGCGTTGCCTTGTTCCTGACTTGCAAAATGAAAGGAAACAGAAAACACTATGGGCAGGGGAATGAGTCTTTCCTCATTCCTCTGGCGCAGAGCCACAGCTCAGGCTTTCTGCTGTATCACTGTTATGCGCAAGGAAGACGGGAATCAGCTCTATTTCTGGCCATGTCACAGGCTCTGGGGACCTATTTCTCAGCTGGCTGGAAATTCACGGGTTCACTGTCACCTTTCTCTAGTGGTGGTAGCAACGGTAATATCCCAAGGTGCCATCTCACTGCAAGCTCTCTGTGAGCAATGTTCCCATGAAACGAAGGCACCAAGCTCCCCTCTCTGGCACCATGCGCTCTCGGAGTGGCTTGCAGGCTGCACCGCTGCGTTTACAGCCTCTTGCACTGTGCAGTTTCCACGTCTGCTGGTATTTTTTTTGGATCCTCTGCTGGAGAGGACTTCGATTATCTGATCTGTGGTCAGAGCCTGTACAAATACATGTACTCTAAAGGTACATGCTTGAGCAGATGGCAGACGGTCAGGGAAGGAGAAACTACTTGGTTAGATTCAATTTGATGACTTGTAAATTCACTCCCCATACAATGGTTAACAGGAATGGTCTAAATGTTTTTCTTCCTTTTCCTGCCTGAGGCTCTTTCTCCCTCAGCTCTAGCAACTCACTGCTGAACTCAGTGCCACTTTCCAGGCATGAAGTGATCAGTGAGCATTTCTCCAGCATGATAGCGTTTCTGCCTTGCTCCTACTCTGCTTCTGTGTCTGCTTGCTGGCACCTCAACATGTGAGCAACACTCACGCTTTCCCATCAGCTGAGAGAGTGGTGGTAAGCTGCTCTGTGGGACTCTGCACATGCAGGGGGCTGTGCTCAACGTCATTTCACATCACGCGAGAGCCGGGCAAGAAACACATCCTTCTTCTGGCAAAAGCGCAAAAGTTCGGAAGTGTTCCCTGCTTCTGCTTGGGATGAAATTAAAAACTCTTCAGGTACCTTCCCATCCTGGAATGAGGCAGGAGCCTGATGGCTGGGGACACGGGAGACACATGCACAAATCATCTGTGTGTGTGATTCAGTCATGAGCTAGAGCTTGGCTTTCCCACATCTAAGGCAAGTGCCCTAAACACTGAATCTTTTCTGCAGTGGCTGAGTTTTGTTTTGACCTTCTTGCATCCTTGTTGAATATGGCCCCACCTGAGATCTCTTGTTTTGATGACTCTTATTAAACAAATGTTACTAATTTTCCCGATCAGTGCTTCGTGCTCACTCTCAGCTTTGCACCAAATACATTTGCCCAGCTGGACAGTTTCACCCCATTACCAGCATATATGTGGTTACCTAGGGCATCGGTATTTGCTAGGCTCTTTGTGGCACTTTGCTCTTGACCAGAGAACCACATTGAGAGGATTTCATCATCCGATCCTCCCCTCTGCTGGTAATGGCTGGGCAGCCTGCCCCATGCAGCTGTCTTTGCTGTCAACATGGTATTGCACCACCCAATACATAAGACATTCAGGTAAAGTTTGGGCGTTTGAGTTTTTCATCCCTAATCTTTGCATTAGGCTTTCGTGCCAGCCCCTGCATGGCATTCAGTTTCTGACTGTGGCTTAGCACACCAGAGTCTGCTCTCATCTGGTCCATGAGGAACGGGGATCAGTGGCCCTGCGCTGGCCCACAGCCTGTCATCTCCACATCTTTTGTCATCTTTGCTCTTCAGTTCTCTTCAGTAAAAGGCAGCAAGATTTAGCCTCTTTCTCAAAAGTTGTAGTATATAAAGCAATAAGAAGCCCCAAACCTGCTGATGTTTAACTAATGGGGGAGCATAGTTTTGGGTTTGGTTTTTTTGGGGGGAAGTGAGGGGTGGTGTAGTTTAATAAAAAGAACTTCAACAAATCCCTGCTCCAGCTGTGACTGAATTTCAAGTGTATGCAGTAGTTCAGCGGCTTTTCTAGAAACAATTACCCATATCAGTTAGTGTCTGTGCTAGTTTTAACTGAATTGCCTGAAATAGCCCTCCCATCATCTAAATTTAGACTTTAAAATACAGCTAAAGAATGCCTGGTGGCCTAATGAGTAGCTAGCCAGTCCTCCTACAGGATCGTGTCTCTGAAAAGTAAATTGCTTACAAGCACTAATACTGCATCTCAAAAACTCATTCAACTGCAAGCTTGGTCAGCTTTAATCTGGCTTAAATTGGCTTTGGTTATTTTGTTTCCCTGGTCTATTTGTCTCTGACGTCTTTTTTTATGCTGTAAAATCTAACAAGATATTTTGTTGTGAAGTGATTTTTAGTTTTGGCTTAGGTAGTGACAGCTAAATATCCTGGGAAATGAGAGTATTATGTAAAAATGAGTCTATAAATTATTTGGCAAGGAAAAAAAAATGTAACCATCTTTCTGTCTCTTCCTTCCCAACTTAAATTCTAATACATGTCCTCCATATAAATTCCTTTACAACAGTAAAGAACCAGCTACAGAAAAGAGAGGCGTATGCTAATATATCTGGTAAGATTTATTTCTTTCCCTGATGATTGTGGGAATACACTTAAGCATAAAGTAGAAATCAGAGGTGTATATTGGTAGCAAACATGACACTCGCCTCTGCAGAAATTCAACAGCTAGAACAAAAATGAAAGGGGATAGACCTACCAGCTGCTTAGATTCAGTAGTTTCATTCCTTACATGCACTTCAGTAAGTTTCCAAAGAAGTGTGGGCTTGGCTTTCTGTGAAATTTGTCTTGCTAAGATTATGCAGGAGGCTGGAAAGGAAGGAAGGATGAAAATCAGAGTTCACCCGCAAAACAGCTCTCCTTCCCCCACCACACACCACACAGCAACACGAGATATCAGTGGCAGAAGGTCATACAGATAATTGCAATAATATTATCTGTTTTGTCTCGGGAACTTGGCTCCTCTCAGAGGGAGGGTGATAAATAAGACCTTGTCAAAATTCCATTCATGGAAAATACCAACATTGCTAAATCTGGAACTGGGCAGTAAACTCCAGAATTTCCCAGAGAAAATAAGGTCTGGAATTTAAGATTTTTCCGAAGTTAAATGCTTTTCCCTGGCTGAATTCTGCATGTTGTTTGTCTGGGGTTTTTTTCCCCTTAAAAAATCAACCTGAACAACAACTTCTGCCCAGTTCCTGCATGCCTGGGAACCTGAAACTCTGAAATCCCTGGCCTGAGCTAGCTCTGCAAGTTTCTAGGCTCCCTGAAGTGCAGTTGTGAGTCTGAAACTCCTGAGTGAGACATTTCTGTGGTGGGGTCACCATGAAACCAGGTACTCTGGAAGTGTGGCTTCTCCACCAGCCTGCCCCATGGACTAGCAGGAAACCTGACAGAGTGGCATTTTGTCAGCAGAACTTCCTCAGAACTGAACATCTACTACAAAACCTTTTTAGTGTTGATTAGTCAGATTGGAAAATTCCTGACCAGGTGTAGTTTAGATCTTTCTGTGACTTCTGCTCAGTCCATTGAGTTCAATTCATGTGTCTAGGACTTAGATGTCTTTCAGGGTCTTGATGTCCTTGTTAGTGGGTTTTGCCTTTCATGTATTAAGTTCCACTTCACGCATTCCACCTCCATGCTAGAAATGTGGATTTACAGCACAGGCCACTCCTTTTTGGCTGCCAATGTCTAGGTAACAATGGTGGAGCTCAAAGCAATGGTGCCTGGTACATGCATTCACAGTCCACTGAGCCAAATGGACTTCTTCATTTCTCTCTGAAAATTTGCAGCCTGCTGTATGTAGCGTCAGGCACTCTGGGCTGCATTGCTCCTGCTGCGTCACATTGGAAAGTTTTGTCTGCAAGCTGTGGCACAACTGTTAAGACATGGCGGACCTAGGGGTAAATGTTTATGCCTTGCTCGAGAGTCTCTCTGAAGACTATTCCCAGTTAGTAATAGCTAGTGACTTTGAGGTGGAGAAATACGGTGTTAGCAGCCTCAATCCTCTATGGAAAATCATGTGCTTTAGCAAAGAAGAAAAAGTCAGCCTTGGTGGATTAGCAACTATGGCATAGCTTAGAACAAAGTATGTTTGTTTTGAATTAAAGATCTCTGTTTCATTAAATGTGGGCACTTCCTAGTCTAGGCATGTCCTCTGGAACTAGAGACGTGGAGGTTTGTCCATCAGAGGAGGACAAACTGTGTACCTATTCCCCAGCTAAATGAATGCTGGTTTTCAGTAGTAACAAGACAGATAAATACATGTATCACCAAAACATGAGGCTGGAAATGCAGAGAAGTTTCTTGCTGGGATATGGACTCTCCTATTTGGCATTACCTGAGAAACCAAAGCTCAGAATGTGTATGAGAGGGATAACATGGTTATTTCAGTGAATGGTTTGAAGGGCTTAAAACCCATTAGTGCCTTTTATTAGGTGAAGTGTAAATGTCAGTAGCACTGGCAATTCCTGCTTCTACCAAGAGGTCAGCTGTTCCTTCTCCATTCATTCCCAGGGTCTATACCAACATTACAGTAATCCAGAGCACCATGCCTTAATGTATCCTTCTTGAAATGCCAGTAAACTGAACAACAGTATTTGTGTTAATTATATTTTTTTCCCCCCTAAATCAACAGCAAGGTATCACCATAACAGAAAAATGATACACCACTTCTTGGACTAGGGCCCAGATGCTTTCTGTGACGGTAAATCAATTGAGACGCATCAATGCTGAAATCACAGTGGGAAACATCTCTGAATTCTTTGTGTGACACTGCAGCATATTCCCGTAAATTAGCCCCATTGGCAGTCATTTTACCAATTCAGTTTTAAAGGTCAGAGTCAAAATGTTGCACTAGATGGTGATATTTGGAAGGCAGGGTCCCCCAAAGCAGATTTTTTAGACATATTTAACAAATAGGTAGGCAACGGTTTCTGGATCCATATTAAAACAGAGGGGCATTTTCTTGTACAAAAGCATTCCTGTTTAAATGCTGACATGAAATGCAGTGAGTTACATTAGTTGTCCCAGCCAGCTTTCATTAACAGGCTACCCTTAACTTCCGTCCATATGAAACACGGCTTTATACTTGTGGCATTTCCATAAACCACTTAAAAGTTTGCTTAAAATCCCATGACATTCAGAAAGACACAGCCCAACTCCTGGAATGGCAGAAGGAGAGGACAAAAAAAAAAAAAAAAGGTGTTTCCACTCCATCAGCCAAGAGGCAGTGGCTTGAGTACAGCAAAAGGCCCCCGGTCCCTCGGGGTTGGTATGGGCAAGCCCCAGAGCAAGGATGCAGCAGAGGGTGGTGCTGGGCCATGCAGCACCATCTTGGAGAGCAGCGTGCAGGCAGCTGGGGGCACGGCGGCGGCCCCCGTCCCTTGGCAGCCATGGGTGCACACATGCTGCCCCTCTGCAGAAGGTGTGAGCGGTTCCGTGTGGGGCAGTGCTCCCCATGCCTGCTCCACCTGAGTCTGCCCTGCCAAGGCAAAATCCCCAGGAGTGCTCGGCCTCTCCTCCTGGTCACTGCAACTTTGCACGCCCAGCCCTCACCCTCTTCCTTCAACAAAAGGCTGTTTTTACCCCTACCGCTCCCATCTGGCCTTCAGCAATTAATCTCTGTGCCTCTAACTGCAACACATTATGTGATAATTCATTATGTTAATCCCGTGTGTCAGCAAGCCACTTAAAGGCTTCCTGGGACACAGTTCCCTGCTTCTCTTTTGGAACAAAACCTGGGTTTTCCAGTGATGTATATTAAGAAATGACGACGTTCTCTGGCTTTCAGGTAAACAAGGCTAAAGTTTGGTAGCTCCTGTGCCTATAGCACTGTGTTCTTAGCTGCTTTCAAATTTTTGAATAATGCAGTTAAGGGGACCCAACTACACATTTGAATCTGCAAGCTCCCCTTCCTCTTTTAAATGCAAATCTCTAGGGCAGCGGCGGTAAGGTATTAAATGTATTTACACTATTACAAGCCACTCTGTGAGCAGCAGTGCTAATGAAGCCTGGGTTTGTCCTGTCTGCACCCAGCTGCTGATTCTGGTGAATCTTTCAGGAACACCTTCGAGACCATCACTGCCTTCAGTGGTGTTTAAGATCATCCAGTGAGCTAAAATGTTGCTGGGGGGTGGGCTGGATGACAGACAAGACAGAAGGGGAGGCAGTGAAATCGATAACACATCCTTTTCTTCTGAAAGCAAGCTGGAACCCCTCTCACTAGGTGCAGCAAATTCGGTCACCTTGCATTATCAAACCAGGGTTCAGTTCCTCTTCCCCCTCCTTTCCCACTGAATGGGGTTGTAGTGAGGGTGGGGGCAGTTTCTAAGGTGGTCTGTTCTGGTTGTGGGCATCAAAGAGATTTAGGAGGGATAAGACAGTATGGTCTGAAACAGGGCTGTGTTTTCCTGGCACTGATGGGACGAGCTTGTTGCTGCTCTTGGCACGCTTCCCACACAGGCAACGCCTCGACCTCCCGCCGAGTCACAGCAGATGAAAAAAGCATGGCAGTGCTGACCCACCTCCTGAGCACACATTTCAGATTTAAAGAAGGAGGGCAGGGACAGGGTCCTGATTGTGTACAGAGAACAGTTTGTGCTCAGTCCCTCCAGCCAGTGCCTCCAGACTGGAAATACACAGCCTGAGAGGGAAGCAGCTTGAGCTGCCACTGACTCTGGTGTCCTACGGCCACCGAGGGCTGCTGGGCATCCTGGGGCACTTTTCCCAAGCGCTCAGCCCCTCAGAAGCTCTTAAGCTGGGCTTCAACAGCCCTCAGCTGCCTGAGAGCCGCTGAGGATCTGGAGTGAGATGCACACAGTGTCTCTGCCAGAGCTAAAACATGCTCTCCTGAAGCCTGCAGCAAGCCATGGCCGTCCTTCAGCTGGGTCACGGCAGCGCTAGGTCACAGCTAACAGTGGTTTTCTTTCGGTTCTCTGGGTAGCTGAATGCCACCCCTCTCGGGTCTGTGACTGAATGAAAAAAATGGAGGAAAATTACGAAGCTAATCCAAGCTATTTTATTTCTTACGGTTTAGGTTTTCCTCTCTCTGCTTTCAAAATTTCAACTTAGCTACAATTCATTTTAAAATAAATTGGGAACGTTTGAACGCTGAAATGATGGTTCAATTTTTCTCCTTTTCTTTCCAACTAGATTAGTTGGGCCACGTTCTGCCTGAACTGACAAATGTTTTCAAGTGCCCCAAACTTGCTCTTTTTCTTTTTTTTTTGAACTGAATGAAAGATTTTTCTGGTGTAGTGTTATCTGAATCCAGCTAAGCAGTATAACAGCATGTTTCACTTGCTTCAGCTAGCCATTGGCATAAAGACACAGTTAAGGATCTCTGTGCAACCGTCTCTGTGTTTTTGTTTTTAAATTAAGGTTTTCTCCTTAGGGCTATTGCAGCATTGGTATTCCTCAGACTGGGAAGAATTGCATGCAGGACTATGAAAACCTGAGAAATAGCAGGAGGAGCCGTGGGCTAAATAACGTGCTCCAAATATGCTCTGTAATATCATAAGGGTAGCATGTTTACGACTCAGAATGAGGAATGGGTTTTCCAAAAACACTAAGATTGGGCCCAAAAGCTGAACTCCAGGCAAAATGAAAATAACAAGGCTCCGAGCTTTCCTGCAATCATCCAGCAGCTTTAACTCTTGCTGCTTTTAGCTTAATGTCAAGCTTCCCTACCAAGTGTTTACATGTGACTCTGCTAATCAGGCAAACAGAGCCTGCAAATGAAAGAGCAGCATCCCTGCTATCAATGTCTAGCACAATAAATCCGGTTTGTCCACTTCAAATGGCTTTAGGTCTGCTTTCCCAGCCTTCCTCCTTGCCTCTTCCCCACGGCTCCTCAATCTTAATGCAAAAGCAATAACGGCCTATTCCTTAAGGCATACTTCCTTAGCATATCGTCCCTCCCAGCCAAAGCACTGCTTTCCCGGCTTTGTTTTTAAACCAGCAATAACAGAAGGAACAGAAGGGCTTGTTAATCCTGGGGAGAGGCTGCATGCCCAGCAGGGACACAGAGCAAGCTCGGTGGCTCCTCGGCCAGCCTCACCGGGAGGCTCCAAAGACCAAGAGTCCGCTGACATGAGCAGGGGTCCCTCAGTGCCCTGGGGTCAGCTGGAAAGGTTGCTTGAAGCCTTGCTGGCTGAGAGGGCTCAGCTGCCTGTGATGGCAGATGGGGAAAGAAGGATGTGAGAGAGGAGCTTGCTCAGGGCCACCAAAGCACGATGTGCAAGCAGGCTTTATCAAACACCATGCTCCCTGTGGAGCTCTTTCATGTTAAAATAAGGCAGCTGATGAAGCTGAAGGGGAAGACTAAGGGAACTGAAAGCACTTACCCATGCTTCCCTGAGCATGTCTAAATGCTCAGATAAGCACAGCTTTGTGTCCAGTCCTGGCTGAGGCCCTTCCCACCACCTTCTGGAGTGGCACCAAGGCTGGCACTGGTGCCAATGCTGGGCTGGGCTCTCCTAAGGGTCTTCCAGAGGGAAACAGCAGTAATGGGGCTTGACCTGCTGCCACCTAGACCCCGAGCACCCATCCATCCTGAGTGAGTTCTTTTGCCTGTGCTCTGAATGTCTGTGGTGGCGTGCACCCTGTTGCGAGAGTGGTGCTGACTTCTGCCAAGGGGCAGCAATGCCCAGAGGGTGAACGCAGACCATCGGCACTATGCTCACATCTGGGCCTGGCCCATGTGGCAGGGATGGGCAGAAAGATTGGTTACTTAGGTTTAATAATCATTAATGAATACTGCGGACTTGGTAATAAGCTGAAAAGAGAGCTTTCTTGTGTTTTTTTGCAAGAAACAGAAGTCACCAAGGCATTTCAGTACATGTTGTAAAAGGACCAGTACAAAGCCCACTGTGGGTTTCTTGGTGTCCAGCATTTGTAAACACTGCTGACAGTGCATCATCTGATTTATGAAAAAAGTCAAGTTCAGATGGTTTTTTGGCATTCTGAATGCTATCTAGACTTTTCTGGCTTTCATGCATGAGAAATTCAAGGCTTGGATCACAACTTCAAGAGGTCAGCAAAAAGCCATAAACCTACACACATCAATAGATGGGAATGAATTCATAACTTGTAAGGATGCTGAGTATTGCAAGATCTATCAAGCTAAAAAAGCGTGGCTGGAAGGAAGAGATGGTACAGGGATGAATCCTGAGATGGGAACATGGACAAAAATTTGATTTCTAAGAGCATGAAAATCTGTGCTGAGGACTCAGTCCTGACTGACCTTTCTTGTTCACTTTTTCTCCCATATCATGATTTTATTGCTTTTATGGAGCAGATTTCAGAGGAGTCTGACACTGCCTCATTGGCAAAGCAGGAAGATTTATGCTTAGCTTATTGCAGGCAGCGGTTATGATTTCATTATAGAACACTAAGATTGTAATTTCGTGTGCTTACACAGAATGTTTAATGCACACATTAAGTTAGATGCGTTTTATTTCAGTTTGTATAGCAGCTTAAATGGCATAGCAGTATGATGCGCTTGTTTATTTGGCATTAAAGCTCAGATTCAGTGCTTAAGCATCTTGCTGAATTGGGGGGGGAGGGGGGCATGCTGCGATTTAATGGTTCAAATAAGAGTCTTGTCACTGATCAAAACTCACGGATCTGTAAACTCAGAAGATTTTCAGACTGGTGGGAAATAATACTGTACCAACATGGTAACCTTGTTGATCTTTCTAACCCCAAAGACGGTAACCTTAATGAGGCCTGTAGATACTATCACAGTTTTCACAGGTTGGTTCAGTCTACAGGTAATGATGATGTGAAGGTTATAGGGTGAATTGTACGTTTTGAGTGTGGAGTTTAGGGTTGCAAACATAAAATGCTTCAGAAAACTTAGATTTCTCCTACTAGTTTTGTGAATGTTTTTTTCCCTTCATATTACTTGAAGACGCATTCCTCCCCATCTAAAATTGTTTTACTGCAAAAAGTAGATATTGAAACTGGGTTGTTTCATTCCAAAGCTTACTAAGTTATCTGAGCTGATGTGGGTTTGGAAATAGTAGAACTGTATCGCTCTAGTTATTAACAACACAGTTACTACTTGGGCTCAGGAAATATAGCTGTTTAAGAGCACAGGAAAGATTCATCTTTTGATAGCTTATATTTTCATAACCCATTATCATAAGATGTGATGTGGTATATTTCATAATGTTGAATTTGTATCTGAAAAAGATTCTTGCATTAGGAAGACTTCAGATTTAAGAATATGAGTTAATTTAGTATTATGGAGAAAAGCGTGTAACAGGCAAAACAGATTCTTGCTGTGCACTGGCTGTGTGTTCAAACACCAAGGTTACTGAAATCCCCTGGCTGAAGGCTCAGCTCTCTTCCCTCTAGCTATGTAGTGGTAAAGGACAGTACTGACTGCCATAAATTAAAATTTAAAAAGGCTAGACAAGGGATCCCTCTACCCTTTCTCCTTCAGACTAGTTGCCCTGAAGGATCAGTAGAAAAATCAGCATCTGAGGACTACAGAAATTTAACTATTTAATGAAAGGAACTATTTCAATTTGATGACCCCAGCAGGATCAAACTGATTTAGCAGAAAAATAAATATGAGTTTTAGCAATAGCCAAGGTTTCTTTTTCCACTGTGTCAGTTGTATTGGGAACAATTGCTGACAACTGGTTCTTCCAGAAGAACATACCTCAGGACATAATGGAGGTGCCTCTTCTAGCTTCAAGGCCCACCGTTTAGCTAAGATTTAACTGTTCTTTCAGCTGCTTCAGAAAGGCCTGTTCCCTTATTTAAATAACAAGGTTGGAGTTATTTAAATATCTTGCATGTATATTTTCCCTTGCTTACCTTTAAGCTGATTTCACCATCACTGAAAATCTTGCTGTGACTCAACAGTCACCTGCAAAATCCAGAGTTACCCACTTACCAGGGACTTTGCAATTTGGTTTAATATCTAGGCACCGGTTATTTAGGCTGTGAGACACTTCCAGACCTGCAAAACCTTACCTGATAGCTCTCTGTAGGTTATTCACAGTCCTCGTCCAAGCCATGCTCACCTCGCAGGACAGCTTTGTGTCTGCAAAGGGCTGTTGCCAGCACAGCTTCTGCCTGCTGTGACCTATTATACCCCTGATCCAGCTCTATATTTTTGGTGGCCTGAAACTTGAAGAAATGGTTGCGTCTTGCCCTCAACAGCAGTAGGGGTGCTGGGAAAAAACTCAGGATCCCCAAAGCATTCTTCCCTATTGAACCGTGTTCTGCATGGGGAGGGAGGAGAAGTGCAACCTGTTCTGCAGGACATTCCTACTCCACTGTCAGGAGATGCCTGCCGGCTTTTGCCCTCTGGACAAGACCAGGAGAGAATGATTTAGATGACATTACTGATTTGATAATGAGTTTTCTTACTTCCCCGCCACCCTCTTCCCCCTTTGGTGTGAAGAGTGGCATTCAGCCTAGCTGACACTACCCAGCAGTCTCATTCTCAAGGCAAATACCTTGCAATGGGGCTTGTCACCTTATTAGAGTACAGGCTGGTTATAACACAAAGGACTTCCAGCCTACCCATCCCCACCGCTTCACTTGCCCCTCACCCCTCAGGTGGCCAGCTCAGGAAAGAGAGGCTGCACACACATGGATGGTAGACAGCACTTAAGGGCATGCATGTCATGCTATTTAGGGAGGATGTCAGGATGTCATCTGTGCCCAGAGCTCAGCTTCCCAGGCTGCTCCTGAGCCTGGACCATGACATCAGTGTGGGTTTTCTCCTGTGATTCAAACTATGACTTATGGCTTCTCAGTGGTTTCAGCTCCCTAAGCTCCTATTACATTATGCAGCATATATGGCTCTTACCTTAATGTAATGAAGTTACTGGGTAACTATTTATTTTTGCGATTAGCTTTTACACCCACTCACAAGCTTTTAATTACTGAATTCCCCACATAGCTCTTTAATTCAATTTGTTTTGACCTTTCAGTTAGTGGGGAAATAAAAGAAAGGTGAAATCTGTGTTATGCCATTATACAGTGGCATTTAAAGCCGGGGAAGAGGCCTTGGCAGCAGCAAGCCAGGGCACATGGGCTGAGCTGGGACAGTGTGGCAGGACAAGAGCATTGGTCCCCGTGAAGAAGATGGAGTATTTTATCTTCTCAGTGGAGAAGGCTTTGACACCTCTGCTGCCTACCCAGTGAAATACATCTCTTGGCCCTAGATACCCTTTGTTTGCATATTTTTCCCAGAAAGCAGAAGATCGAAACTGAAGTTTTTGCCATTGCTTCCTCCCCACCGCCACCACAGGCAGCTCTAGCTGTGCTCTGGCTGCAAATGTGTGCCCCATAAGCACGGCCCTGTGCAAACCTGCTGTACCAGTCAGAGCTGTGGGGCAAGGGACCATGGAAAAAATAGGCCCCTGAGACACGGAGAATAAGGAGAGGTTGCTGATGTTATACAACAACCATTCCCAGCTGTTTGGGGAGCTAATAGTTGGCTTCCACTTGAGGGCAACCAATGTGCTGGTCCAGCGATGCCTGTGCTGGTGGATATTTGGGATTCCACAAGGAATATTTGATCCTTGTCCAGCCAACCTGGATGGCTACACATCTGCTTGGAGTATTTGCACCGCAAAGTGCTGGATTAATGATTAGAGACATTAAAATCTACAGGTGTAGCCCGGGCTGTGCCAGAACAATCTCCATCTGGCTCTGTCAGCAGACCTGAACATGAGTCCAAAGGGCCATACTGAAGGGTCAAGTGAGTCCAGAGGACCCTATCTAAGCGTCAAGTTGCTGGTTGGCCTATAGGTTTGGCTTCAGCACTTGGCTTTTCTGCTGAGATTACCAACAAAACAACATTCAGTGCAGGTTGGATGGCTGGCCTTGGCACCTGTCCTAAACCAATTTAACTTTCATAGACTCTTGACGCAGGGTGCCAGAAAAGCCCAGGGGAGGACACCAACAGCAGCAAGAGGAGAGTTCAGCTTTTTGTGCAGGTCCTTCATGTGAAAACAAAACCAGCCAGCCAGCCTCATTAATCTTGGGTTGGTTACATGAAAATTCTCCAAGCTTCAGCAAAGGGCGGATGGACAGAGGACGGGCCAAGGGTAATTGACCCTAAGGGTAAGGTGGAAGACTTTGGCTTGACCATTGTCACAGCCTGTTGTGACAATGGTGGGGAACTGGATGTGTGACTACTCAGTGAGGTGAGGATCACTTGCTGGCTGGTTCTGCTGGGATCTTGTTTGCTTTGCACTGGTGATTCACCAGAAAGCAATTGTGATGAGAATCTGCTAATGAGGCCAAGGGGAGCTGATAGAAGCAGAGGAGCTACTGTCATGAGTCCTAAGGAGATTTTCTGAAATTAGTCATTTAAACAGTAATGGGCAGCATTCACATGGGTACACTTCACTTCATATCCGTAGAGATGGACACAAATTCCTCCCTGTCATACAGGGACACCCTCTTACTAGCAGGCTTTTGTGTCTTATTTCTTTCCTAAGAAGTTCAAACCCAGTAAATTGCTTTAAATGGGTTTGGGTCTGGTGATGTTAAATCTATTTTAAATGAATGGGTCTAGACCATAAAGTTTCAGTAAAAATCTGTCTTTAAACAGGAATCATTGTTTTCCAGATTGTACTATCAGGGTCTAAACTCATTTCAGTTCTTCCTTAGTATTCTTATGAATTCTGAGCATCTGAAATAGTTTCAGTACATACTATAACTTAATTCTTTTTTTTATGCAGGCATACAGCTTACGAATAATGAATGGAAAGAATTGGAAGGAAAGATTCTTAATATTAATATTAAGTCTGGTTTCTCAAATATTGTCCTAAGTCCTCCCCTAAGGAACAGAGAAAATATTCCAGCTCCACATGATGGAAAAGCTTTAATGCAGAGAACTCTCCACAGGACTGTTTTCATTTTGTAGTGTATTTTAAACATATGGACAGGGCAGACTGTTAATTATTTCTTCTCCTTTTGGCTCAGTTCCACGTACAACTCAGCAGAAGCTGAGCTCTACAGACTATTCAGTGGATAATAAATGGCTCTGCGTTTGCTGAGTGCTGAACAAAAATGATGAAAGGGTGTTGTGACTAGCTCTCGAGGCATTTGTTGGCCCACAAAAACACATCTTTGCCCCTTCTTACCCCAGCTGCTGCATCTTGCTCCATCCATGTTGGTTCAGAGGAGAAACATTTTGAGAAGAAACAGTTTAATAATCCTACACATAGTGTTGGAAAAGGTTACTCAACAGGGTGAGGGGAGAGACCTTGCAACTAGTGGGACCATGTCCTTTAATGCTGATGGATGCAACTAGAGTGCGATATGACATGAACAGAAGGGCATCCGCAGCTTCTGAGGGACATGCATAGGAAGATCTAGTTGCAAGAGCTTGAGATGTTGCAGCCCATGACTGTGTGCAGGGCTCTTTGATGCGCGCTCTCGGCTCTCAAGCCGCAGCATCGGCAGAGGACATGTCGCTGCCTCTGCTGCCTCCAGCTGCTCCTGGGTTCTTCAGCACAGGCCCAGCTGCAACAGCAGCAGCACTGTGGTCCACTGGCATTAACTGGGAGGCTTCAGAAGGAGCACTTATATCTATTTGCTGCCTGAATTGGGCTAGTCTGCGCAATATCTACGGTGGATGGGCAGGAATCATAGAATCATTTAGGTTGGAAAAGACCTTTAAGATCATTGAGTCTAACTGTTGACCTGTATAAAAACAACAATAATAACAATAATAATCATCATCATCATGTAAAAATAAAATGGAGTGGGAGGGGTGGTAATATCAAAAAACACTGAAGGTGAACTCTGGCGTAGCCCTGGGGATGCCCTTGTCCATGGGTCAGTTGTTTCCCATAAAGGAGCAGAGTTTGTGCTGGTCTTTCCCAGCTTGTCCTCCCCACTGTGTCTCTCTGTCAATCACTACTACACTCTCTGTTTCTAATCTCCCAGCAGGGCATGGTGTGTGCTGCAGCAGACTGGTGCTTATCTTTGTGTCTGGGGTCCAGCTAATGCATCTACTTTTACCACTGGGTCCTAAAATTCAATGAATATCTAATTACTACAGTGTTTGTTCTGTTAGCAACACTTCTATTTTGCTGCAAACATTTTTCAAATATAGTGGGGATAAGGTCTCTGCCTAATATCATTTGTAGTCTGATCATGTAGCTGTAACCTGGAGAAAAAGAATGAACAGAAATGAAGTGTTAGAGTGATGGTTTTAAGATGACAGAAATGAACGCTTGGGGGTTTTTGTGCTTGTGACTGGGATGAGAACACATCAAGAATGAGGGGAAAGCCTCAGATTATGGAGCTATTACTCATTATTAATTATATATTTTGCACCATTACAACCACTCTGAGATCTAAATGTACCTTGCAACCAATAACAAATTAAGCTGCATGATGGCCCTTTGGTATTAATCATGGAAGACCGAGGATTACGTACCCCTGACCAGGATAGACTCTGTTTTGCTTTCAAAGAAGTGTGGGGAAGGTTAACACCAAGTATAACTTAATTGTCCAAATTAGATGTATTAGCAGGATGGTGATAAGCATGAGTCACAGCGCTTAGACCTGCCTCAGAGATACCATCCCTTCTCTCTCCCGTGTTTCAAGACGGAAGGAAGTGGTAGCCATGTCAGCTTCAAATCTTTCAAGGTAGCTGGGGCTCCAAAAAATATTCTCTATGGGTTTTCTTGCCAAGAGACTAAATGCAACCTTAAATAAAGCAGATGGAGGCCCTTGCCCTGTCCTTTCAGCTGCTCTAGTCATTTTGTTTTCTAGACTGAGCCCCTGCTGGTGTGCCCATACTGGCTGCTGCTGCCTGCCAGGTACCCTGGCACGCTGGTATCAGGTTTCCAAGGATCTCCCCAAGCCCAGGGAGGCAGGACCATGTCCGATAACTGTGGGGACCCCAAAGCCCTTCTGCCAGCCCCCTAGACAGCACTGGTGATGACAAACAGGCACCATGACGCACCGGGAGCAAAGGGCTGAGCTCCAGGACGATCCCAAGCCTGCAGAGAGGGAAAGAGCAACTTCACTGGAGCAGTGCCAGTCACAGCCCTGGAGGCCTCCTGATGCAGCTTACTGGCTACTGACAAAATGGCATGAGAAAGACAGTGAAAGATTATTTAAAGTGCAAAAAAAATAAAGTGAAAAATATTAAAGTCCAAAGGCCCCAGCCCTGCAGCCAGACTGAGGAGTCTCCTGCACCTTGCCTTGGCAGCAGCTCACCCCGGTGGGGCAGTAGATGTGTATCTCATGTGTACCTGCAAATGCCCGGTATTTCCATGCCTAACTAACTGGAAGGCTTCCACAGCGGCAGGTCTGAGAAAGGTTCACATGTTTATTCTGCTTTGCTTCTGAGTCAGACACAACTCCCGAACGCATGAGAGGTGGATCCCGTTCAGTCCCTGGGGATGTGCTCAGGCTGTTCCCCACCATCACCACCCTGCAGAAGGAGCAGGCTGGCTTCAGCTGTGCTGAATCACCCGCTTTCCCTTTAGACGCAAATCCCTCACTTTGACAAGGCATCTTGGAGACTACACAAGGTATTTCCCAATGGGGATTGCGTGATGTTAATGGGATTTACTGAGGGTGTCGATCTTCCCTCCCCTTCCTTTTCCTGTAGGATTTCTGTGTGCAGCAGCAAATGAGCAGGGTTTAGGACTGGGTTCCCCTTCCCCTCCCTGGCAGGGCTGGCTGCAGGGTGGGCTGTGGCCTCTCTGTGCCAGGTAGGTCACGGCTTGGCTTGGCTTGGCACCGCAGGGCACCGCAGGGCACAGCTGGGGTGCCTGCCAGAGGGGATGCAGATGGGGAAGCACTTGCAACATCATGCCCTCAAATCAGTACAGCCAGACAGGCTGGTGATTTGCAGTCCGGTTCTTCACTGTGCTTTAGCATCTCACCCCTTGTGAGATTTCAAAAGAAAATAAAAATCCAAAGCCAGAGTGCTGGCAAGCAAAGCTGGCGGTGTTGAGCAGCTGCCCAGCAGTCTGAAATGCTGTCCCTTCCCCCAGCCGCCGCGAGCTGATGTGTCAGTCTCATTTTGATGTAGTCTGTGTTCTGATTTTGCCTTTATTTTCCCCCAGTTTTTTACCCTGAGGCAAAATTCAGCTCTCACGCCCGCATGGGGCTGTGTTTTCCCCATTCCCAGAGCCCAGAGCTCTCACTGACAGGGTGCAGCCGTCAGCCCCAGGACAGATGTCACCATCCTTGCCAAGGGACAACGAGCAAAGTGGCTTCCAGATATGCAGAGCAAGAGATTTGGATCGGCACCAAAAAAGTATAAATGTAAGACTGCACGCATATTAGTTTGGAATACTGATTAGATCCAGAAATAAAGGGATAGAGTAGCCAAATGTTTTGGGGAGCCAGCATTTTCTATCATTTATTATTCATCAGCCAGCTCGAGCTGGAATAGGAGTTGACCGAATGCTTGAGTATCACATTGTCAGGTACTGGTACTGTTTATGTCAGAGGTTTTGGCTTAGGATCTACAAATTATTTGGCAAGTAACCCAGCTGGCTAAATCTGACCTTCTCCTAAAGTGAAGGCCAGGGAGTACCACTAAGGGGATCATAGTATATGTGGGGAAGCTGTTCCTGTTTCTCTACAGTGCTTCAGCTGCACAGTCCTGACATTTTGTTTAATGGTGTTTCTACAGTCGATAGGGCCAGCCAGTGAAAAAGCATCAGTGAAAAAGGAGCATTGCGAGACCTCCACAGAAGGCTTCTGTACATTTAAGATGGGGAGACTTAAACAGGAGACTGTAGTCCAGCAAAGGGAATACCCATGCAGAGGAGACCCCACAAACCATTGGGAGGGAGAGGCCACTGGAGAGGCAGCATGCTGGGTGCAGACCGGTGGGCAAGGGCTCCAGAGGAAGAGAGAGGGGCTGGAGATGCAGGAGAGCAGTAACAGCACCTGCACAGAACTGCCCGCAGCCAGCTGGAAGGAGAGACCCCCCGTCCTTCCCTGTAGGACTCTGAACTCCAAACACTCACCTGCCTGTATAACGTTGGGTTGGGAAAAGAGGTCGAGGTCTATGGAGGAAGTTCTCCATGGAAAGATTTCTCTATTAAAACAGTGGTACATGTAAAGGCAATGCCTGAAAAGGCCTGGTCTCCCTTGGGCTTTGCCTTTCTCCTCCCTTCTCACACAGCTCCCTGCACACACCCGTTCCTCGCTGGGTCTTTCTGAGGATTATCTTTTATCTGCCTCCTCACCAGCCTCTGCAGAGCCCACCCACAGCAAGGCTGGCATGTCAGTTACTATTATCGGCTGCTGGAAGCAAGGGGTGAGGGGGACTTTGCTATTTATATCCAGAGTTTCTCACTCTCCAAACAGCTTTCTCACCTCTCATAAAAGTGTCATTGGATGAGCACCAGTATCACTGTGACATGGGTGCTGGCTTCAGGGTGTCAGTCCCAAACTCTTAGGACATCCTGGCAAGAGAAAAGGGTGACTGCACCAGAGCTGTGCCTAGTTTGTGGTCCTGTGGTGTAAGTCACTGGTGACAAAACTACTTGTAGTTTTGTTTTTAGTTTTGTTTCTCTAGAAAAGGAAAGATGTTTGTGAACAGCAAGAGCAAACTGTTCACAGAAAAAAGGAAGGTGATGCCACCTAAGTAATGCACCTTGCGATGTGATTATTTATGTGATATCAAGTAGTTTCTGTCCTCTGTAAGACTCAGTTTCCAGTTAACTGGAAGAAAATCCATCAAAGTCCATCCAAATAAATCAGTGGTTTCATGTGTTACAATGTACGTGCACTGCAGTATGCCTACAGGGGCCAGTGTCCCAGTCTGTACTTCACTAGACACTCACATAACTAACCCATGACCTTTACTTCAGAAAGTTTCAGATGTAAGATCCCAGCCCTGCAAACTTCAAGATGGTAATTTCCAGCCAAGACTGGGAGGAGGGCAGTGGGGCCTGTCAGAAGTCCATCCTGAACACAGTTCTTACACCGTGACAGTTAAACGATGCCACTAGCATCCCATCCCACTGCCTCTGACTTCCCCAGACCGGAGGAACAGCTGCTGGATAGGGCAAACTGAAAGAGACACCTGAGTAAGAGGGGAAGACAGCAGGGAAAGGAAGCAGCAGAGCCCATGGCTGTGTGTGATGGCAAGGCAAGAAATGAATTCTGCAACCTGTACTACGGTCATTATAACATCACATGCATTTCATCTACAGTATTTAGAACAGTTTGATGTTTTACTCTGTTCCAGTTGGCTGTAACAATACAGTACCAGTGCATAAGACAGGTCAGAAGAGTGCAGTGAGAAGGAAAAGAAATGCTTCTCCTGGCATCCTTGACAAATACTGGGTTTAGAAGGGAAGGCAGAGTGCCATGGGAGAGGTTCTAGCATCGTTATCTACCTAAAGTCTCCCAATAGCACATGGAAGTTGTTTCATTGATCTTTAAGTTATGCCAATGTGGTACCAATATTTATCATCACAAATTAAGAATTCCATTCTGCATAGAAGAAGATTTGCTTTGGACAGTACATTTTAGGTAAAAGGGTGTGTAAAATCAATCTTAAGAAGAGATTTTTATCAGTATATTCTTAATGATACACTTGTGGACTGGGTGTTTAAAACATCGTGTGCAGGCATCTTGCATTACAAAACTCTGAAAGGGATTGAGGTGAGTGGGATGCACAGATATATCTTGTTTAGATTCCTTTTCCAGGCAGCTGGACTGGCCTAGAACAGGACTTTCAAACTCTGCAATCATATCTACATCTTTCATTCATACAGAAGGCTGACAGATTAAGGGATACGATACAGACTCCTCTGCCATAATAGAAAAGGGCTTGTATGGGTTTTGCAATGAAGATATGATAAAGCTTTAAGAGGTTTGTACAATTTTATGCAAGCAGATCAATATCAAGGTAGAAGGCATAATGATTTTGCAAAAGGAGGGATCACCACAGATGTAGGCAGATGAGAGCCAAGGCTACAATCAAGTTGTCCGGTGATGCTTGTAGTACAAAATCAAATAAGGCAAGCTTTCTTTTTGCAGGTACAGTAAGATTGTTTCTGTTCTTCAGGAACCATAAATGTTAAAGGCATATTTGATCATCTGACCTATCTGAATTGTTTAGCACATCAGGTCTCTGAGTGGCTTACTGCTCAGTGTTGCTGCATGGAAATTTATATTCCCTGGAGAACACTCATATACACTTATGTACATCATTAAAAAATTAAATAACATTTAATCATGTATCTCATGCAGAATTCATCAGTGACAGTGGTTATTTCACTGAGCAGGTTTTCCTCTGCTGTAAATCTGTACACAGCAGTAGAATAAAATATATTAAGATGAGAATGAGTATCTAATTTGGAGAGAGCACAGCAATTGAAAGTGATGGTTTCTCGGCTAAGAACAATTGGATTTTGCAGACATGCATGGAATCTGTTATATATTTGTGTCCTTGAAAATATATTGATGGGGTTACTGACTAGTCACAGCTTGTAAATTAAGAATATTTCTGATCTATTTCACAGGGAAGAGGAGGGAGCAGAAAGGGGGCCTACAGGTAGGACCCAGTGCGGTGGAGGCAATCCATGTGTTGTGTGATTGTGTAGCCTAGCTCAGCAAACACAGTGACGAGAAGAACAGGGGCATAGTTTAATATTGGACTTGATACAACAGATTAATTTTGTAAACGCACCAGATTATTTTTCTGTAGCCTTGGGCTACTTCTCTCCCTCCCTCCAAGAAATCCTGCCCAGGCTGTCTACAGTCACCAGCCTGCATGCCAGAAATTGCCAAGAGAAATGTGGGGAGCAGGGGCACAGGGAGCAGCCGGTGGGGCTGGGAGGAGGAGAAGAAGGAGGAGTGGGGTGAGCAGGTGGGCTGGGTGCTGGGAGGCAGCATCAGGATCTCAGAGCTGGGCCTTGGGCAGGAGAGAAGGAGAGCCGTGGTCACCTCTGGGGTATGGCAGGGCTGAGCGCTCACTGCCTGCCCCACCTTCCCATGCCAACCCTGCTCGCTTGACAAGTCAAAAGCCACCTCTTAAAATTTCCCCAAACTGTCACAGCCCGGCAAACCCTGCAAGGCTGCTGAATGTGAAGCAGGTAATACAGCTGTCTCCATCACTGTCAGGGCTAAGACAAGGCTGAAGCGTTGTTTTTCTCAAGTTTGCCCTGCAGAGCCACGCCAGCCCAAGGGGAGTGGGCTGGGTGCTGCTCCTTTTGTTCCTGAGCAAAGGCTTCCAAGATCCCGTCAGACACACATCTGCAAACACAATTACACATCCATCACCACCAACTTGATTTGCAGAGAGCAGCACAGGTGTGTGAGAGAAGCACCTGTAGCCTGCACAATATTTTTTTAATAGCTTCAGTAAATAAAATTCTCCATTTTCTATGCGAGCAGCCAGGTCAAATACTAAAATGTCTTCCCCCCAATACCAGCACTTTCAGGAGAGTTAAATACTTTGAATTTAGGGCCCAATAAGTCTGGGTTTCTGTGAGTATGCCCTCTTTTTCAGCATAGAAATTTTGTTCAAATGAGGAAAATAAAAAAAGGGATTTGGACTTTTTCCAGATTTTGAAGATGTCAAATAAATTTTGTCTCATCAGACAGCTTCACACTGACTCCAAAGTCATTGTATACACACACACATACACTCTTACACCAATGATGCACAAGGCAGACCTTCTCTGGCCATGCTGGCCAACCGACCTCAACCTCCTCAGCAAGCCCCACGTGTTGTGGATGCCTCTGATTTACCACAATTAGCTGTACAGCACACATGCTATAGGCTCAGTTTGCCCCAGATTCTGCAGAGATATTATATATTGGTGAGGTGTAAGTACTAGAGGCCTGAGACACCTAACAGACTCTGCACATGTATTTTGTACCCTCTTTTCCACCCAGGATTCCCTGCCTGCAGATATAGGGGCCGTTAGTGAGTAGCCTGACGAAATGACAAGCATGACTGACACGCTACACATCCTGTTCAATGCAGTCCCGGTTTAGCTGGGGGCAAGCGCAGGCGGCCGTGCAACCCCACAGCCACCGGCAGTCCACGCAGCCCACAGCCCGCACCGTGCGCAGGGACGCTTATCCGCTGCTGGGGCTTATCCGCAGGCTTGTGTTGCCGGTTACGGCCAAACACCCTCACCTCCTGAGATCTGTGAACTGGAGATGGTAACTACTAATACACGGAGTGCTTACTTAATTTCCTTCAGCCTTTTAGTCAAAAAACAAAGGCAAAAGCAAAACAAACAGCGCTAAGTGTGTTATGATGGGGTTAGCTAATTGAGCTCTTTGGCAATTTCAGAGGTATGCAACTGCACAGCCTCGGTGGTGGCACGTAATCGCATATTTGCACAATGGTGTGAGGCAGCAGAAAGCTACCCAGATTGGAATTTAGTTACAGGTCTCATTCCATCAAGTGAGAAACTTGTTTGGTAATCCCTCATAACTCCAGGATTTAAAATAATGTCTTCCAAACGCATCCTTCTCTCCAAGGAGGCCTGTTTCTGACACCACCAGTGTGCTTTTCAGGGATGGCTTGCCCCCAGAAGTCCTTGGACAGTTGCTGCGTTCACAGGCAAAAAAACCTGGGATGCATCGTGCCTGCTACACGGTAACGACTAGACTAAATGAAGCCCTGGGTTGGTAACTGCCCCAGCACCCCTAAGGCTCTGTAAGGACCACAGCACACGTCTTGCCCCATGGAATCATTGGCATGAGCGTGGCTTCCAAATCCAACAACTCACCAACTAACCTTACAAGAAAACTCAACTTCCCTGATAAAAGAAAAATGTGCTTTGCATGCTCCTTGTTCTAGCAACTCAGAAAGCAGCTGAGTGAAGTTCTTATAAAGTTATCCCCCAGACCTGCCCTGCTGGCTGCAAATTTCCACACTCAACTTTTAGGAGGAGGACATATTTTATCCCAGAGAGTAATGGGTGAGTAAAACCAAAATGCTTATGAGGAAGTGCACATTGCCATTTTCAATATCAGGGCTAACGTGGGGAAAGCTGTCAGTTAGATTTACACCAGAAACAAAGTTTGTACCAGTAGGAGATGCCAAATTCTGGTACTTGACAATGAAAATGTCTGATGGTAGGGGGATCCAGCATCCCCCCTAGTGAAACTGGGTACAAAATCTGAGCCATCCGTTGATCTCATCTTTGCAAGTAGTGCCTGCTTGCATCACTGACTGAAGAATGTGGATCTGAACAACACTGAACACCAGAAAGTCCAAAAGTCAGGGTTAACATCAAGATTTCTGCTAGTCTGAAGCCTTAATATATCACTGGTCTCAAGCTCCTTGAGCAGCCTGAGAATTGCTGTGGCCTTGTTAATCTTTTGCTGTTGAGACTTTTTTGGCAAAACAACAGTAATAGCTGGGTTTCAGAACCACTTTTCCCCTAAGCATTCAACCTGCCTTTGCCCTTCACGCAGGGTGTATAGGGCACACGTTGTTTTATTATTGTTATTTCCAAATTAACTCTTCTAGGTGTGTCTCCTGCCTTTTGTAAATGGGGATGTTATGTCTTGCAACTGAGTAGCTATCTAGATTTTAGGATTTCTTTCTGGTTGCTCATACTCTCGGCATCTCAGCCTAAGCATGAGACTCAGCCAGAGAGAATGAACTCCCTGCTGTTCATTCCCCCCACAAAGCCTCCAGTGGGTCTGAAGACAGTGAGAAAATGGTGAATGTAGGATGAGTATGTGGGGAATGGATACAACTGGAACTGAGGAGCAGAAGCTTATTAGAAGATAAAGGAAAGCAGGCTCAGAAAAGTCTATGCTCATTTTGAGGCTGTGGAGGACTGGGGTTTTTAGTCTGTCTCTGGCCTCTGAAAGATAAATGGCTTTTCATCAGCGTGGGCTGGATCCCCCATAAGGAGAGCCCATCGTGGGGAGGCTGCTGCTCACCTGGCCAGGACAGGAGAGACAACATCCCAGCACGCCCCGTGACTCCCAGCCTGTTGTCATCCAGCTGGGTGCTGAGAGACTGGCTCGGCAAGTTTGGCAGCTCATAAGATACTAGATAATTGCTGCTGGATTGTTGTGCGATGAGTAGGTTAGATAACAGGACTATTAAGCACTGTTTCATCACCACCCCCAAACCAGTATACCAGATACTTCCTCTGAAAATATTGTTTTGTCTCAAATCTAATAAATGTATCTATTCTAAATGTCATCTGTAGTTACAGTGTTTAATTAACAGGAAAAATGGTCAGTGTTGGATTTGATAGCTCAGGTGTAAGTTATCATGTAGCAGGATCTGTTAATTACCTGAAAAAAAATGAGAGGCAAACACTTCCTTTGTATTTTTGGTCTGGTCAGATAACAGTAGTGATTTTTCCAAGCCTTCAATTTCCTTAATGTTTTCCCCACAATGCATTAAGACTCCCATTCAGCAAGAAACAAAACCACATGCATAATCCCAGTGTAACCATCAGCAGCTGCTTGTATTAACTGTAAGATAAATGCCTTGCTGGAAGAGGGCCTGAGAGACCTGGGAGCAGCGATGCCCAGTGGACTCATCCTGGCAAGGGGAAGCAGTGGCAGGTCCCTCCTCGAAGCACGCTGCTTTGGGCTGCCTGTGAAATCCCACCTGCCCAGGTTGGGGGGCAGCTTTAGGGTGTGCTGCCCTGCTGCAGCTCCAGTGCCACCCTGCCATCCTCACCGTACTGCTGAGGGTAACAGGAACTGGAAATCACCATTTCAAAGCCAGTTTTCAGCTACAATCTCCAGCACCCTTCTGTGGCTTTTGGAAGGTCAAACCGTATCCTGCTTCAGAGGAAACGAGAGGGAGACACAGGGAGGTCACGTCAGCGGCAGCTAGGGGATCAGCGCTGGGATCTCCTGGCTGCTCGCCCTGGCCCGGGGCCAGCTGCTCAGGGCCAGCAGCTCCATGTTTTCCCTTAGTCTGCCACCGTGCAGCATCCAGGGTAGGACTTACCAGGAGTAATCATGAGGGTGCAGCCCTCCCATGCTGCAAATAGGTCTTGTACAGGGTGGGGGTTGTGTTAGGCAATGCAGAAAAGGCTGTGCTACTGCACGGTACCCACCTCACCACGGCGATTGCACCCATGTGCAATACCTGGGCACAAGGAGCATTTTGGCAGCAGATTTTGCCACTATCTGTTGTCTCCCAAATCGCTGGCAAGGTGACGAAGGGATTATTATGGGCTTAGATAAAATACATAGGCCACCAAGATCATTGTCTTTGATTAGACTGTACACTCTGCCAAAAATATCCTTATAGCACAGCTAGCCAAAAGACTGGAAAGCCATAGTTTCACTTGTGGAAAACCTTCAGAAACATCTGGGACCTGGTCCATCTTTGAGTTTTGCCAGCAGTGTGGAAAGTCTGCAGAGCAAACTGCTGCAGCTCTGTTAGCTGATGCCCCTGTGGCACTCTGCTAAGGGGAAAGTGTTTTTGTTAATATGGTTCATTTAGTTTCAGGACTTGCAAGAGAGCTTTTTTCCTACACGTCGCTAGGTTAGACTTTGCAAAAAAGCCAGCATCCACCTTTCAAGGACAAAAACGATTCCGTGAGACATTTTAATCTCAGTATAGGTCTGCTGGATTATTATCACTTATAATTAGTTCTCTACATGCTGCGACATTCCCTGCTGGCAACCTCTTTTTCATCTGTAAAAATACTGTAAAAAAAGAGTTGTAAGAAGCAGGAGGGCTTGCCAAGACATCTGTATCAAGGTTGCTAGTGTAGACAAGGAATATGTGTCCCACCTGGGAGAGTTGCTCTGTTTAAGCCAGGCCCATTCTCTCTGCATTATATCCTCTCAAGGGGTATGTCTACGAGCTTTAACTCTTTATTTTTTGTACAATAATAGATATTTTGAACCCTAATGCATTTTTCACTGTGACTTGGTGAAAAAATTAACTACCAGAGAAATGGTGCTTTGAATTCAACCTTGTAAGTAATTTTCATTTTTAACAGTTTGCCCTGCTTCTCTTTATACACATCTAAACACCCTCTGAGTCTGGACCAGTTTGTCGCTTCCTGTGTCCTAACACCCACCACGTCAGTTATACTGAGCATTTTTCACCAGTTGAGCTTAAGAGCAAACATATGCACCGTGCTGAACCAGCTGAATTTAAATGTAATGATAAACAAGGTGACGTATGAACGCCACTACTTGCCAAATACCCCACTAGCCTGGGGGAAAGCTTGCTGGGCTGCAAAAGAGGAGAGCAGAGTCTGAGGCGTTTAAATTCCCGCATCCTTCTTCACTCACATTACTGAATTACACCACACACTTGACCCAGACGACGTTCTGAGAAGAACCGTGCTCTTTACTTTAGCGGTGGTCTTGGTGGTAGTAAGGCCAGTTGCTTCCCCAGAGGCACAGAAGTTGCCAGGCCCACATGCTGACTTGTGCAGATACGCACAAGCATGTGATGGGGTCACTGTTATGGCTTTGCAATAGAAAACAGGTTTGCTGAATTTGGGGGTGAGATCTGATTTTTATCATCCGGCAAAGAGGAGTGCACATCTTATGAAATGCTGGAAGGTGAGCAGAGACTTTGCTCTCCACTGTTTCTTCCCATCCTTTCACTGGTTTGGATGACCAGGGTATGTCCTGCCTCACTTAGCTGTCATGAACTAACCTAACACTGGCTACCTTCTCCTGTTCATTTAAATAGCAACCCACCTCCTTCTAATGCAGAATATGTTTTCCTCCCTCTTTGCTGCTCCCTGAAGGCAGTGGTCACGTTCTACCTATGCAGTGGTTCCGCTGCTACCAGGATCAGCCTTGACCTGTTGATATATCCTTACACGTTTCTAATGGCATATGCATGACACTTGTCCCCTTTTAATCAGATTTACATGGAAAAGCACACTTTTCAATGGCAGAGTGAAGTCTCCAAGGCATTTAATGTCAAGGTAGGTCAGTCAGACTAATATTAGCTCTAATTGCCACTCTAACTGTTCTTATATTCCTTACCTGCATCCCCTTTCTTGCCTGAGACAGTATAAATGACAAAAATGTTTTTTATCTCATCACATCAGTTCATTGAGTAGTACAAGGGGGTACCTTCAGCAGCAGCAGTAGTATATGGGTTTGGAGTGCTGAGTTTGACCTAGGTATTGTTCATCAGGTCTGTGATTCAACATTCATTAATACCAGTTCTGTATCTACCAGATCATCTGGCAGTACAAGTTTAATCCAGATCAGAAACAAGCCCTCAACTGCATTTCTATCAGGTTAGTAACTGTGTACGTCAGGGAGTCTGTGCCAGCTTGTGCCACGATCATGACCTGGTGTTGCGTTTGCCCTCTTTTTTCGGTTGTCTTTGCATGACTGAGGAACGTTGTCCCACTTGCGCTGAGGGGATGTTTGGAGGTGGCAACCCAAGGGACCAGCCTTCCAATGTTAGGGACAGCTTACGTGTGTTTCCAATGGGGTCCTGCAAAAGGTGTTTGGGGGAAGCTCAGCACTATGGCCAGCAAAATATTTCCAAATCACATTAAGCAGTGGGATTAATTCACATCTAGCTGCATCCTTATACCTGACAGAGCTGACTCACTTAGATCCTGTTAAGTTAAATTTCCTGAACCCTTGCCTATTGATGAATGGATCCAGTCTAAGTATTAAGGGAAGTTACCCACCACACACTGCCACTCTGCCGGTTCCAGTGACAGCCGAGTGCACGGACATGTCTCTTGCCGGTAGCTGTACTTGGGTCCAGAAGAGCCACGCTGCTCGTGCTGTGCATGAATGAGTCCAGGCACTAACATCGCTGGGAACTGAGGCGTGTTGGCAGCAGGCAAGGAGAAATACGAGCACAGTTCATGCCTGATGAGTGTGCAAACAAAAGAGGAAGTCCCTGGGTCCAAACCTGCTTACAGAGCAGTGTAGCAATAGCCAGGGACCACGACCTTGGCACACAGATGGCAAGAAAAGACTACAGGAGGTCCAGTCAAAGGCCTAGAGACAACAAGCCTGGCAGATCTGCTGGGAAAATGTTATCAAACATTAGCACATCTGAATCCGTAGAGTCTCCTTAGACTGATAAATGGATTAATGTCCTGTGGCTGTCATAGTTTTGACACAGTGCCAGGTGCCCAAGATTTCATTTCTGTACTCATGGAACATTGGTCCAGGGGCAATCCAAAATAACTGATTTGCGACCTTTGCATATAAGTAAACTTCCGTTTTACAAGCAGAGATCAGACACCCCACACCCCCAAAAATCCAAAACCTAAGCAAAATGCAGTAATATAAATGTTAACTGTTAAATAGATAATTAATCTAAATGCTAAAAGTAGGGGATTTAATATTAATATGAAAACTTAGAAAAGCCTAGGAGATAAAAAGTTGCTACAGCTGATTGGTAGGAAGAACCAAGCATCTTCTTACCATCCTTTCCATGTTGGTGTTTTTCAGAAATAACTCATCAGATCATGTATTCAAATGTCAGAAGAAGGCTTCACATCGTTCCTCCCACCTCATAAACAGGAAGAAAATGGACAAGGAAGTGAAATGTTGGTAGGATTTGCAAGTTCATCCCTGAGCTGCCGCAGTATAGTTTCACCATTGTGCTGATTACTGAAGGCTGAATCACCAATAAGTAAATGGCCCTTGCCAAGAACTGCAAATGTTCCAGCCACTGTGAGAACAAAAGTATGCAACAAAAGATCACGTCCAATTCTTTGGGTAATGGCATGCCTTCAGTGGGGGAAAGGGGCCTTAAGAAGTGATTTTTCTTCCATGGACTTTCCACTGAGGACTATTAAATACAAATGCACCTCCTCTTTTTCATGGAAACCCAGAGACAGAAATCACTGGAAGACGGGAAAGTATTCCAAGAAAATATCGCTGTATGCAAGCCCTGTTCTTGCATTCTCCCTAGGCACCTGCCGCTGACTCCTGTCCAAGGCAACACGTCAGGCTATGGTGACCCCTGGTCTGATCCAGTGTGGCTGCTCTTCTTTTCCTGAGGCAAGGTAATTCAATTATTTTCAATCTGAGGCATTTTTCATTACCTTTATCCTATTAGGGAGTCTGGGTCTCATTTATTGTCTCTGAAACAATCTTCAGCCTTGCATGTAGCCCAAAGCCTGGCAGAAATGAAGAACATTCGCCAGCAGCATGTGGGGGTTTCCATCTCAGTCCAGAATAAATGAGTTTTTGAGGGATTTCATGCTGACATTCACCCATACATTTTGGGGTAGTCTTTGCTGGCTTATTTATCCTCAAAAAATTAGGTTATCTTTACTTTGCTGTGAGCCTTTCATTGATCATCGCCCTTCCATTTGACTCCACTCATTGCACGCTTGCACAAAAGATGGAGTCAGGCTGCTGCTGCGAGGCTGCCATCTTCCCAGCTGCAGAAAGTTTTAGCAGCAGAAAATCAACCGGCACACCTGGCATGAACTTACCAGAAACTTCTGCAATATTAAATAAAACAGATGGACTAGAAGCACGGCCTTAAAAATACCAAAAAAACCCACCCCAACAAGAACAAAAAAAAAACTTTGCAATCTGGTATTGAATGATAAAACCAAGCCATCCTCCAGAAAACCAAGTGTCTGGAAATCTTAAGTGATTATTCCATTCAGGGAACGAGGACACTGACTTGATGAAACCGGTTGACTTTCAAGCTAATCAAGCAGAGGTAGAAAAGAATTCAAAAATAAAAAACAGAAAGAAAGGAAGAACAGGGACAGCTTGCCAGCATCCAGTTAGGCCAGCCAGTCTGACCAGCTATCTGAAAAAATTCAGCAGGGCATCCAGAGGTAAAAGGCTGGTATTTGCCATTTTGAGAGGTGGGAGTCAGTCTACATACTTCAAATGGACTTTTGTTGGATATCTACACACTTCTCCTCAGAGCTTTCTCCAAGGTACCTCTTCTCTAGCTACCTTGTACCTTCACTGTCAATGCTCTGATCAGCACTCAGATAATTCTTGCCTTAGTACTTTTAAACTAGAGGTGCTACCACACCAGGTCTTTGTAATCATCTCCATGTTTTTCTGGCAATTGTAAAAAATATATCCCAGCCAAGTCAACAAAAAATGGCATCCTGTAGATCAAACCATGAGCAAGACACAATATGTCAAGAACATTAGGGTTTAAAACCTGGAAAAGGGACATTTCAAAACTCCCTCTCTTTAAAATGCCATAGGTGGATTGCTGTCAGGTGTCTTTCAAGATCACTCCTTGGGATGGGACATGCCAGCTGGCATTTTTACTGGAAACAATTTTATTTTGAAGAAGTTGTAAGATAGAAAATTGGCCTAAAAACTAACTTTAGCTACAGAGTGGCTCCTGCTACCCTGTAACATTTAGGCCATTTCTCTTAAAGCAAGCAATAAAGCAGCTACTGGAAGCAAACAGCAAAGCAGGTCAATAAAACAAGTTCTAGTCACTTTCTTTTGCAAATTTTTTCTGCCTCTTTTCTTCCATATCCATCTGTCCAAGTGTTAATTGTGAAATCCTTGGATTTTTTTTTTAGAAAAGATTCCCACAACTACCTAAGAAACTGCACTGTAATGTCCCCTGGAATGTCTTTCATGTTTCCATGCAAAGCTTGGTTTTGAAGTCACTTTTATTTTTACATATATATAATATAAATATTATTTATATTATGTGTGTGTATGTACATGTATAGATTAAAAACATTTATATTCTAGTACCCTTTGTTCTGCCTACAAAACTTCATCACTAATAAATTTTGCAGCATGGTTCTGCCCTCTGGTTCTGCAAAGCTTGTGCCTGTTCAGAGAGGACAGGGGCTGAGAGAATTAAAAAATGCAGAATGTCCTCAGGGGCTCACTCCCGGCCATAATTCATGCAGTTTGCTGCAAGTAGAGATGTGAGTAACACTTCCGATCTTGGCTCCACCCCAAAGAGTAATGACTTTCAGTTTTCATTCTGTCCTGACCTAGGTTTCAGACACGGGGAAAGCTTAGAGGAAGGTTTCATTTAACTACTTCCCAGCTCAAGTAATAATTTTGGAAAAATCAGTCTCTTCAGCAAAACCTATGGTTTTTTTCTAAGATGGCTAGCCCAAACTTGGGTACAACACCAAGTCTGAGTCATTTCACATTCTTTCTTAGAGCATGTATTTTCTGTCTTCATTTAACAACTTACAAAGTTAATAAATATTTTGAGGAAGAGTAGATCACACTGCTGCTGTCCTGTGCATTTACATGTGTGTATATATACATGCACATATATGTGCGCTATATATATATGTGTGTGTGTGTGAGTGTGTATATACATAAAACCCCCTAAGATAAGTAAAATTGTGGCAGTATGCGTGAGAGCACATAAACCCCTAGCTCTTACATTGGAAACATACAACATAACAAAGCCAAATTTGCATAGTAATTTAGATCAAAGAGTGCAATTAAAAATTATATTTGCTTCCTATCTCTTACAAGAGACTTTTGTTAGTAAAAAGGATTAAAAAATAGTATTTCACTGCCCACACTTGAATCTTTGTATATTTGTTAGCCATAAGGTAACACCGGCAAAGCAAAGCAAACCAAAAGGCATATCTTCTGAAGAAGACTCAAAGGTGAACACAATTCTGCAGTCAAGCAAAATTGCCAGCACAGTCTTCCCTGTTGTTCCCAAAATAAGAGGCGTCAGTAAAATTCCAGTTCACACAAGGTCATAATGATTTCTCCCTCCACAAATTACACTGCAATTTTAAAAGAGGGAAAATAATCCGCACCCTCCTCTTGACTGTGCCTGCAGTAGTAAGGGTGCGCCGGGGGTGATGGTCTCCCGGAGCACAGATCATCACAGGCGGTAACCAGGTTTTCCTTGGCTCATTTGATCAGTCAGAGTTCATACCACAGAAAGTCAAACCAAGGGTTAAGCGAAGACCTAAGGAAAATAACCAGCTAGCCCATCTAAAATTGATCCTGCAGCCTGGATAATTGTAGTGCTGTAATAAATAGACTGCTTTGTTTTCTCATCCAGATTTTGTGTCCACTGCAAGCTTTGCTGAGCTTTCTGCTATTACAAGCTTACAAGATTTGCTGGCCCCCATTTGCTTTATTCCTTTGTATGCAGCAAACTACCCGTAAAATATTAATACATTGCCAGCAGAAAATGTGTGAGATCCAACTAAGTGCAGGTAAGACCACCTTGATAATTGCATATCGCAGTAAAGACCCAGTATAATTTAGTTTAATGTGATAAGTACGTAAGTCCTAATTTTCCTGACAATTGCTTATCCAGTGTTTCAATTTTTCTTTTCTACTTTTAATATTCTTATAGGTAAAAAAGTTATTTCTATCAGATCCACAGTGGGTGGATAAGATCAATAAAATATACATACCATTCACAAAAGTGCCAGGCTTTACTTTTATTGAAAAATGTAGTAGTGATGTGTAATAAAAAGCGTTCTCCCTTTGCGGAGGTGGAGAACAGCTAGTAACGTTCCAGAAGGCCTCTTTTTTCTGTACTCCTCCTGCATTTTAAGAAGAGATCACATCCGCTCTCACTTGCTTTTGAGTTTTGATTGAAACCAACAGACACAGGCAAGAAATTAAAACTGCATAAATCTGACTCCGCATTGCAAAGTTTGTGTACGTCCTCGGCTTCTCACTAAGGTATGGGAGCTGTCCCTGAATACAAAGTAGGTCTCCTAAGTAGTCATTGTCAATATAGCGGTTTTGCACATACTAATTATGTTTTATTTACTGGATCCTCGTTATTGTGACTGTTTAGGGTTTTTTAATGCTATAAAATATGCTAGTCATATAGCATTGTCACATAAACATTCCAAAAATGACCTTGCCTTTTGGAAGTTCCTAATTTGGCAGTGCTGGCCCCATTACCTTAGCACTATTTTTTTCACCAACCTTTTCCATTTTAACCAAATCATCAGTGGCTCTACCTGGTCCTGGGTCCAGCCTCTCTGAGCTCCCTCCACACCGGGTGGCACAGGGAGGCACAGGTTTCCATACCCAATAACCTGCAGCTAAACACAGCTCTCCTTCATGTGCTAACGCGGGCTCACCCGTCAGGGTGATGCGGTGATGGTCCATTTCCAGTGCATCCCATCCGGCTGTGCTCAGGTTGCACTCACAGGGTTGAGGGGCCCCCTCCCCGCACCTCCAGGGGCTCTCTGCAACCGTTCCCAACCAAATCTCTTTTACTTGGCAGACTTCTTAAAAGCGCATCCAGGAAATATTTTCTTTAAGCCAAAAAGCACTGATGAAACAAGGGAATTAAGGAGACAAGAGCATGAAATGAACGGCCTGTCAGTACAACCACTCTTGGCCCCTGCCCTTTCCTAGCCCTGGTGCAGGCAAGCCTGCCCATTTTATTCCCATAGACGGTGAAGAGTTCTTCTGTGCCAGGGGTCAGCACAAAGCCTATAGATCATTTGAGACCTTGGGTTGGCCTTCTGGGCAGGGGTGAATTTTGCTCAGCCAACATCTTTATTATCTTGAAGTAATCTCCAACCTCTTGGGTCCGGTGCCATGTGGAAAAATACCTCTGCTGGGAGAAAAAAACCTTCCCTGTTTATTTGAAAGGTCTAGACTGGATGGAATTTTCTTTTTCCCTAAAATTATCCAGATGATATATGTTGCATTGTAATTTTGATCTATGTCTGTTAAGGTTATACTTCTGCTCCCACTAGAGTCTGTGGCTAGCACACCCTTGATTGTA
This sequence comes from Ibycter americanus, assembly GCA_035590275.1. Taxonomy (NCBI): domain Eukaryota; kingdom Metazoa; phylum Chordata; class Aves; order Falconiformes; family Falconidae; genus Ibycter; species Ibycter americanus. The sequence continues at coordinate 38,733,163 of JAVJGI010000062.1, read as the reverse complement.
GGGAAGCAAGCCCTTGATCCAGAGGGAGTCAGACCTCCATGGAAAGAAAAGCAATTATAAGAAAATTCTAACTTCATATCTATGGTAATAAAAGAGAGCAGATCAGATAAAAATGAATCAAAGGAATGTGAAAGCTTCAGGTTTCAGGCAGTTTATGGAGAATGAATATGCTCTGTCTTTAACACTCTCTGTCTTAAATGTTAGACTAGGAAATCAAAGTTTGATCCAACAGTAAATCAGCTGGTTAGTACAAAATCTGATGCATTTAAAATCCGGCTTCATAAAAATGTCATTCATTGATGCAGTATAGAGAGACTGCCTTGTCTGTCAAACACCTTCAAGTAGGTCATCTTTTAGGGATTAGGCTAAGTTGCTATCTGTTGACATTTCATGTGTGACATCATAAGCTTCTTAATATGAATGAAATTCTATTTCTTTTTTTTCCTTTTTTTAAGGCAAATGATAGCTGCAGTCTTGCAAGGCAGAAGGATTTGCAACACTGGCTATTGCTTTTGGCTGCCTTGTATTTGGAGCATCCACTTTAACAGACTCTGAAGACCTTGTTTGTCAGGAAGTGAGCGCTTATTTTTTTCTGAAAATTGGACCGTCTTTCTCAAACTGGAACTCAAAACATGAAACGTTGCAGGTGTTCATTGCTGGCCTCATCCCTTGGGCATTACAGTCTTCTTTGAAATGACCCGTGAAGGTTTCTGTGCCTCAGCGTTACTGTCTGCACAACTGCAGCTCCTATTGCACAGGAGCACTGTGAGCACGACTGTGAGTACGGCACCATCCACACGTAAAATAGACCAGTGAGACCTACACAGCAGCACTACAGGGCATTAGAATGCACAGATGTTTCTCTTCCATATTCTATTCCAAGAACAAGACAAAATAACAGGAATGTCTCTGGGCAGGGCTTCCTAACGGAGTGGCAGAAAAGCACAGAGGGGCTGCAGCTTCTTTTGGTTGCTTCTTTCCTGTTTGCCCCTGCAGTAACCGTGGGCTCTGGTGTTGAGGTCATTGAGAGAAGCAGAACTACGCTGGGAACTGAGGTTGCTTGCTCCCTGCTAACAGTAAGAGGAAAACAGGACAGACTATTGGTTTATCATGAACAAGACTCATAACTCATCAGAATGCACTAAATTAAAATGAGAGACATTATACAAGAATATTTATTTTTACTGTAGTGAAGCAGCATCATTTTAGCATCCATTCTAACTCCTTAAAACCATTGTGTTGGTCATCTTGAATACACTTATGGAAAATATCCTTACGGAATGACTTTGTTTTAAGCATTAACTGGAGAAGAAAGCTAGCATGAATAACAGTACACTAAGTATACTATTTATAAATGTCATTTATTTATACATCCTTTGTATATTTCTGCATTCATTGAGACCTTGATTTCTCAAGAAACTTATCTCTGTGTCTTATTTACTTGTCTGGAGTGGCTTCCCCTTTCGTACCAGTAAACTAAACATACGATTGTTTAGAAACTCTACGGACTTGCCAAAATATGAACTCATGCGCATGGAAGGGGGCAGAAGTTCAGATCGATCTGGCCATGTAGGGCGGCACGTGCTGTCCTAAGCTGCTCTAGTGAAGTTGTTCATCTTAGTTGCTCTCCAGAGGCTCTTTTATTGGGAGAGAAAAAAGATCTGACTGCCAAGAAGGAGGACGATGCTGTCTGCGGAGATATACCAAGGCTCTAATAGGGAAAACAGAATATTTCTTTTTCCTTCTTTCTCCCCCTGTTCTGAGGGACTCTGGAAGAGAATATAATCAAAAAAATGGTAACTATCTGCAGGGCTGTATTTTCCACTCAAGGCCATGCTCTGGCCTTTCAGCTCCCTGTGCTGGACCACTGACTGCCCCTTTCTGTTTTCTCTCTTTGCCACTCGAAAGAAGCCCCTAATTCCTGGGTCACAGCTTTCTCTTATTTTTTCCATGCTCCTGCAGTCTTCCATCCACCAAGCAGCTGTAACCAGGACTGCAGTCTGCTTTACTAACACCTAAGTATTTTCTTGCACCTTAGACATAACTCATGAGCAATATGCTATCATACAGCTCCACAGTGCAACGGGACACAAACGCCCACTTCTTTTTTCCTTGGCCACACATTCAAAGGGCTAGTCACTAAGAGAAAAAAACCTATGGATTCAAGGAGAAGGTAAGTTTTTCACCTTTCCCCAAAAGCAAGAAAAATGTTTGCTATCAGCCATATGGAGCAGAAAAAAAGGATCTGCTCCTTTTGGTTTTAATTGCTCACAAACAGTGGGATATCAGAATGACCAGAGAGCACCCTATAGCTCTCCCATGCCATACAGTGATTGGGAGGTTCAGGTTTTCAGCAGCCTGGGAGGTAGGGACCACATTTTCTCCCTTTCTGTCATAGCTTCTGGTGTTATTTTCTCAGAGTGCTGAACGGTACCCACGCTGGGAGCCTCCAGGTCTGCCATGTAGCATGGGACCAATGTCCCTTCAGGTGAACTTAACTCTGTGGCATAGCGGCAAACAAAAAGGTGGCTGCATTTTTCCTGCCCAGTACACCTTGTATCATCCCAGCTGGCACTTGTGGACAGCAGCAGCTATGCTGCCAACTTGCACAGCATCGTTTCAGGCTTTCTGTTTTGATCAAGTTGCTCAGTGTAAAATGCCAAAGCACACTGCTGACCCAGAGTCAGGCACAGCAGGTGGTGAGGCAGAAACGCTGTGACTCCTGTGAGCTGGGGTCTCGAGAAGCTGTTCAGCAGTAGCTGTTTTGCGCATCTTCAAGGGCACATCACGATAAAGAGCATTACAGCATCTTATAGCCTGACAGCACAGCTTCTTTGCCACAGACAGCTCAGCACTCAGGCAGCGTTTCTCAGCACTTCAGAAGTCAACAAACTAAAGAGAAGCACTCCTGCGAGCATGCACAAGATACAAAGCAGTTATGCAACGTGAATGGCACACAAGAAAAGCTCAAGCTAGCCTTCACTCACCCCATCATTTGGATGAGCTGGAATAGGTTGTTGCAAGGAAACCGCTCTGTGAGAAAACTGCTGCTGCTCCCTTCTGCAAAGGTTTGCTCTTCTCCAGGACATGGCCATGTGTTATGGCTCATCTGGCAAATCGCTCATCGGATTGGTTTTTCTTCCCCTCCTTGGATGATATAGCCCGTCCCTTCCTTATTCATTATGGGGCACAGTACATCTGGCAAGGCTCAGTGCACAGAGGGGTGGGAGGAGGTGGGTGCCCTGCGCTCAGGTGCCTGCATCTGGGCCAGCACGCTCATGAAGGCTGCAGGCAAACCTCACAGCATGGAAACGCTGGCTGGGAGGAGGACAGGATGGCACAGGATGCAGGGCTGCTATTGGCATGTTCTATAAAATGTCTTTTTACACATTTTGGGAGATAGTGCAACAGACACGCATATGCCATCTAGCACACTTCTGTGACCATGGCAGCAATCCAGCAGAGTTACAGATTAAAGCTAAAATGGGATAGGTTGCCATCGCTCATTTCAAAGATGCGTATCAGGCAGTCAGGTCAGGCCCTCTGGGTAAAATTTGTAACTAAAAAAAATATCTGCAGACGATTTTGTAATTTTTCTTGTATTAGTGATGACCTGTATTTTTTCTTGATCAGCAGTGTCATGGTTTAACCAAAACCAGGACAGCAGATATTTCATCTCAGACTAATTATGTCCTCCCTGTGTGCTACGAGGCACTCCTAGATCCAAACTCAGAAAAGAGTCCTGGGGAATGCATGCCAGCACTTTTAGGGAAGAGATGGGGGAATGATGTGGTTACAGGGAAATCTAGGCTGTGCTTTCTTGTCCAGTGTCAGTTCGATTGATTTTATATGGAAGATCTGAACATTCTTTTGTAGGCAAGACTAGTAAAAGAAATAGTTGCAATTCTCTGCAGATGTACTGGGCGTGTGCAGGAGAGTCTTGAAATCCCAGCCACCATCCGGCCATTTATCAGAGCTACCCTTTTGCCACAAAGCGCTCCAGCCTCTTACCTGCCAATATCTTCCGGAGGGAGAAAACTGTATGGGCAGCTCTCTGTCTTCCTCCTCAAGGCATGGCAGGAATTCAAAGCACTTCTGAAATCTGATAGAGAATCTCTATGAGGATCCTGACAGTCATTCCGGTTTAACACTTCTTTGATGTGCAGAAGTACTCCATCAGCATGCCTCCTCTTCTCGCGTGTCCGTGACTTCCAGACACATGCAGGTCTACAGTCCTTCTAAGAGCATCCCACTGAGAGGGCAACATATATTATCTGTCTTCTGTTAGTATTGTTCCCCATCTTCCAGTTCTGCATTGTTATTGACTGTGTGCTGGCTGGCTGACTCTAATAGCTAGCTTGTTCACTGCCTTCAATTGATAGCAAGTTCATCATCCTTTGCCCAGTAGCCTGAGCAGATTGTTATTAATTGCCATTTACTTATTTCACAATACTATTTACTGCTATCTTCCTTCTCATCAGCTTTTCTCTTCCCCTCTCCTGGTCTTTTTGCCTCCGCTTTGCCCCCTGCTCCCCCATCTCTCCCTCTGCCAGTGTCTGTCCTTTTCCTCCTGTCACCTCCCTGCTTTCCTGCATCATGAACCTGGTTTTCGCCATGGTCTTGGTGAAACTTGGGCCTGCCAGTCTCCCTTCTCATTGCCACTTGTCTTTGCCCTCTCTGTCCTCTGTTCTGGGGCGGGGGGGGGGGGCTGTCCTCACTCCCTGCCCCTCCTGCCCTCGGCAGCTCCCAGGAGCAGGAACAGGTGGGCTGGCACTGAGCACAGCCCAGGGAACTGCAAGGACCTGAGCCCACGCCTGAGCAATACACATTCCTGAGCTCGTCCTCAGGAGCTGCTCAGGAGATGCGCACGTCACGGTGCACCAGATGAAGGAGATGAGAGTGATAAAAGGCAGGAGTTGAGAGCAGGCCTTCCTACAGTACAAGGAATAAGACAGACATCAGCTGTGGTCTGGAGTGGGAGTGTTTTCCAAACCCCTTTGCTGATCTGCACTGTGGCTACCAGTGTAGGGACACAAGCCCCAGTGAAAAAAAAAACCTACAAATAAGCAGACGTCTTGTCTGTTGGATAGTGACCCTCTTGCTGGTGTGTGTGAATAGTCTTCTTCGTGGTGATGGCGCACATGCGTAAGCTCAGCAGGTGATGGCCAGTGGGACTGTGGGCAGCAGCATGCTGATGGACATCCACTGCACCCGCTGAGAGCCGTAAGCGTCCAGTATGTCCTGCTGCACTTGACACACATCGAGCCAGAATGCAGCCTGCAAATAGGCACACCTGTCTTAGCACTGCTCATCAGCATGTGGAAGGAGGTACCTCCGCACAGCGGGGTATGGCTAGCCAGAGCTGGAGACCGAGAGGGACATTGGGCACAGCATGTACAGATATGTCCCAGACACTTATGCATCTCATGGATCAGCACTGGGGAGGTTTGTATTCCTCCTTGCCTGCCTTCCCCCTCTCAGGCATGCTTGGTAGCCTGAGTGCATCCCCTTCCCAGGTGGTGGCCATCCCCACAGCGATGCACTGTGGGATGTATTCACAGGCGGGAGAAAAGGATGCAGGCAGCTGACCCTCAGTGCTCCCCTTTGGCTCCTGCCCAGGCACAGTGACATTACAGACCGCAGAGGAAGGCTATCAAGGACACTCAGAATGCTAGACCAAAATCAGAATAAGAAGGCTCATTTTAATAACTCCAAGCCTTGCGCTCCTGTATGTCTTAGAAGGAGCTCTATTGCTCTCCAAGCTGAACCTTTAAAAATAGTCTGTGTTTTGAAATCATCATAGTGCAGATCATCCTTTAGTAGAGGGTTGATAGCAAGGTGTGAAAAAAAAAAAAGCAGACAAGGATCTGGAATCAAAGGCAGGGAAGCACTTTGAGATGTGTCGACAAGAAGTGCTATATAGATGCCACATTAAAAGGACTGGCAGATTTCTATCTAAGCTGTTCCTCCTCCTGGAGGCATTCATCTCTCAGCACAGTGCTTCTTCATCCATACCATCCCTATGACTGTGATGGTGCCTTTCCAGAAGACTGCATTTTGACCAGAGACAGCAGATCTACCCACCTTCCTTGTTCATATGCTCTTATCCGAAGCCAGCAGGGTTGGGTGCTGACCTGCGCAGAGCGGCGATGGTGCGGATGCTACGCGGAGTGCCCCCAGCTCCAGCCCATGCACATTTCACTCCTCCTTTGGATCCATGATGAAAGCAGACCGAGTCAAGATTCACTCTTCTTGCAGAAGCTTAAAGATACCAGTTCCAGGTGGGGCAACACATTCACAGGTCTCAAACACATACCTGCAGGTGACCAAGGAGAGAGCCGAGAGCTTTCCTCTGTCCGTGGGCACTGCACACGCTGGCACGCAGCTGCAAGACAATGCTTCAGGCATATTTTTAGACAAAAAACCTGAAGCTGTTCCTCCCGCCCGGCACAGGCCAGAAAAAAGCACAAATGAGCAGCGCTGCTTTCAGCTCATTTGCTGGACAAATTGTGCCTAATGAAGAAATGGCACGGGGGGGGCTGCTGAAATGAAGGGTGTGTGGAAAGGAAAACCGTGAGAGACGCCAGGGCAGGCGCCGAGGCGATCTGTGACAGCAGGGGAAGAGCAAAGCCCTGCACCAAGCCCTGCACCTCCCCGGTGCGCTGGGGGTCCCGGCACAGGTTGGGACGGGCTGGTACCCGCAGGGCTGCTCACACCAGGCGGGTCCCACTGGTTTGAGTGTAGGGGCTGGTGCGGGTGGCTGCTGGCTGGGGACCACCATGGCTCGCTGGCACAGCCCAGCAGACCCAGCGGGCACTGGTGCGACGCTGATGAATTTGGCATTCATCCCTCTGTCGGCAGCAGGCAAAGGGTAATAAGGGAACCAAAACCTCATCTTTTAAACTGATCTTAGAAGATACGGCAACAGAAATTTCAGTTTCAGAGTCTCAGTTCTGACAAATTAAACTTGATCAAAACATGATTCATCATTCTTATGGTTTAACATTGGGGTGGAGACAAAAAATTCTGCAGAGAGAAAAGACTTATGGCTGAATTCAGGTGTGATACAAAGGTGCTTTAAATTACCTTTCCTTTATCTTCATTTTTATCTTCCTTTAACTGAAAAAGATCATTACTTTTCTTTTTTTTTTTTTTAAATCAAACTGGTAGAATTTAGGCATTGACCAGGAGAGAAGACGCATCCACCATAAACAAAAGATGGTTTGTGGATGTTTGTATTTGACAGCTGTCTTCCAAAAGGTAATCAGATGAAATAAATACTGTTCCAGCGACTCACTGTAAGAGAGCTAACAGTGACATTCAGGAAGATGTGACACAGTTGGTTTTGATGGTTTCCCCTGTGGTTTTTACTTCCCCTTTTGGTGAAAGTAATGCAACTGTGATTTCTCTCATTTCCGCCCTCTTCAGAATTTGTGAGAATATTCTGTCTGTGTTTCTTTTTATATCAGCATCTCCATTTTGCTGTCAGTTCAGAAGCAAATCCAGTTGTCCAAATGGATTAAGGCTAAAATGAAACATAGCTGGAAGACAGCATTTCATTCAACTGCTTTACGCATAAAATCACCGAGTCACAGAACCACGGAACAGTCGAGGCTGAAAGGAACCTCTGGGAACCTCCTAGTCCCCGCCTGCTGCTTAAAGCAGCTGACATATGGGGACCAAAAAATAGGAGTGTGCTCTGCCTGTCACTTCAGTGCAATAATTTCTGTAAAATACTAACAATTCCTTAGTGCATCTATTGAACAGTCTTTGTCTAGGTATCTTGGAATACAGATGGTATTCAGAATTCATAAAGTGGGCCAGAAGCACTCCCCTAGTCTTCATCCCAGAAATTAGCAACAAAGGTATAAAATTAAAGGAATACTCGTGTATTCACACCCCAAATTACAAGTTTTTGACATAATATCATGCCAATGCAAAAGTACTGAGCTATTTTCCATTAAGTGGAATGCAATGCATTTGCTTTTGTGCTTGCAAGCCCCTGGCTGTGTGAAGACTTGTGTCTTTTCATAGCTTCCTTAGCCACTAAGTTACTATACACATAGGAGATGCACACTCCCCATCAATGTTTAGATACAAGGATCAAGCACAGTCATGTTTTTGAAAGAACGTACCAAGGCAGCTGCATCCAGTGTTTCTCTATGGGGACACTTGGCAGCAGCACACTGCGGTTGGGCACCACCTCGTTCAGCGTGAGGTCTGTTTGCGTCTTGTTCTGTGTCACTTACCCTTTTCCATGCTCTCTCCAGGCAACCAAGCCCCTAAACTTAGGTTTATATGCCAGAAAACATGCAACACTCCGGTTTTAGCCACCTGAACTCTGTTGGATCTAGTTCTTCACGTCCAGCCCTATACTATATCACACTGTAGGAGCTGAGGCCACCAAAAACACATGTGCTTGTGCTCACATATGGCTCTGCCTGAGCGAGCAAGGGGAAGCTGTCCAAGCTCATTCACTTTAGGGGACAGGCAGTCCGCAGCAAGGGTCCCCCTCCATACAGGGTCTTTCTTGTTTAATCCAGCAGCTGCAGACTTACCTGCAGACTCTTTCTTCAGGTTAAGATTCATGGAGGTCTTTGGTTCATGTTCACTTCACAACTCACTGGAAGAGTTTCTTACCCTCTGTTTCTTGCCACCTCTCTGCCAGCCATCACCATTCCCATAGCAGAGTCAGGACAACGGGCCTCAGCCTCTGGTTTCTGGGTGGACTGTCCTGAGGAATGATGCCTGAAACAACGATGCTCTAGATGTCTTCCCCATGCCTGCTGTTCCTGAATCAGGTCTGAGCTTCTGTGATTTCCAGCTGAGCAGCAGAAAGCAAACCCTCACTGATTTTGGTTTGCTCAGGACATTCCGTTGTGAATGGCAGCAGTGGAGGGACTGTTGCATGAGCAGCTCAGGCATCTGCATGGCAAACAGGACAGCAGAGGCAGTGAGGAAGAAATTTTGTGAGTCACACCGATATAAGTGGCTAAGCCAGCCCCATCCATCCATGTTGCTCCCCAGTGATTTCACTGCCATGTCAACGGACACACGAATGGGCAGCTGGGATGCTACCATCAACCACTGGTGGCTTTGGCATGTCTTGTCTGTCCGCAGCTTAGGTTCAGTTTCAGTCTGTTCCTGAGTGCTTTGGGCAAACTTCAGCTTCATGCAGAGGATTTTAAATTTAAATATTTTAAATCACAGCTTTTTGCTGTTCTTAATCAGCTGTAAAATGATTGATGAACAACTAAGTTCAACCAGCACAACTGAGCAGGTGGGGAAGTCTTATGACATTGGATGGGGATCAGGAAAGCTGGTCAGGTGTTTAGGTTGACCGGCTGACAACCTCATAGGTCCTGAGTGTTGCAAGAAATGAAACTCAGTATCTACTCTATTCATTAATTCAAACACTTAAAGAAGTTATAAAATTAAATATTGCTACAATCTGATATAATTAATTTAGAATTAATTACAACTATCATATTAAAGTCGATGAGCTTCAATATTATACAGGAATTTAGTCAAATTACTTCACAAATAAGAAGTCCTTATGCATTTAAAAAAGAATCTAAGATGTCCTCTGTTTAGAAATGCAGCTGAAGAATTTTATCAAAACCTGTCAAGTTGTGATTGAAAATGTTAACCTTTGTGTTGAAATAAAACTACTGTCTCTCAATCAGACTGTCTCAAGGACAATTACTAGAGTTTTCTTCTTAGAATTATGTTGCTGAATGGCTGCATACTGAAAGAGACAGCCTGCTCAGGTGCTTTTGAAAATCATATTGGCAGCCTTGAAAATCTACTTGTTACCTTTCCCTGCCTCCACTCTCAGAGTTGTTTACCAGTTTGATAAGAAGTTCGAACAAGAATTGTAGATAATTAATTGAGTCTTTTCAGACTTGTAAACATACAATAGACTCTAAAAAACAATCTTATAAAATAATATTTGAACTGTGAAGGCTTCTCTAGATTGACTCTACATGTGCTCATATGCATGCATTCGATACGCCTGTTTTCACACATAAGACTAAGCAACATGAAAAGACCACGGCATTTCACAGCACAGAAGAACAGAGGGGGGAAAAAAAAAAAAAGAGTAAAAAATTTTTGAAGGTAGCTGGAGTCTGAAAACATATCAGCTCTTTGAGGCTGCTGGATTTGTACAAAAACCTAGGATTGCAGCCAATAAGCCAGATGGTGATCTGCTGGACATCACATCTCTTGAACAGACATTTGCTCCGTTCAAGATGACTAGTCACATGTTGGTAGGGGGTACTTTTTAGTGCTGTGACTTTTCTCTGCACAAGGAGGATGGTCACAGAGATTTTAGAACATTAATTTTCCTTATCCTTTTTTGGGCTGGTTCTTTTTGCTTTCCAGAGCATCTGTCCAAAGTCTTTGGCCAAATCTGGTATAAGGCCTATCTCAGAGTTATGCAAGTGACCAAAAACTTTCAGGTCAACTCCCTAACTAATATCACCTTTTAAGAATTCTACTTTAAAAAGTAATTTAAATACAGTCAGTGTTTTGCTTCCCACAGTGCCTCCGTACCCCAAATATGTACAAAATCCATAGACAGAAAACCTTTTCTGAGGGAACTGGCATGGTCTTATCTGGCTGAAAGGTCTTGAGATAACATTGTGTCACCAATTTAGAGAAAGTTCAGCATAAAAATAGAAGTGACTACTTAAAAAGGAACCACGATAAACATTAATCGCCAAGCATTTGCCCATCAGTGATATTTTGCATGGTTATTCTAAAAGATAAGTTTCACTATGGTGAGTTTTTTCTCAGAAACAGCTGATATACAATATTTTCCTAGCACACAAATGGGCTCCAAGTCAAGCTGTTTGTCAACTGGAAATTTCATCTTGCAAGAGGAAAGCTATTTTAAAGCTATTCAGGAGTGAAACGCATGTAAAGCACTAAATTGTATATACCAGATTTGCATTCCTTAAACTGCTCTTCCCATGCAGGAAATCTGGGCTTTACAGCTCCCTGTTGTTTATAGCAGAGAATGGTTGAAATATATAGCAAATGCTGTAGAAGCTTCTTCCATTGTGCTGTTTCCACTGGGAGCTGCATTCATGGGAATGTCACCATCTCCCAGTATCACCGGCAGTAGAAAATATTATTTAAATGAATCCATGTCGATGTTTACATCATTCTCTCCTAGGATACTGCCTTTGCATGCCATAGCAAGCCACCTTTTGTCCAAAGTCAGAGCAAACAGAAGAAAATAAACATTGTGCTGGGAAAGGTGATCAACAAGACATAAACCATTACACCTGTGACAACTCTTAGAAGGGAACAGAAGCAGAAATGCTAACTAATTCTTTGTATGTCCTGAAAAACAGATCTGTTTCATGCTGCTGGCAGTACTACTGTGCCACAGGTAGTTTTATAGGGAAACTGTTCCCGTGACTGACTCTCCACAGGGAAGATCTCATCGTTTATCCACAACAAGCAGGCAAGAGCGCACAGAAAGCTCTGCTCACAAATGGTCAGTGCCGAGAAGGACTCTGCAGGCTGCAGGGGTAGGTTATCAGAGAGGCTACAACTCAGAAACAGTTTCAAAGCTGTAATACCTGGATTTGGGTGGAAACCTTCCCCTACAATCACTTAGGAACTATTCTTATTTCTTTGGTCTGTGCTCTGACACAGTTTTATTTTCATCTCTACCTTTACCCATGCCTCTTTGGTCTACATGCTTTACCTTGCATCTCTTGCCTGCATTAATTCTTGTCCTACTGTCCCTCACTTTTAATTCTTTATTCTTTAAATTTACATTTCTTCTTCCTCTCATCTTCTGTGGCTCCAGTCACTCTGACCATTCTCCTGCACACCAGAAGGCTTGGGGATGGGGTATGTGATACTCCAGGGGTCTGGTGCCCCAGAAGGCTCTGACAAGGGCTGTCACCACCGTCACAATGGAGGGAAGCCTGGGCTGATGGACAGCTGCTGGAGCTGGTGGTCATACCAATGTGAGTTTCCACACCTGGATAAGCTACTAGTCCCATAACAACACAGAGGGAACCTGAGTATTGTGTAAGGACCCACCTTTACCTACAGATGCAGTGGCACCAGGAGTGGGGCTCATAAGGAATGAGTGGACTTTGGGTCACTCAGTTGTATTCCCTTACATTAATCCCGTGACAAACACTGGGAAGTAAAACATATATTCATACATTTTTAGACAGATAGCCACATACATACATGTTACAGCCAAATATTAAAATTCTTATGTATCCATGATTTCACACTGACTTTGCACTGTATTTATATCACTACAAAAGAGGCTTTAAAAAATTCACCAGATATTCAGCAAATGTAAATCAGTTTAGCTCCACTGTAGTGCATTTCCTTGACTTTGGTGTGAATGTAATCCAGACCCAAATCACTGAAGATGCGCTGACTTGTGCCAGCTAAAAATCTGAATTAAAAAACCTCATAAAACAACTAATATGTTTTTCTTCTTGTATCAAAACAAGCTTGGGTGAAAGCAAGCCAATGAGTCTATCTGTATACATACTACTTTCCATGGGAATGCCAAAAAATTTTGGTTTATGAGACATGACTGACATATGACATTCTCCATGGGAATCAAACACAGAACGGTTAGAATTGCCTTTCTGCTGCTAATGACTTCTTCCAGTTCTCATCCATATGACTAAAGTTTGCATATCTGATAGCTAGAGCCAGGGTACTATTATGTATTGGTAAAGTAATTATTTTTATTGAACTTAGTGACAAAATAACTGGATGGTTTCTTCCTGTCTAAAGGACGGGTCAATTTGTATTGAGTTTGCGTTGTTTTTCTTTAAAGCTCTTTAAGAAAACACATTCTTTTTTTAGGGAGCTATAAAGTGGATTTAAGCTGATACCCACTGACACGATGTAGAAGGCAAATTGCCAGCACTGCTGACATACATGAGTATATAATCTGAGTAACCCTTAAAACTCTCTCTGAGTCCTGCAACCTGTTCTTGCTGGCATGTCAGTGCTGTGGACTTTGCTCCTAGCTCCTCTTCCAGACACCTTTCAGCATTCATCCCTCAGGCATAGCCTGAACTTCTAGGACCTCATCTCTGCTTAGTGCCTAAATTGGAGCTGTTTTAATTTGATTGTAACACAACTTTTACTAAGTAAGTCACAACAGAGTGGTGCAGTCCTGCCTTCGAATGGTTAATCTGAGAAGGATGCAAGTGGAGCCGCTGCTGCTGAGATTCAAATACACTTTCAGTGACACCTCTCTATCACAAAACTCTTCACCTGCAAGGAGCACACCTCAGGAACAGATTGTGAGTGGGGAGGTCCTCATGCACAGTTCTTTTTGGGAGAATCTGATAACAGACAGGCAGGCGGTATGCTGAGGCTGCCACTGCTGCTGCTGCTGAGCATGGAAAATGCAATTGCACCTCCCCTCCCCCCTCTCCACAGTCCCTAAGGTATGGGAGCCATTTGGACCAGCACTTGTCTGGGTCCCTGGATGTATCTGAGGTACTTGACAGGTATTCAGCCCAGGGTGGCATCCATGGGGTCTGCCCAGGGACAGCCAAGAACAGCTGCATTTACTAACACCTCTAACAGATGACAGCCAAGAGCAGCACGACAGGTACCTATGGGAGGTGCAGTGGGTGAGCAGGTAGGGAGGAGCAGTCAGAAGCCTGCCTCCTCTTTCTGCTTCATTGATTCACTCGGCATCTGCTTCCTCCTCTCTATAAAATGGGAGTTTCTAAGTTCACTCCCAGTTTTGATAGCTGGATGAAAAGAGGTGATGCACATTATGATTAATTTTCATACCCTAATTTTCATAAGCAGCTCTTCAGGCTTGCTCATGATTTTGAAAAGCTCTGTCAAACAGAAAGTCAGATTGAGATCATGATCTGATTCTTTCTCCAGCTCTGGAAAGACTCAGTAGTCAGTGGATACGGAACCTTCTCATGCAGCAGGTTTATACCCCATTCTTTGAGGCATGGCAGTTTCAAAAATGCAGGCAAACGCACCGGTTGGGCATGTCAGAGGAGAGTATTCCCACAAGGGAACTTGTCTGCCTGACTTGGATATTCAAATTTTGTCAGACAGGATCTCCCTCTGTGGTAGGCGAGTTTCTTTCTGCCCTGTCTAAGAAGCAGTGCAGGCACTTGTGCGGGAACATGGCATCACTAGGTACTCAAGCACAGGAACAAGGTGGGTGCCAAAGCAGGGTAGACTGGAGCACAGCCATGAAAACACCGAGTGATGGAGGATCCGCCACAGAACAACATGAGTCTGGGACACATGGCTGTGTCTTCTCCCCTTTCTCATTGCTCACATATGTGTGGGCCATGCTTATCCTAAAAGAAAACATAGTATGATAAACATGATGGACTTGTCAACCCCAGCTTTTGCCCAGCTCCCTCTCCTCAGGAAGGGCTACTGAAGGGGTATTTGCTGCGGCTGGCATTAGTCTGGGGGAGCAGGTGTCCCTCAGCCCCGGGGGCCATGGTAGTAGCGAGCCTGAGGCACGTCACCTGCCCCCCTGCCCTGCACCGGGCTCCTCTGCCCGCTCCTGCCTCCCAGCCCCACGGAGGCCAGGGACAGGCACCGCATGAATGGCAGAAATGGTGGCCAAAGCCCCTTGCTCCAGGGCTGGTGTGGGAGCTTCCACTCATGGGGTTCAGAGTCTGGCACACGATGAGACGTGAGGCACGTGGTGTGTGAAGGATTTCCTGTTGTTGCTCCAGAATTAAGGAAGAGAAGTATTCCCAGGAGCTGATTCAGAACAGCGAGGTGAGGATCCTGCTCTGAAGTGGCCTCTGCCAGAGCTTGGCTTTCCCGTGGTAAAGGCAGCCCCTGTGAGCATCTTGTTATCAGCCGGAGAAATCCTTGAAGATCCTAATTAAGACCTAAATATCTGTAGTCAGGAAAGATATGTAAGCATATACATAACTTAGCATGAGCTGAGTTATATTCTTAGTAAAGAGGAACTCAGCAAATATGTGACTGCCTTCTAGAATGGGCAAGGCAAGGCAAAGAAAGGTAAGGAAAAGAAAGGAAAGAAAAGAAAAGGAAAGGAAGAAAGAAGGAAGGAGAAAAACAGAACAGGAGAAATGGAAAAGGGAGTAGGAAGTGGGACTTTCTTCTAAAATGGACAGCCTTTTATTTTATTCTACTCTTGTCCCTTCTCTGTGTATCTATTACACCTTCAATGTTGCTTTTTTTTACCACTGTGCATTAAGTGTGCCAAATCCCTTTGCAAAAAGTCTTGAACCACAAATGAGCCTCAATTTTGGTTTTGCTACAGTCAATAGCAAATCCATTTACATCAGTGGCAAAGGATCATGGCTTTGCTTGAAAAACATTAAAGGGGTAGCGAGAAGGTCACTTTAATGTGTTAGGCTTAGTTCTTAACTACTTAATTCAGTTTGGGTCTGGTGTAGTTTTATTTTTCCAGCACTGGTGCAAAACCTGGAATAACCCTTTTAAATCTCCTGTACAGTTAATCCAACAGGCTGCTGTACAGATATCACAGCAAAGCTGGGCAGTTGCAGTCTCTTTAAGATGCTCTTTAAGGAAAATATTTATGTTTAAAAGGAATAATAATTTCTGAAGACTTTGTTTTTCTCTGCTCAGTCTAATGGAGCCCTTTGAGCTCAAGACTTTATTTGTCTATATATGATACTATTAAATTATTATTTTCTTTACATCTGTTTCAAATTCTTACCCTTGCTGAAAGGCTGAGGGCTGTAACACTGGTATATCTGCTTTCCAGGGACAAATGCAAGTAACTAGGACTTTGGAAGATCTTGTAAATATTTCTGAAAGCACATTTCATATCCTTGCATATTTTTTCTCCTTCTAGAAGTGTATGTGCTGTAGCTTGTTCTGAGGAAGAAACCCCCAACCTGGCCATTGAGTGAAGCTATGGATCGCAGGAATTTTTACCAATGACAGTCCTCTCTGACTTGCAGTAATGCTCCTACTGTGTTTAACAAGGAATAGAACAGTCTATAATCCTTAACAAAAGAAGAGTTATCATATATATAGTCTTCAGAGCCATTGCAAGCGATCTGTGTTTCACTGAAAACCACCACTGTTTTCCTTAAGGATGTCTTAGCATTTTCTCTATAAGCAACCTATCAGATCATTAGGACTGAGTTTTACACCATGCTTGATGTAAGTTAACACATCACTTCTTGGTCTAAAAGCATGACAAGGGGAAAAAAAAGAAGTGTTGACTATATATTTATCTCCATTTAGAGAGATTTGTAAGTGTTTAGAGGCTCCTTTGCACTTACAGACATCGAAAAGCCTGGTTATAAGGAATGAAATTAGTTGTATTACTGCAGATAGACTGTAAATAGTTCCTCCTTAAAATATTTTACGTTTGTTAAAAAGATGTATGGCTAGAAAGAATGCTACTGTGCACATGAAGGAACATTGTCTTAATATGTACTTTTTTTTTATTAATCAGGTAATGCTTGGTACCCTTATCTGAAACAATACAGTGCAGGAAGTTCAGGAAGAACTTGATATGAGAAGTACGATCTGATTTATGCAGAGCTAACCTCCATGCCAGGAGGCCCTGAAGGACTCAGTGAGAGCTTCAGCTCCTATAGCCAGAAAGACAAATTGTTGTTTTGCTGGATGCTATCCCCTTTCAGAAAAGTCAAGATATGCTTGCAAGTGGTGAACAGCCTCAGTGCTCACTTTCAAGCTAGAAAAAGTGTGTCACAGTGAGAGGGAGGGTTATCTGTTTAGTTAGTTAAAAAGAAGATAAAGTTGGTGTCTTTATAAACCAGAAGGTAAGATATAAGTGTCTTAAAAGGGAGAAAATACGAAGTATCAAAGGGCTATTGAACGAAACAGAGAAGTGTGACAAGAGCTACTGCCTGGAAGTTGAATTTGGACACATCGACTACGACACACCTTTTAGTGGTGAGGATGATTAACAGCTGGAACAAGCCCCACGAGGTTCTGTATCCTCTGCCTCTTGCCATCTTCAGTTCAAGTCTTTATGAAAGATAGGACACCAAATGTAAGTCACTGAACTAATCCAAAGAGCAGCTGAATTAAATTCTACAGTTTGTATTAAATAAACCAGAACAGATCTGCTGCTCATTCTGCTTCATAATCTATTGGAATATAGATGAGTCTCTCTGTTGCTCCCTCTGCGCTGGGGCACAGCTCATGCCTGCAGCAGGGCTTTTTATATTACATCCCCTTAGCGGATGATGTTTTCTTAGCCCACTGTCAATCAAAAGTTACAGTGAGAAGGAGCTGTAATCTCACTGTGCTGCCTTCTAACATGATGGTAATTCTGAGGGTCAGATTAGGGTCAATAACTGCAAGGAAATCCAGCATAGGCTGAGGATTTCCAAACCCTACTCAAACTGAAGTGCCCGTGTCTTGGGATGACTACCCTGCCCTAGGTTTACAATGCTGCTAGCAGCATAATCCTGACAGCCGAGAGGCCCACCAGACTGACCCCTTGGCTGAGCAGCACGCTTGGTGAAGTTTGCTGAGCTCCCTGCTGTCATGACATCTTTGCTAGCGATACCCAAAGCGGCCGGTGCAGCCCTGCGTGAACACACTGCAGAGAGCACGACACAGGCGGGCGCAGGGTGGCTGGTCCCCGCTGTGCCCCGGGGCCAGGCTGAGCAGGCACAGCCCCTGGCAGGGCAAACCTGCAGCCTGGCAGCACGCCCCAGCTTCGGAGCAGTGTCTCTGGACTTTGGCGATTTGTTACATCAAGCAGTTTACATCCCTCTGCCATAACCACGGTCGGGTGAAGTTTTCTGGCAGAGCCTGTCTGTTGAATTCCCATATTCAAACAGGTGCTGTTGGGAGGCAAAGGACACATTTTTCTTGCCTTGTGGTCTAAATTCGTAAGCACAGATTCAAAGGTGCCTTTGATGGCTGGGAATTTACAGCATTTTGGAAAACAGGTCATTAATCTAGGTGCCTATTTCTGCGTATGCATTTCTAACTTTGGTCAGAGTAAAAGCAGTGATCTTCCCATTCTGAAATGCAGAAGTAATGTGATTCAGGAAATCCTTCACCCCAAGAGCTGTACTCCTCCATAATCATTATCGGCAACAATCTTTCAGTTCTTGGTTTCTCATTTGATTGGCCTGCAGTGCTGGATCTGGATAACCTTCCCTGGGATATATGCCTTGGAAACCCTATTTTGTTGATGTCAGATCTACTCCCAAACTGTCTATGTTTTTGGTTGGCTGGTTGGTTGGTTTTGTTTGTTTTTTGTTTGGCCACATCTAAACCCACTTTTACAATGTGAAAACAATGTAAAGACAAATTTTGCACTTAGAATAACTGCAGATGGGAGAGCTTGTCTGGGAGGTGTTGACCCTGAAGGTGCTTACAAGGTGGAGTATGCTGTCTTTAGGATTTGCTTAAATAGATCCCACAGAGTCTTGCTGAGTAACATTAAGTAAGGTCACTTGTACACATTTCTTAAATCACTGATGAGGCTGTACGTAGTGCATGACAGGGTCATTAACAACAAGCTCTAACCGCCATTGTGTCAGCCTGCCCGTACTGCCAGGAGATGGTCTGGTTTTTCCATTCCCTGTTGTTGTACAAAATTGCACTCATGGGAGAAGGAGCCAAGGATACAAAATGCTGATGATTATTGTACCAGGGTCTGGTAGTCACACTTGCTTTCCAGCAAGCCTTAGTATTTATCATGTGGTGATGCACCTTGTCCCTACCACTTTGAGCCAACTGCTGCACACGTGCACAAGAAGATGGTCCCTGCCTCAAAGTAATATGCAAATCCCAGCACATACTGGAACACAGTAAGGAGGAAAGGAATATAATGACCAGGCAGAAAGGGGAACGATGTTGAAAACAGTGTAAAAATGTGAAGCTTGTGGTTAGCATAACAAGCAGAGGTCACAGCATACCAAGTACCTTATCCATAGGCTAGTCAGCAGCTCACAAGCTTCAGGACTGTAGTGAATTTAGAAGGATCTGAAGGAAGTACCTT
Source organism: Ibycter americanus (assembly GCA_035590275.1). Taxonomy (NCBI): domain Eukaryota; kingdom Metazoa; phylum Chordata; class Aves; order Falconiformes; family Falconidae; genus Ibycter; species Ibycter americanus. The sequence continues at coordinate 38,714,166 of JAVJGI010000062.1, read as the reverse complement.
TGTGATTTTGGCTGGGTCTCTTCCCACAGTCAAGGAGCCGCATGGGGTGAAAGGTGAAGGTGTTTGAGGAGAAAACACACAACCTCTTATTAAAGATTGGTCTCACAGAGGAGTCAGCGCTCGGTTATTTCAAAGCGTAATTATTGAGTATTCCTATGCTGGCAGATGTGGTGCTGAGCACAGACATCCCAGCTAGCTGTCTAGGAGGTGAGGCAGAAGAGAATTTCACACGGATAGGTTTAGCCAGCTGAAAAGGATGTGTTTTTAAATGTAGCCCAACTATCTCTAGTTCACGTTCTGCAATGTAAATACACCCTGTAATATGCTACCCCCACACCCGCCCCAAGCTTTTCCCTTCTTTACCCAGTTGAGCAGAACTGAGCTGTGACATCCACAAACTGAAAAACACATCCTTCACTGAGTCTGATGCATTCAGTTTAAAGTAGGTGGAGGGACTCCTTGTCTTTGTATAAATGACATGACCAATACAGTTGCATCATGCCTGGTACAAAAATTGGCATCACTGGCTAAAGCAATAGTGGGCTTGGAAGTCAAGCTGATGCCACAATCAAAAGACTGAAGCTTTGAAGAAACAGAGGGATGGCAGCATTACTCTGAAGAAGGGATTCATCTCACTTCTTTGTAGCCATCTAAAAGTTAAGGTTTAATCCTGTCACTGGGTAGGTCTCCATTGCTTTCTGGAAATGGCTGCTTCTCTCCACTACTTATAGAGGGAGTCTACACTTACCCTCTCAGTCCAGCTTTTGGACAATTCAGGTTAGATGAAAGACATCTCACCGCAGGTTTCTACAGAGGAGCTCCCTGATGCTTTCAATTGTTTTTCATTCGTACGTACAAACTCCACTTCTATTCCATACTTGTTCTGGACAAAGTCCTCAAGAAAGCAGAAGTATTACTAAGGAAAACTCGCAGAAGGAAGGACTGGCCTTTTTTTGCTGAGCAGGCACTTTCATTTCACAGGTTTACACCGATGTTTTCACTTATAAGCTTCTTGAAGTTTTTTTTTTGAGGCTAAAGCTCTCCACATGCAGGACTTACGCATGTAACATGATTTAAAGGAACAGCGATTGCTGGAGCAAATCATGGAACGTTCATTACATTCTTAGCTCAGTGGTAAGATGCTTTTAAGTGAAAATTCTTTTGGTATTTTCGGATTGGTTCTAAAAGCCTGAAATAAAACCAAAAAGCCAATGGCAGGCTGATCCAGTTTGCTTCCAAATCAAACTTTTCTAACAAAAACTACTCAGGTGTGGTCAAAAGACTTCTGCTCATATGTGACATGTATGTACGAGTTACATTCATCATGCGAGTGTGAAAACAGATTAAAATGAATGCTCTTTCAATTTTCTATACAATGTATGCTTTGAATGGTGTTATTTTTTTCCGTCAAGTAATTACAGGATGGAGAGAACGCATGGCCAATGCCAGCAGGTTAATTACAAGACCAAACACCCACTACATCTTGCTCAAAGAGCCCTGAAATGATTACACATTGCTTTAACTAATAGCTTAGTTTGGACTGCTGATTGGAGAGCTACCCTCAACTTAAAAGAAATGCATAACTTCTATCTAAGCATCTTTACCATTTTTACAAATAATGCTGTATACCACAGAGAGAATAGCCACGTTTCTGGAGACAGGGGATGTCTGTTTATTTACACTGTCCACTTCACAATTTTACATACACTCCGTTTCTTCCTTTCCCTTCTTACCGTCAGCCAATTTCTCATCTTCTTTCACAACGCAGCAGTTTGGAAGAAAAAACTTTAGAGATCTGTGATTAAAAATAAAAACTATCAGAAAGTTTTTGTGGTACCTGCAGCAGCTCTGGAGTTTGTTTAACTGATTGCATTTTAAATTATACAAGATAAGGCCAGGAGAGATCATCTGATAATCTAATGTGTACACCAGTCATTAAATTTCTCCTCAATACTCTATGTTGAGAACAGCACTCCCTGGATAAAGAGTGTTTTCCAGAAAAGCATTCAGTATTCATCTGACGATGAATCCAGCAAGATTCCAGTATTAGGCTGACGTCAACTGCTAACCAGGACCTGACCCTCTTCCCATGTGCTTCTGATTTCCAGGAGCTGTTCACCTGAAGACAAACATATATCTTGCCAAAGTCCACACGAATGCTCACATGCAGCAGGAAAAACTCCCACCCACCTTGTTGAAGGGCACACTTCAGCGAAGACAAGACAGAGGCTGTGTGTGCCCTGAACCTACAAACACAGGTATGCCTGAGCACCCCGTCTGGGCAGAGGACCCTGCCTTGAAGCCAGCTGTGCAAGAGCTTCCAGGTTCTTTCTCCACTGCTAAATGTTCCACCAGACCATTTCAGCATCCAGATCCACTTTCTTTCTGCCTGACCTTCTGTAAGTAAATTGTTAGCATGGTCTGGCTTTGAACTGGATAGCCCACAGACAACTGGGCACAGACTAGGAGTCAGCAAGTGCCAGTGACCACTCCAGCAGGCAATTTGCATGCAGCCACCCTGTTTTAGAGCTAAACCAATTTAAAACCATGAAGGTGGCCAGGCTAGGCCAGTTGGCTGTAGGGCTAGAGAAAGGCCCTCACACTGTCTATTTTATTAGTACAAATATAACTTCAGGGGTCTTGACCCTGCAAGTGTTTACCAATAAATTACTTTGAAAGATCTTCTATACATAATAAAAATTAAACATCTTCCTTAAGGGAACTTTCTTGACAGTTTCTGTAATTCATCCATCTATAAACCAAAAAGTAAGATACATTTATTAAGATAGCTGCCATTTATACAGTTTTGTGCTTCCCTCTCCCTAAAAATAGAGCGAGGATAATTGAACTGAAAACCTGAAGATTTCCAAAACCCAATTACATAACTTGCCACACTTGCCCTGTTTTCCCCTCTACTCCCCCCGTCCCTTTACTTGTATTTTAAAGAGGTCAAGGTTATTAAATATAAGCTCCTACATTCATATGTAAGAAAAGTGGGATCTAAACATACAGTAAAGATTTTTCATGCAGCATGAATTTGCCCACGTAGCCTATATGTACTATGTTTGTTTACCAATTAGGCTATGAAATTGATACTTTGATGTACACCATGTGTGCAATTCATGCAGGTGAGATAATGGTGCAATGAAAAAAACTTCTTTTCCCTCCCTGACTCATGTGTGTTTATAGTGTCCAAAGCTGCAATCCTTATTCCGGCTAATTTATTTACCTCAGTGGGTGTGTTGTCTATGTAAGGACTGCAGTTTGATGACCCAGGTTTGCCATGTTAATGTTGCTCTAACATAGGCTTTTGCATTGCATTATGCAATACTACAGCTCCGATACGTCTGCTCTAGAAAGGCATGCACACTTGGGAAGCCATGAGAAGTTTACTTTAATAATTTCAGTCTTATCTATGAATTTATAACTTCCAATAGTGTCCTGATTTATACAGCGTGGCACTATACATCAGATGCATGCTGCCTCACAAAATTAATGCCGCATGCTGGCAACCATATGGACAGCTGGCGAGCAGCCAGGAGACCAGCAGAGCACGACCCTACCTTCATGCAAACCTTCCCTACGCAAGAGAACCGTTTGCATGAACTGCATTAGTCAAGCAGCAATAATAAAGGGATCCTGTACATTGTTGTTGCTTATCACCATCAGATTGCCCAGGGACAGATGTATGCCAATATGATTAATGAGAGAAGCTGCACAGACAGGACTGCCTCACGGCAGGTAACCACATGGGCACCGCACTTCTAGATGTCTCAAGGAACAGAGAGGATGGCAAAGGCCTCCTTGTATATCTGTGTTTCTTCTTTATGGAGCTCTCCTCTAGTTGTTGCTTGCACCTGTGACAAAATTTGGCTTGCAAGCTCTACAGGGAAGGGCATTTATCTTATTTGTTCTGTAAAATGCATATTATACTTTGAGTGCTGAACAATCAATCACAATAACAGCTTATGGTAGCTTAGTTATCTTAAGCACCTTTAAAAAGAACATTGCTCAGTAAGGAAAAAAGTAAAAAACATTTTTCATTACCACTTACAAGTAAAGCAGGTTTTGTTCCCCATTCTTTTGCTTCTCTCACCCTATTATTTCTTATCAAGTATGTGATCACTTATAGAGTTAAATCTAACTGTGCCACCAGCTTCAGTGGGACTACCTACAGGAATGCTGGATTGAACTGGAAACTCAGATAGGATTCTGTCTTCTCACTATGTAAATGATAAAAATCTCAGAAAGAACACAGAGAAAAAATTTAATGGTTTCAAGTGAATTTATGCAATACCTTAAATGGAAGATGTCTTGATGATAGCTCAAACACATAATCCTGTTTATAACGTATTTTATGTGTATAATGCTTTCCATTCATAAATACCTCTGAATTTTTTTTACAACTGTTCACTGGAATCATGTCACTTGCCAGGCTTTACAGCAGCTGTTTTACTTCTCATTGCAATAGCCCTATGAAAAAAATAGATATTGAAAGTGAAGCAGCACACATTCTCCACTGTAAACTAGCTGGTACACTATAATGTCATGCTTTAGCTGCCTGCACACCAGCTTTTCCAAGGAGATCAGGGCTTATGCTTTATCTCCCACAGCACAATCTCCATACATGCACCATCCTGCTGGTTCACTCAGGCAGCTAAATTCTTGTCTACATTACAATTTTTCTTAAACCCCGATGTCATACCAAAGCTGCTGCCATTTGACTGTTGATGGTAACAACTTGTTCTGCAGGTACAAGCGGGCCTGGTTTCTTTCAATACTGCTTCAGCACTGTCCAGCTCAGTGCAGAGTTAATCAGCAGCATGGTCGCTGCTGGTATCTGACTATCCGTAGCATTTCTATTGCTCCTGCCACTACAGAAATACATCGTAGTGACTTGTGATTCCTGAGACATGACATCTAAATGTTATTAGCTTGCCCCAATTCTGCTCAATTTGAGGGACTTGTTTGTATCCAGGCTGGAGTCTAGCTATGGTTTAGAAATGCTGACTAGCTGCAGTTAAAATAGAAATAAATAAATTCACAGCTGATTATATACACCACGTGGGTCCAGCACAGTGATAATTTTACTCCTGGTGCTCCTCAGCATTTGCAAACCCAGGCATGCCAGCAATGCCAAATCAACGACTTTCAGTAGCCAGTTTTCCCAGAGCAACAGCCTCTTTTCCCCTGGAAAAACAATTTTATCTATGTAGCTTGTAATAGTAAAATGGTAATCTGTGACCACCCTGTACCTAAAAGCGTTCTTCCTAATCCTGAATACAGCCACTGTTTCTCATCCTGTGTCTTGAACAATCCCCCCATTTCACCAATATCCAGACAGAGCCAAGCATCCAAACCAGCACACCACTCCACAAATATCATCTCTAACAGAGCACGCAGCTATGTGTCTGGGTTGTGGACTATCACATCACAAATTTCACATGGTTTCTTGATCTTTGCAGACACTGCCAGAACATCAAAAGTTATCTGGTAGCACTCTCTTTCTGGATATGGAAAAAAAATCCAGCATGATTTCCCCCCCCCCGCCTTTTATCTAAGAAAAGCTATGTTTGTTTGTTTTTTCCTTCTTCTCTCTACACTTTACTTCCAAAAGGAAGTATACTTCTAGGATGATGATATTACAAGAACTTGAGGTTTTGTCCCCCCCTCCAAGTTCCCCAAGGGCTCTCAGATGGGCTTTCAACACCTCCCAGAGTTTGGGACCCGAGTAATAGGATCTCTTCCGTCCTTGGAACTGTAAAGCTCTAATACGGCACAATTACAGATGTAGGGCAAAAGTGTAACTGACCTTCGCCTGTAAAACCAGAACTGCTGGTACTTATACAGGAGCTATACTGCTGGATAAAAACAATAATTTAATTGCTTAATGTAGACAAGGCCCCTGAGGAATCTCCTTCTTCAAATAACCTAGCCAATCAAAACTTCATCAGCAAAACCCACTCATCTGAACTCCCTCAGCAAAGATGAACTTGAAATACTGCCAGGTACACTAAAGGTACACCGAAAAGGAACAGTACTTTTTTTAACCACCTGAAGAAACCAAAAAAGACACGCACTCGGACAACCAAGTTGAAGTATGGATTGTTCAAGGACAAGTTCCAGAGGATGCCTGTTGCAAAACAAATACAGCTGAAGTATCAGGATGCATTACTTACTTCAGCAGGCTGAAAAAGAGCCCAAGCCCCAGAGCCGTCCTGGATTCCTGAGCCTATACAATGGTCGACGCCTCTTACAGCCAACCGACACGTTTTGTGAGAAACCACACATAAACTATATATCTGAGAACCATTAGAAGGTATCTGATGCTTTAACTTCATCTCAGGTTCATCTCCAGGTGCGGAAATTTCTGTCAGTACAGTCTTTCTAGCCAGTTCCTTTCACGCAGTACTCCAACACCACTCCATGAACGCCATGGATCACCGCAGCGCCCGGGGCAGCGGCGGCGCGTTACTCCCCGGCTCGGCGGGCGAGGCCGAGGCCCAGCACGGCTGGGTGAGGGGCCG
>JAVJGI010000062.1:38622194-38706255 GCA_035590275.1 Ibycter americanus | reverse complement strand
CGGGGAGGGTCGGGGGGCGAGGGTCGGGCCCCTGGCCGTGCCCAGAGCGGCTCGGGTGCGGGCAGGTTGCGGCGGCCAGGCAGAGAAAGGGAGCGCAGGGCCGGAGCCCTCCCCTCCGCCCTCCCCTCCCGCAGGCACATGCCGGCCCGACCCTGCGGGACAGGCGGCTCCGAGGCAGGAAGCCCTCGGGGAGCTGGAGGTGGCGAAAGGGGGCGGGCCCGGGCGGCAGTGCCGAAGCTGCCCCCCTCCTCCCGACCCCGGGGCGGGTTACCTCGGTGGGCTTTTTTTTTTGTCTGCCTGCGACTTAAGCAGAGCCGAAAGGCGGCTGGTGGCGGAGGAGAGCTGAGAAGCCGGGTGGTGGTGGGCTTTATTTGTTGCTGCTTTTTTTGTTTCTTTAAATACTCGGCTTTGTGCAGAAGGCGCCTCTTGGGAAGCAACCTGCTCTACCCCGGCGGCTCGCCGGGCCGCTGGTGCAGTCCCCGGGGTGGCTCTCCCAGGGCGTGACGGACGGAGCGCTTTGGCTCGCCGTCTCCCAAGGCTGCCAGCCCTCTGTGTAAAGTAAATATCAGGAGCAGGTTCGTAGTGCCGAGTTCACATGTTGTACTGGAAAAACACAGTGGGTAATTTCTTCCTAATGAAACGGCTGTTTCTGATGGCCGAGAGAGGCTGGCTTTTGCTCTTTTTATAAAAAGTAATGGCCAAACCACACCCTGCCGCTACCCCTTGTCATGTTCCCTTTGGCTGGTTCGTGCTGTGGGTCTGGTTTGAAAGCGGCGGCGGGGGAGGGCTGGGGAGGCAGGTTACAGCCCTGTTTGTGTGTGACAGCGCTCCCTGCTCGGAGGGTGGAGGCTGATCATGTGCGTGTTCCCGGGGAAAAGGAGGAAATTCACACTTGCTCTTGGCCTGGCCCTGGTCCTGGTTGTTTATTAACAGAAGCCTCTCAAGAAATCATGTTGGCTTGGGCTTGGAGCTTGCTCCCGCTTCTGCGCCCAGGTGCTGGCTGCTGGTGTAGCCACTAAAAAGTCTTGAAAGCGATCATAAGATTGTTAAGTCTCTGAGAGCTCAAAAAGAATTGCTTCGGGTGTTTTCAGTTCTTCTCGTTGCAAGCTGTTTCTTGAATGTCGAGATGAGAGTTTTCGGTGATTATTTCCTACATCTGGCAATATTTATCATGATTAGAGCTCCTTGCTTATATTGCATAGGTTTTAACAGTATCGCTGTTGGCTGACAGTCGCTTGTTCAAAAAAGTGAGCTGATGCTAGTGTGAAGGAGCCTTTATGATTGCGTCTGAGAACATAGCACAGTCTTTCTGGAATTGCAGGTTGACTGCTCACTGTCTGTGGCTTATTTTTTGTCTGATTAATACATATGTCCATTCCCAATAAATTCTGACTCCAACCTATTTTCTTCGTGTTTATGACAGATTGTGCTTCTGTAGTTTGGTTAGTAAGTAGTTTAAGAAATCTTAGCATTTTTTAGGTCAGCTGTACGTGTTTATTATAATTAAATAGACTTTGCACAAAAGCTACCAGCTTCATTATAGTTATTATGAAATGAAATAAAATTTTACTTGCATTAGCTCCATACCTCTGCAGTTAAGCGTCTGAACCTGTATAGAAGCATACTTACTGCTGTCAATGATGACATTTATTTCAGTTGAACTACTGATAGTAAAAATCAAGTGCATGCATATCTGTTTGAATGTCTGAGCTTTTTAGACTACTGGTTCTAAAAATGTTTGATAAGACTGCAGATGCATTTACAACGAACTGGCAATAGGTAACAGTTTCATAGATAAGCTATATTTTCCTTCTGGGTAATTACAAATACAAACATTTGCATTTTTTTTCACTGGTAAACCTGAGCTGACCCAAAATTGGCAATATTTTCAACCCAGTTGATGGTGTGATTCACATGTGTACTATTTATCAGCTTAAATGAAAGCCCTTTTACTAGACTGCTTGGGAGCTGACAATCCTCTGTTGTTTTCCCCACTTTTCCAGTCTCAGCTTGACTGTAAGGCACGTCTTGCTTATTGTAGGGCCTGCAGCGAGCGTGGCATCTGTGAAGGTGCAGTAACCTGGATATGACTTTTGGTTGGGTACATCTGAGCTGGGTCATGTAGATTGTTTTAAACTGTTCAGACATGGTCATTGGCCTGCTATGTTAACTTCGCAGCTGGCACGTGCCTGTGCTGCAAACTGTCGCCCAGGAGCTTCTGGCTGTGTATATCATGTTTAGAATATTGAGGCTTGATGCCTTATAGTGATTCTCCAGGCATTTCTTCAGCGTAAACAATCTGGTTTAAGTGACTTGTCTGTTAGAATTCCTGTATAGTAAGAGTAGGATCTTCCAGAGGAGCTAGTCACTTCCTTAATAGTAGGGTTTCAGGGAGATTCTTGAGAAAAGAAAAGGAAAAGTGAAATCTAATGTAAATTGACTAGAGTTCTGACAGTATAGCTTAGGTAGTGACAGTGAAAGGTACTCACATGTAACCTACTGATGTACCTTGGTGTTAGTTTCAAAGGTGTAATCCTTTAGTGTGACACAGCTGCTCTAAGTCTGTTGGGTCCTCATGATTTGAATCTCCATTCAGTGATGGAGACTTGGTTTTGAATGTATAGAGTAGTATTTTGAAAGTAGTTTAAGTGTGTGGGGGGGTTTCAGAGAAGTGCTTCATGAAATGAATCAGTTGGAATTCCTGTTAATATTTTATTGTGTAGACTCATCCTAAGGGATTAGAGATCCATTTGTCTACTTGCCTCTTTTGAGAGTTATGCACAAATTATTTCTTAAAGTGTACTGCCTGTAAGATATTGAAAAGCAAGACCCTTGGGTAGGGCATATTGTCGAGTTCTGTTACTAACTTTTTCCGAACTTGTGTGATACGAACAGTTACCTAGGTCATTCAGGGCCACTTTTGGCCAACAATACAGGGATGAAGGGAACTGTCTGTTCCATGCTTGAAGTTGAGTATTCCTCCATCTGTATCCCATGTGAAGAAGACTGAAGACTTTTTGGGAGTGAGGGTTTCGTATCTTCACTTACGCTTTCACTGAAGTGACTTGTGGACTCATGCTTGAGAGCAAGGTGGTAATTTGAACTTCATTAGGTATTTACCTATTCTAACGCTTGTCGCTGTTCTGAGAAATCTGTTAATGATTTGCATTATATTCATTCTGATTTATTTTTTTTTTATTGTCCAAAAAGTAGCTGGGAGAAGCTCTGTGGCTTGAGAAGCGTATAAATGAACAAAACTAAAACCTCTGTTTTCAGAGTTCTAGCAGCCAATATTATGTAAACTCAAATGCTGTCAGGAATGGTGCTAGGTACAGAGCTTTCCTAAATAAGTCTGTAATACTGGTACCAATTCAAACTTGATTAAGCTTTACTGTCACTACTTTAAATGATGAGGCAGCTGCTCACTCCTGCAAGCCTGAAAAAGATACAGCAGGTTTTGGGGAAATGTGAAGTGAGTCATGCTTTTGTTTGTGGATAAATCAACAGTCAGATTCAAAATGAAACGGTGTATTAACACTGTTCTTTAAATCTGCTTCCCCTTTCTGTTCATTGTATTAAACAAGTGTTTGGATGTTTTTGATATTTGGCTTGCCTTTTTTTTTTCTTCTCCCCACCTGTCCCCAAGGATAGAAGCACAGTAAAAAGACCCAGATCTTTTGCAGTAGGAAATAAATTGATGTTTTGATCTTGATTTATGTCTTGGATGATTATAGTACCCAAAGTTTTCAAAAAGGAATAAGTTTGAAATAATGATTGGTTAACAAGTGCATAGAGTTATTCAGAGGCTTGTAGATAAAACCTTATTTTGCATTTATACACTTTTTTTCTTCAATGAAAGTGTTTATTGGAATTAAGTGATTGAGTATATAAAATAAGTGCATATGGGTATTTTGGGGGAAAGCAAGGAACTCAAAGGCACTGTAACTCAAAGGCACTGTAGACTAGTGTGTTTATTGGATAGAATAAATCCTCCTGGAAGCATTTAAGGCTTGGTTTAAGGTGCCATTTGTGAACCAGGTGTTACAATTATTGTTGGACTTGATGTTCAACAATAAAATAAGGTTTTGTCTTTAATGTATGCTTGGAGAACCGTGTATGAGAGGAAAAACACTGTGTTTTTTCTGAACATGGTTTGTGGATAAGGAATGTAAATGGCACTTAATTTTTTGAGATGGACACTTTTTAGAACAGGTGGGGTTTTTTTGGTAATTGTCCAAGGGTTCGGGAATTGTTGTTGGAAACATCGATCTGTTGTAATTTTGCTTTTTGATGGAGAAAGCTGTTCTAAACTGACCTCATACCTATGTATTAGCAAAAGTAGAAAGGTCTAATCAAAAAGCTTAGAGAAGTAACATGCTTTGCGTTGAGAATGACTCCTAATGAAGTATTTAACTTTTAAATGGCCATAGTTTAAAAAAAAGAAAGAAAGAAGCATTTGGAAGATCTTTATGGCTATTTGATGATTTTTTTTTTTGATCTGAAATAACTTGTGTACACTTAGCAACAAGGTATTAGGATCAACTCTTCAGAATGAGGGTGTTTTTTTTTTTTTGTTTGGAGTGTTCTTGGTTTTGTTGGGTTTTTTATATTGACTTCCCCCTTGTTTTCACGTTACATACATTTGGTCCAGTCTGTGTTTGAAATTCTTTTCTTTGGCTTTAAATACAAATAAGCAATCTATTTATAGAAAATACTGCACAATACATTGGATGACAGGATATTTTAGGGGTGATGCAATTTTTGTCTTTATTGTTTGGGTTCAGATCTGATTTTGGTTCACTAAGTGGTGTCATAGGGGAGACTAATATATGACATAAATTTGTGGTCTTTTCGAAGTCGTTATGCAAGCTTGTTATTTAAAACTAGTTAAAGCAATAAAAATTTGGAATCTTTTAGGTTTTAACCCCATGCAGATTCCTGTATGTATGGCTGCTCACCTGTAGACTTTTAAAAATCTGGCTCTGAGAATTTTAAAAGGACTCATGTTTTAACATGGGGATTACCAGTGACTGTACCTATTGCATTGTGGGTGATACTGGTAGTGGAAGTGCAAATCAGGAGGTAGGGAAACTTCATCTAAATGGTAGAAATGCTTGTGCCTTCTTCACGTGTTGGATTCCACAGCTTTCAGTAGTTTTAACTAGTGCAACTCTGCAGACTGTATTGATCTCGATAAGCTGATAATGTATCTGAAAATAACGGTCTTTTTAAGTTTTCCAAACCTATCATATGGAAAGTAAGTTCTTTTTGCAACAAATGTTTAAGCTAACACACAGTCTGGAAAGGTGGCTTGGAATCTTGAGGACTTGTGCCTGCACTTTTTAGTGAGCAGACTATTCAATAATTACTACCACTAAACAGACGCAGTTCAAGAGGAGGTAAAAACACTGAAGCATTGGGTAGAGGTTAGCAATTTCTAACTGCAGCTTACTGAGTCTGAGTTCCAGTTCTGCATTGAAATGGCTGGAGAAAAGAAGTCAGGAAGAAGTCTCCTCATTAGCATCAAAAGGACCAGGTTTTTTTTAACTGCATAAAAGTGAATAATGTGTCTTTACAAATGAAATGTAATCATTACTATCTAAAGTATGATAAGTTGTTTGAATTAAGATCTTGACTGCAATCTACAGAAAACATAATGTCATGAAAATATTTCTAGGAAGAAGCTTTATGCTGTGCTTTTAATATTCTTTGTTAATTCTAAGTTATTTCTTGAGTTAGTGGCTAATTAGGTCCATACAGTTCAGTCATACCGGCTTTAAGAATTCCCTCCTGATGTGTGAATCTGTTCCCTGGCTAAAATGCCATTGACAAGCAGCATTTTTCAGTTGAAAAAAAGCCCTAGTCTTCTGGACATGGTAGGGATTTACTTTGTTTGCACAAGTGTGGGGTTTTTTTTCCCTTAACAAAACTTTGCCTTTCAGAAAGGTTAAAATGAATAGAACACACTTCTATTAGTTTTGTGGAAAACCTTGCTTTATAATTCATAAAATCTTGCTTTTGACCATACATGCTCTTGTCATCTAAACAGGGTAAGGAAAACTAAAACTTAGCTGGAAGTTGTTAAAAAAGTTGAAGTGAACTGGTGTTTGTGGTAAGGATGTAGATCATAAGAAACCACTCTGAATTTATCTTTCTGTCAGTATTTGTTTGAAAAGTTGCTTTGTTACAAATGAAGGGTAATAGATGGTGGCTGTGCAAAATTCAGTGTGTTACATAAAGAATAACTTCTGGTTTTGACCAGTGGTTCTGATGAAGGTGAAATTGAAAATCATGGTGTGAAGTAATAAACTGAGTGTTATGATAAAGTCAAGTCAAATCTAGCAGATATTCCAGGTAAGTAATGGAATATTTGCTCTGTCTGTTCAAAATGAACTTCACACTAATGGAAGCCTCTTCTGAAGTATATTTGAGTAAAGCACTACTTGGGTAATTCTTGAATTTTTTTTGAGATTTTTGGCTAGGAAAAATATTTACCTATAAAACATATATTGAATGATGCTCATTTCAGTAAATAGAAATGTATGAGATTTTTCTTTTAGCGTCTGAAAAGGCTAGAGCCTGTTAATTTCTGCAGTTAAAGTTGTTATGTGGATTTTGGAGATCTTTTCTCCTTGCAACATAATTTTTACCTTGAAAAATCAGCTGCTGGCTGTTAAATGCAACAACATTGTAGGATAGTTTTTTTCTTTAACTGGTTATAAATCCCAACATATGAACGATTTCAGTACTGTTAAGCAATGTATTCGCATTAATTATGTTTCTTAAGTAGCTGAGATGAAGGTACGAGGGCAGCATGTTGCATTAAGTCTAGCTCATAGCAGAGTTAAGAATTGCCATGTAAACAACTGTCTGCTATCTAGTTCATTACTTCAAGATCTGAAATGGTAAATGAAGTTAAACGCACATTCACCTAGAAATTTTTTGAGGTTTTGTAAAAATATAGCATAATGCATTTCTCTTTCTGGATGGAATCAAGATCATTGAAAGTGAAAATGCTCAAGGACCATTGAGTTATATAATTTTTTTGGGTTTCCTTTGCTGTCTTATCTCTTTACCTTCTTCCATGCTCCTGTGTTGTTTTCAAAGAAGGAAGTGTAAACTTTACTGATTTGTGTCAAGATGCTTCTTTAATTTTTATTATTTGCTAAGCAATTAAGAATGGGAAATTGAAACTAAATTTACAGTAACTACACTAATTTTTAGCATTTTCATTCAGTTCAGTGGCCTCTGTAAAGGAAATATTCATATCTTTTCTTTCCTGAGTTGTTGCTCAGTGTTTTCTGTAATCAAGGTGTGTATCACAGTGAGGTTTTTTTTTTTTGGTCTTGCTTTATCTTTACGACTAAGGGGCTCAGAAATATTCTTTAGCTAACTTTTTTTTTTTCTGTTTCAATGAATGTTACCAGGATAAATAAACCAAATTAGGTATTAGATGGTTCTTCTGGATGCATGCATGACGTAGCTCATAATTCTAGTTAAACACTCTGCAGAGATTCTCCTCACCCCTATCTTTAATTGCAGGTCAAAATTACTTACTGCTTTTCTGTAACTGTCCCTGTCTAGAAGCTTAATAATCCAAGATGAAAACAGGAGACAAGAGAAAACTCTTGTAGTAGTAGTTCAGGTCTAGCAGTAACATTCACTCCATCTTCCTGGACTATATTGTCCCTTGTGAGCTTCTGCATAATGAACAGATGTATGAGATTGTTGCATAACTTTTTGCAGTGGGGGGATAAGTTTTCCATGTGATTGGTTGCACTCAATCATCAAATTGCAATTCTGCCTTTCATTGCTGTCTAGTTTGGTTTTGTAGTAAAACTACAAAAAAATCTGCTTTGACATGAAGTCCAATGTTCATAGCTTCTTGGTTTTTTCAGTACTTGCCTGTTTTGCTGGTATCTTCTTATTCTTAGGTGACTGAGTTTTTCTCTTAGGTATGTATAACTTGGTAAAACCATGTTGTGTAATACTTCAGGATTTTGGTCATCTACTTCTGTTACAGGCTTTAGCCTCAAGGTTATCAGCTGATTAGTATCAAATGTTATATTTCATTACATATTATAGAGCTGTTTTCTTTCTTTGTATGCTCACCTGTAAGTTGAATGCTTTGCTCAACTACTCTTCAGATCATCTTCTAGCCCAGATATTCTTACCAGGGAGCCATTCCTCTGATACCACCTTCACTTTTGTCTCCTTATGAAGCAGCCATCTGTCTAGATACTGCTTTCTTCATTTCTCTCCACACGGAGCATGACAAGGTTGTTAATTGCCCTGATCTGTCTTGGACAATTTTGCTATAGATGACTAATTACTTCTGGAAGTGTCTGTAGAGTGTGAATCCAGAAAGAACTGGGAAAAAAGTCCTAAGGCTAGGGTTGTCAACTAGAAGATCAATATATGGTGTTAGCTGTAAGTGCAAATGGGACCCTAGGAAATGTAAATAATACTCTGATACACATATTTCTAATCTGTCTTTGAATTTCATCATATAAATAGAAGAGTCTGTTAATAGAGTTTATGATTGTACTGATGAAATTGTGTATGCTCCTCTTCTGTAAGTTTGTACAACCATGTAATCTGTTCCAGTCGAGCAGAAATTACACATCAACTTTGCAAGGTTTAAGCTTTTTAAAATGGTGCTTGGTGTATCTTAAGAATAATTATCAATGGATTTCTAATTTTACTCAGGTATTCCAAGTGTAAGATACAGTAGACGTAAAAAAAAAAAAAGTTAAGGAGTTACTATAGCAATTCTTTTCAAGGACATTAGAAAACCTGCTGGTTTGCGATGTGATTGGAAATTGAGTATCTTTCAGATATATGATTCCTAATGCCAGCTCAAATCTTGGGTAAATATTGTAGCATAGGTTTTGTGTAATACAGCACTAGATACTGTAGAGTGGTGGCGTAACAAAAACAATGTTATATGGTAATGGCTCCAGGGTAGTTTGGTGGTGGTGGGGGGGGTTGGTGGTTTTTTTTTTTTTCTTGTTCATTGTTTTTATTGCTACTTGTACTTGTAACTAGAACTAAGGAATATGAAAGCTCTCACAATAACTTACTACCTAAGTACTAGATTATAGTTTCTTAATGAACTGTTGTAAGACTTGCCCTTGATGAATTGTGTCCCAGGGCATGGCTGAATTTCTGGTCTACTCTGCAGTGAAAGTACCTTCATAGTGGGAAAAATGTGAAAGAATGAATTGGCTGGCATCAATATTGGACCAACAAAGTATGTTGCCCATAGCAGTATCTATGAACTAAAGTTTCAGTGCTTAGGTTTTTCAAGCACCCCCAGAGCTGTTTAGTAGAGCTTTCTCTTCGTCAGATAAGTTGTCTTGTCACTCCACACTTGACTGTTTTCTTACGGGCAGATACACAGTTTAATCGCAGTGCCATACTGTTACAGATATATTGTATTGCTCACAAAACCCAGTGAAAGATCAGAATCCACCTTCTTAAAGAAGATTAGTGGCTGTTGCATAGCCTGTGGTTGGGCAAAAGAGTTCAAACAACAAAGAAACCCTCCCCCAATGACTACAGCAAGAAAAGTGTCTCCTTCCCTCTGCCCTCCCAGAAGGTGCTCTACTTTGAGCAATATGTCAACTTCAAATGGAAAAGTGCCTTTTAACCATTTTGTTGTTCTCAATTTTGGTATAAACAATTATTCCATGTTCTTCATTTAAAAAATATCAGGACAATGCTGTCTGTGATGCAGTGTCCTCCTGGACAGAAAGATATTTATGTGGAAACAAACCAGACTGTACCAGGTTGTGTTTTAGAAAGCTTTGCATTGATAAAATAGCCTTTATAATATCACTTATTTTATGTTGAGAAATACTACATTCGGATCATATCCAAGCATTGCATACTTCTTGTAGAATGCTGGATGTTTTATTAGGAAACATGTAAGTTGTTTCCATTTAAAGTGATACCCTTAGTGAACATGAATACTATTTATTTTCAATGTAGACAGAATGGAGTATTTAAAAGAGCTCTTTAACACTTACTGTGTTTATTCTGGCTATTGAAAGACTGGGATAGATTGTTTTCATATCTGGAAAAGGAAAATAATTTGAAAATTCTGATGGAAAGACAATGTTTACTAATGAAAACATTGTTCAATCCTGCTAATTGGTTTTCGTGGGTTGCCTATTATGTCTAGTGTTTGCTGTATAGTTAGAAAACTCAAAAGTGGAATTACTTAAGATTACCGTATTTAGCGATCTAATGCTTTGGCTTTGAAGCCTTTAAAAAAAAAAAGAAAGGCCAAACAACTGTTTCCTTCTTCAAAAACTGACGAAATGCTCTAACAAAGCCCTTCTTTGTTTTGTGTAAGAGATGTTTTGAAATACTTTTGATAGTCTCCAGAAATACTGAAATTGTATCTAGTATTACAAGAGTGTTTTTAGTTGTTGCCATAGCGCGAGAGGGACTATTTCAATAAATTCAGCTGTTAAGCCTATAGCCAACTGTTTTCAGGCAGATAAGGATTGATATGTAGACGACAATAAAAAAAAAAAACCAACCCACAATGAAGTAATTTTATGCACTGACTATTGGCGTATTCACTGAAGCCATCTACAAGCATCTCAAAGTGAAGTGCTCAAGACATGAATTGGGTTTGCAGTCTGTCTCAGGTGTTCTAACCATTTATTAGGAAAAAAATGTGGAAAAAGAAAGGTATTGCTTTTATCCTAGAGCCTTTCTCAGGATTTACAGTGAAAAATCGGGTGTTCTGTTACCTTCCGATTTCTGTCTGTCTGTATCTTTTGACTAAAGCTGGCCTGCAGGGTAGGATCTGTGGTGACCTTACAGTGTTAAAATTTTACAATGTTCAAAATCCTAGTAGAATTTTCTGAATTAGTAATCAAGAAAATATTTAACAATCTGACACAAACTCAGTGTCTTGAGTATTAGTAGTTCTGAAGGAGTTGCTAATTTTTGTTGTTGGAAATTGTTTGCAGTCTGCTACAGGCTCCAGGATACTCGTTTCACGCTTTGCTTTTTCTCCTGCATCAAGGTTAAGCGTGAACTCAGAAAATCAATCCATCAAATGGATGAGACATTAGCCAAATTGGAAAACTTTGCCTTCTCAAAGTAATCTTCATTCATCTTGACTGATAAGTGTTAAATGGCAGCACAAAACTTGGATAGCATTGTACCAGTGTGGGACAGTCATGTACTGAAGCAATTGTACAACACTCTGATAGTGGTAGTCTGAAGCTTGTAAAAAGCTATTGAAACTCAGTGCTTACCTTAAGTGTCTGTCTTACCTTCAGTGTTCCACGCTTGTCTCCAGGTCTTTCGGCATCCTTGTGTGCATGGATGCGCATAAATATCCGTGTCTGTCATTATAAATGCAGTGATCAGCTTCATTATAAATGCAGTGATCAGCTCTTTCAGTAAACCTGCCTATATAGAAACCTTCTCTCCCAAATTTCCTGGCCCCCCCGCCCCCAGTCCCAAAAATCTCAATTCCACAACCCTAAACTGGGCACTCCAATCTTCTACTTGGGGTGAAAAATGTCAATTGCAACAGTCTTCAGATGTGTTCATCCTGCTACATAGGCTTCAGAAAGAGCCTGGGAGTATGACTTTATCCAGCTTTGTCAGTAGCATCCTGTGAGATTACTGATCAGCTAGTCCTCTAGTACGTGCCATGTGGACTTTGGAGTTTGGAACTGCTGAACTGTTGCAGTTGGGCCTCTTTATAACCAGCTAGTCCCTGTGCTGGTGGTGGCTGTTACAGGGGGATTTTCTTCTAAGGGAGTGGGGAGAAAAGATGTTTATTTCTTGCTTGCTGTACTGTTAAAACCATAGATATGTTTTCCTTGTTTCAGAGAGGATTCCTTCATCTAATATGCTCTCACCCTGAGTGTCATCTATTCTGGGTACCTGCTAGGTAAAGACAGAGTTTTCTGGATAAACCTTGCACTGAATTCCTCAGCTGCTGAGAAGGGAATCTTGCACCAAGGGGAAAAATTCTTTCCTAACCACCTCAAAGGTAATTAGGATGGTACTCACTGCAGGTAGAGCTAAATTTAACCAAATCCTGAGGGTAAACAGGGTGTTTCTTTATGGTACAAAATGGCCAAGGCAATTGCTGTGATGCTGATACATGTTTTTTTCCTAGTTCCAACTCCAAGGTAATACTGTGACGTTATCAGTTGTAGGGGAAGTCTGCAAGCAGAGCGAGATACCAGTATATTTCTGATACCTTTATACCCTTAATTTTTTGAAGTGAAATATTGAAGAACACTGTTCTTTGGCATGGCTGATAGATTTAAGTAGTCTGGAGCCTTTTCCACCTTAGCAGCTGTAAAAGAGGATGAATAGTTTCACGTATACGTACATACTTTGTTCTGTGGCCAGTTCTTCACCCACCTCTCAGCACTTCTGAGGCACAGATAGAGAGCTGGTAATGTTGACCCTCTTCCTCCCATCACTGCCATCTGATTGCCATCATGGAGGTTGTCTTCTGCAACCCTGAACTGTCCCATCTTTGATTCTCTTCTGGCTCTGATGACAGTGAAAGGCAGCGATGGGTTTTTCTGCTGCTAATGTTTAGCAGTTGCTTTGAGCTGATCCTTACTGCTTTCATGGTATCCAGAAGTACTGAACAGTAGCAGTTAAATTTGTATGGTGGTATTTTCTGTAGCTTTCTAAAACTTTGGCCAGTCCTTTCTCTGCCTTATCCTCCACCCGCAATGTCTGTTTGACTTCGGTGTCTTTAAATGTTTATATAATTTTAATTGGCCTTAGTTTATTTCAGAAATTTCTTTCCATATTTACATACGTGAAATCTATGTGAAATGAAAAATGATTTGACAAGTTTAGGTTTTGCTAAAGCTTACTGCATTTGTTGGAAAAAGCTGCTTGCTTGCTATGCACAAGTGGACTCTCTTGTGGGTTTTGGTGTGGGGTTTTTTTGTTTGTTTGTTTGGGTTTTTTTGTGGTTTTTTTTTGTATTACTGAGCTTTCCTGTTTATCTGTGCCAGTAGGAGATAACATGGTGGTCTGACTTTTTCATTACATGGACTACCGGTCTAAAACAGTTTTGTAGGTAGAACATAGGTGGTATGTTTTTTATGTAATGAGCAATTGTGAGTCCAATTAATGAAAGTAGGCAATGCTTAATCAAAAATGTTTGGAAACCAATGATATACTTTTTTTTTTTGCTTAAGAGTGCTTCTGCATGATCTTCAGCAAGATGAGATTATTTAGATCATACTTTACTTCTACTTGTGTGTAGTTGTAGCCTCTTAAACTGTTTTGTGTTTGTGTGAAAGACATCTAGCATTCTCAGTTTGCTATAATGTCTTTAGGGCAGTGAGATGGGAAAACAACGGTGCAGATACATGAAGTAATGTGTTGAAAACTTGTCAATTTGGTTACTACAGAGCTAGAAAGAAAAGCCTGATATTTATGCATGTATGCAGTTTGCTCTTTGCAGGTATATTTACCTGCATACAGTGAGAAGCAGGTTATGCATCTTCATACTGGAATAATTTTAATCTTTGGTTTGTTTTTTTTGTTTGCTTCAAAAATACTTAATATCAAATCTATATGAGACTGTCATTTCAGTAAATAACTAACTAAAGTTTTGAACTTGATGCACAATTTCTCTTTTCCACATGTGTAACTTTCTGGTATTCAAACTGCTAATTAAGACAAGTATATATGTTTTGTTAACATTTTTAAAGTGAATACTAAATACAGAAAAAACTGAAAATCCCCAAATGCTTTGCAGTAATAATTAAAAAAAAAAAAAAAAGTCTTCTTGAACAAGTTGCTCAGAATACCTAATCCTAAGGAAAGCTTGCTTCTCATTGTGGATAATAAAAATACACGGTACAGATAATACTGTGTGAACTAAGAATATATGAAATATACATGTTTTCTTCTTTGTTTAGTTTGTTTGTGTTTATGTCTGTGCAAATAAAATATTATACAAATAAGCCTGGAAAAGTTTACTGTCCTCAGTAGTAGAGAAACAAACCAGTATCCCACACACATATCACACCGGGACAGATTATTGGTTGTTAATTAAATAAGAGGAAAAGAGACTAGAGACTTTGTTATATTTTTAAAAACCTTTCTGCTTCTGTATACTGCAGACTTTGCTTCTTGATCGTTGTTGGTTGGGTTTGGGTGGTGGGATGGTTTTTTTTTTTTTGGTTGTCTTTTCATATTCTTGTGACATTTGTTCTCACTAATGATAGACCTGTCTTTTGGCATAACTTTTCAGCCACGTTACTCCTGATTTTCAGCAAAAAGATTCTTTGGGTAACACCACCAGTTAAAGACTGAATTGTTTCACAGTGAGTCAGAATATACTTGAAATCTTGCATGGTAGTATCACTTAATGCCTTCATTAACTATGTTTTAATATATGAGTAAGCTAAACAAAGTTACTAAATGCTTTTGTAACCTGAGCTTGTTTGAACTCGAAATACTCCTGTTCACGGTTAATCATCTGCATTAATGTTTGTATTGTAACTTGTCCTTGGTCCATGTGCCATGGCAATGACAGCCGCTTGATAAGAATAAAATTAAGGTTATTTGATAGAATTGTATTTCAGAGCAAGAAAATGCTTGAAAGTAAAAAACCGATTCACTTTCTGGTAGCTTTTTGCAATGTAGTGATGACAAATGAAAGGTGGGAATTTCCTACATGAAGTTAAACTAAACATACAAGCCATGTCACTGGCTGCAAAGCTACCTACTGGGCAGAAGTGTGGGACTTGCTGAAAGTAAGAATTCATGCACAGTGCACTGGCAAACACTTTCTTCTGGCGACTCATGATGAACACAACTGCAGAGACCAGTTTTGTTAACCAGTGCTACATGATAAAAACAGTAATTTGTTGACCTAGAAGAAATCCTTAAAATAGAGCTGGTAGTGCTTTTCAAAACATAGCTCCTTTGGTAATCAAGTGGGCCATTTGAAGGATAAAATGAAGCACCTTCATGGGTGGATTCCCCAGTGCAAAGTTACTTTCCTGACTGGGGAAGCACTTTTCACTTTGTTATTCTACATTTTTAAAAAAATATAATGTGTATTTTTTCTGTATTCCTGAGACTGGTTATAGAAAATCTAAATGCTGCAAATTGCAAAACAAAATTTACTTCTGTGTGTTCAGAGATTTAGATTGTATTTTCAGACTGAAAAGTATTTCAAGCATTATTTTTTTCCTAAAACTGAAGTGTGTTCCAGAGGGTTGGAATTTTTTAAGTAGAGAACAAATCTTAGTAAAAAAAATATATTTTTTGCCTTGTTTTAATAAAAATGTATCTGATCTAGGCTTGATTATTGTCAAAATCTGCTCCTTGAGATCACTTTCTCCGTGAAACAAGCATGAAAATTTTCATTGCTTAGTTATGTAAACCTTACTGATGATGAAGAGTGGGTAGCCTGTGGCACAGGGAGGAGTTGCATGTCTAAGCGCAGTAGTTCTTGATCACAAGTTAAAAATTAATGGATGATAGAATTACCATTTCTGACTCTGGTGTTGCAAATTAGTCCATCTCACTCTATTAGGATGGGTCTGTCCAAATAGAACAGGTTGCAAAATGGAGACCTATATCCTTATACAGAGAGTTTTTGCTTCTTTTTGTTGTTCAGCAGAAGCTCTGAAAAACTGGGCTTTGGGGAAAAGGTGTTTTATTTCTGTTTATTTATTTGCTTACCTTGTAATGTCTCAAATTGCTATAGCTTAACATTTTAGGCTGAGGGGACCTTGTGGAGGTGATGTCATTGGAAATCAGTGTCTTCAGAGGGAAGAGAGTTTGTAGTTGGTCAAACCTTTTGTATAGTTCGGTCATGTATATCAGTTTGTAAAGACCCAAATATGTGTGTTACTGCATGACAGTTTGATTTCAGGACAAAAAACTGAAAATGTGATTTCTGTTTTCTATAGTTAGTCAAACTAGTCAATTTCATTATTCCTAATTTATGCTGTATATAATTTTAATTAAAAAAAATAATTTGCTGGACTAACTTTTGGGGGCTGAAGTACATGCTGTCTCTTGGATATGCATTTGAAAGGTATGAATCAAAAAGATGAACAAAAACAACTGTTCTCTGCTTGAATGGAAAAAACTCAGAGCTAGTTTTCCTAGTTCTTCAGTGCTCAGGTAGCTCACTTAGCATTAAGAAAAAGCTTATTTAATTATTGCATTAAATAATTTGAAAAGAAATGGATATGAATTGCTTTGATAGTTGCCCATATGCCTTTTGTATTGAGAATTTCTAAACTTCTAACAATGAGGACCACATTTTTATAGTGCTGAAATGGGAGAGGCTCGTCTGTGTAATTTTTGTGGACATACGTATGTTTTAGTGCTTACCTGACAACAGCTACTGAATATGAAGTTGCTCTTAAAAAATGACAAGGTAATCCGCATGTTAGAAGTGATGTCAAATACATGATTTACCCTGCTCTCTGTGGAGGAGCAGTCCTCTTGACTGTTCTGGGTATCCAGATTACAGTTTGGAAACAACTCTTCACTGGCCAGATAGAGGCCATGTAGATTTTACTATGTTAGTCTAGTCCTAACATTACAATTGTTAGTCTAGTACTCTCAGCCAGGGTGAATATTTAATTGAGAATTTTTGATCATGAAATTGTCAGTGATTAGGAAAGTCTTAATTTTTGGTGGTGTTGGTTTCTAGAACCAGTGCTGTAACAAATTCACAAGATGCAGATCCTAGACCTGTGTGATATAAACAGTATCTGCATTGTCATACAGCTGTAATTATACAGTGGCTTTTTTTTATCATTACATGTTGTTACATACAATTTACTAGCTACATACTGGTGTGCCAGTTAAATTAAATTCATAAAACAAGATCTCACATCTGCAAATTCAAATTAAGGAGAGATTTAAAGTTGAATTGGTTACGTAGTATTTTGAGATTGATAAGGTGATCCACAAGTGCGTTTTTCTTCTTAGAGTAAGGCTGTTACCTTCTTTTCTGATTTTTTTTATTTTTTTTTAAAGTGTGCAGGAGGAAGGCTGATCCTTTTAACTGTTATGTGGATTTGGGGCTTTTTATTTATTTTGGTTTTTTGTTCATGACAACACTGAAACAAAGAGCCTGCCTTTGGTGTCTGAAGTTCAGATACTGCGTTTGGGCTTCTTTCCCTCCTTCTGCCCCCTGTGTATACTCGTGTGAAGTGAATGGCTGAGAAGCTGAAACCAGACTGTTAATGTAATTAGACCAGTGTTTCTTCATTCTTCTCTTGATCTGTCTTTTGTCCTGGTCTACCCCACTTTCCTTTCATTCCCGCTTTCTGAGTTTGTTTTGTTCTGATGATGTTCTGTTGCTTTGTGGTGTTCTCCTCCAAAATCAAGTTGTACTGCTGTGGTTAGTATGTGATTATTAACAGTAATAACAAAACTATTTCCCCCCACTCCCGCCCTCCTGTGCCCCACATACCCTGTAGCAACTACAGGATAGAAACAAATTGGTATTGATGGTGGTGAATCACTTTCCCTGATGCATTCAGATGCTTGTCTGGAACTGAAGAACTGAACTGTGTTCAAAAGTAACATAGACAACCTAAGGAAATCTCACCAGTTTGAGGATATAGGGAGGGCAGGGAATATTTTACTGTTTTTAAAAGCCTCTTCTGAGTCCTTGTCTTAGATTTCTGTGTTTGTTTTGCTTTTTCTGATCTTTCATTGCTTTTTGGTTGTATAATCTTTCTTGAAGAATGAGCAGGACTTACGTGTTAAAAGAATCATCATGAAGATTCCTGATGACCTATTTATGTAATAAAATACCACTTTGTAGTTGTAAGGGAAAAATGAGTTACAGACCAGTCTTAGTATTTTGCACTGGTGAATAGAGTGATCGTGCTTATTTTGGAGCCACTATACAGTGGTTCACCTGATGTTCTCAGGCTTACAGTTCTCTTTATCCATATTAAAAGTGATATCGTCATGTATTTCACTAACTAAAAACTTCTCAAATGCCAGTGAATAGTCAGGTAGTGGGACAGGTTGCACAGGGAGGTTGTGTGGTTTCTGTCCATGGAGGTTTTTAAGACCAGAGCGGATAAAGGTGCGACAGCCTGAGCTTACCTCAGAGATGACCTTTCTTTCAGCAGGAGGTTGGATTGGAAACTTCTGAGGTTCCTTCCTCCCTGAATTATCCTGTGATCCTAAATGGATCAATGGTACGTGTGTGCCCATTCCAGTTTATTTCCATCTGGGATGGACTGCATTGTATTAGTTGGAGAAATGACTCCTGATATGTAGAACCACTTATATAGGTTTTACTGTCTCTACTCTCTGCCAGTTGGACTCATACCTGGAGAGAAATTTGCTAATGTTATGCTGCTACTTAAACTACTTTATTTGGCTTTTTTTATGCCTTCTTTTTTCATGTCCTTCCTTGTGACATCTCAGTATCCGAGCTCTCCTGTAGTTCTCATTCTGTTATTCTGTGCTTGGAGGTCAACTTGTGTAAACTAAGGATATCTGCTTAGCTGACTGATGTAATAATTGGTGTTTTCTGTAGGAGAATAGTCTTGGAAAATCAGTTAGCCCGTTTAAATTAGATGTTTACATAAGAACATAGAACAGTTTGGTTTGGAAGAGACCTCAGGAGGTTTATAGTCCAACCCTGCACTCAAAGCAAGGGCAGCCCTGAAGCCCATCAGGGCTTTACCCAGTAAGGTCTTGAAAACCCCTAAGGACCAGCCTCTCTGGGCACCTTCCTCCACTGCTTGATTGTCCTAATGGTGAAAAAGCTTTTCCTTCTATCCAATTTAAAGGCCTCTGTTGTTTCAACTTATGTTCATTGTCTCTTGTCCTCTCACCATGCACTATTGTCAAGATCCTTGCTGTATATTCTGGATGGCCTCCTTGTAGATATTGTAGATCTCCCTAAAGCCATCCGTTCTCCTGGAGGAACAAACCCAGTTCCTTCTGTCTCTTCTCCTGAGATGGTTCTCCATCCAGCCTCCTGACTGTCCTGTGGCCCTCTGCTGAACTTCAGTTTATCCCTGTCCTTCCTGTATTGGTGGCCCAAAACTGGACTGATGGGTTGGGGAGGATGATCATTTTACTTGACCTAAAGCCTGTATTCCTCCTAGTAATACAGCTCAGGATGATGTTGGCCACCTTTGCTGCCAAGGCATGCTTCTGAATCATCTTCAGCTTACTATCCACCAAGATCTCCAGGTCCTTTATAGCAGAAATGCTCCCCAGCCAGTGATTCTTGAGCCTGTGTTATTGCAAGACATTATTCCTTTCAGGGGCAGGACTTTGCATTTATCCTCGTAGAATTCCATAGAATTAAAAAAACTGCTCAAAAACTCAAACAAAAACCAAAGTGACAAGAACCCAACCCAACCCCCAAATGCCCACCTTGTAGAACTTCCTCTGGCAAAACATTTAGATGTACGTGCGTTCTTTGAATGCTGAAATTCTGAGATCCTTTTCAAACTTGAGCACAGCATTTTTCTACCCCTGTCCTACCCAGCTCTTATGACTGAAAGTACCTTAATGTTTCAGGATCACTTTATGTATCCTTTGATTTAGGCACACATTGAAGGTACATAGTTTGCTTATATAATATTGCTGTGGGAGGTGGGATGAGGTCCTAATAGTACAGGACAAGAAGGAATTGTAAGTTGTCTAAATTCCGCTCTTTTGTTCCCGTTTTCTGCTCGTGTGTTTCCTCCTTATCCTGGTCACACACCTGCACCAGTTACTGGGAATAGATACTTGCAGTGAATGAGTTATGCTGGATATTTTAATTGTGAATAATATTCGCTTTCACTCTTCATTATTATTAGCTTTATAATACTATATTTTGTGCAGTACAGTGTGGTGACTAGTTAAATTCTTTGTACTGAACCTCACATTTTTTGTGGTTTGAATTCAGTCATTGTGATATGGGTATTTGTGTGATGCCTAAAAATAAAAAAAGTCCTAAAAACAGTGCATATTGCTTAGGGCAAGTGGTAGCTGCTGCAGGTATCTTGCATTTGTGATATTTAGAAACAAAGAAGATTTATCTGCGGAGCATTAGTTTTAACCACAGAAAGGTCTTTTTTCATGGTATCAGAACTTCAAAACATCTGGTATAGTTGGTTAGATATGGAGATTATGTCAATTGCATGGAAATATAGCTATGCTGATAGTGTAACATTTTTGGTGGAAGAAATGCTGAAGTACTAGTTTGAAAGTAGACTATAGTCTTATCTGGTCACAGATGTTTAATATTACTATTTGTCGCTTTAATGGGGCATTTTTGCCATTAAAATTTAAATTACTTTGAAACCTGGGTAGTATCAATCTGTTAATTCTGTAAATGTTCCAAGACCAGTATTAACATAGCAGGAATTTAAAACCAAAATAAGCTAAGCAAGCAAAACGCAAAGTCTCAACATTAAATTTTATATGTTGATATTAAATTTAAACAAAAATTTTAAATTACCTTTATTGCACGTTATGTTGGAACTTATTTTGATGCGAACTTGCTACCCATTCTTCAGCATCTGAGTTACCACTTCAGCTCGTAACCAGGTCCAGCTGCTTGTTCTGGGATTTCCACCTAAAAAGTGTGGTTTAAAAGGTTTATTGTGCACTCTGGGAAGTCAGTAGGTCAGAGCTTGTTTGCCTCAGAAGTTCAGAGATCATGATCTGCAGTTCTCAAGAAAAATATCCTTCCAAAAGTCTCTCTTCATAAATGGAAACTGTTCAGCTGAAGAGAGCCGCAGAAGTGCGTGGTGGAGAGAGATGGCCTATGTTATGGCCGTATGAAACTTCAATGTTGAATGAACAAACCCTTGGAGGAGCTATTGAGTTGTATTCTGTAAGATCTGTAACCATCTGCTCTCTCAATTCTAGGAATGAAGCTGCCACCTAGTCTAAGCAATGTACAAATACAGAAATGTATTGTTTATTTTTAAGTGCATTATTCCAGACCAGGGGTGGATAGGAAGGGTGAGGAAGAATGAAGTAATGTGAAGGATGCTTATGTGGTGATTACGC
Organism: Ibycter americanus; assembly: GCA_035590275.1. Lineage (NCBI taxonomy): Eukaryota > Metazoa > Chordata > Aves > Falconiformes > Falconidae > Ibycter > Ibycter americanus. The sequence continues at coordinate 38,685,219 of JAVJGI010000062.1, read as the reverse complement.
ATTAAGCTTTCAAGTCATCCTTTATGTTGTTCCTATCTCCTCCCAACTCCACACACCTAGTCTTACAACTGGTGATCTATCCGACCTGCCCTCTGAAACTTCCTCACTCTTCTGCCAGCAGCTGATGGCAACCCTTTCTGAAACAAGGAGCAAGCTGCTACAAAATGATGGGGTAGTATTGGTTTAGTTGCTGATCTGTTGGAGTAGATTTGTTCTGATGCTTAAATGAGAAGTGAGCAAGTGACTCTGGCTACTTGAAATTTTGAACACTTAATCAACTGAATCAATCCCATACTTATATTTCAACCCCTCATCGTGACTAAAAGTGAAGCCAGATTCTTCTATTACCTGGTACTGCAACAAACCAGTAATTCAAGATGTTTTATATCACTTTAAAGAAGTAATGAACTATCAGTGTTTATGAGTGGGGGGAAAAAAGCTGCCTTGGTACTCTTTGGAAATAGAAATTTTTCATAAAACATGAATAGTCTTGGACAGGACACTTAATCTAATTAGAGACTCAACCCCAAAATATTTGAGAAGGTAAGATCGACAATTATAAAATAGTAACTCAGGCTTTTTCTTTTTTTTTTTTAAGTTGGGCATATATCTTAGCTCCATTGTTTGAAAAATTAATGGTGATTTCTGACCGAATTCCTTTTGACAAGAAGTCACTAAAATTGGTCTTTATGCTTGTAGCACATGATACCTTTTTCAAGATTATTTATGCTATTATGAAGAGAACTGCAAAGGAAATGAGGAGCTTCCTATGTAATCAAGTGGTCAACTGCTGTTTCCTCTATCAGGAATAACGTTGGCGATTACTCACACTCGCTGTATTTGCATTGTTGTCTCAAGCGAGGAGTAAGAGACTCTGAAGCAGTAGGAGGGAAAGAGAAAATACAGTGGCCGTGGCTGAAATAATGCAATTATAGAAAAAGAGTAGCTTTTTACTCCCATAGTTATGAGGTGATTTCTAGTGCTTCTTTGTTTTAATGGCTATTTGGTGGCACAAGTAAATGTTACTTTTAGCAGGTTGAATTGAGCTTTTAACCCAAGTTTAACCCACCCTATTTCTAGACCGACTTTCTTAATTATGATTGGTTCTGCAAATCTTGTTTTCCTGTAACAAGTTTGCTTACTTTCCACTTCTGGCTTGTTTAGTTGAAACGATGCTACTGTCATCTCCGCAGGATTTCAGGGAGACCCTCAGGACTGTAAAACTGTCAGCATTTGTATGTGGGCAACTTCTGATGTAGTGTTTTACAGAAGGTCTCTTGGCCGAGTAATTCCTCCACCATTTGTGTCATTCCTATGTTAACTGAACCCTTGTCAGTATTGTCTTTTTATGGCCAGGACACGAAAAATATTTCAGAGGCTAGTGTTGGCAGCCAGGGATTGTGGCTCTGATGTACTCTGTACTCGATGACTCCTGACCTTTTGGGGAAAACGTTCCTTTCAGTAGAAAATAACATCACCTTGGTATTTGATAACTTTAGTTACTATTTAGGTACTTTTAGTTGAAATAATAGAAAACTGTGTTTATGTTTATGCAATGCTACTCTTAGACATCAGCTGCTGTGTCCTCTAGTATTGTAAACAAAAATACGACATCTGTTCTCCTCAGTTAAATGATTTACTAATTGAAATATAGCCTGATTTTCTTTTAAAAGCCTTTCTTAGGCCTTTTATACTGTTTCAAGTACAGTATTACTTTCATAATCTTGTGTTTGTTGAGCCTTAGAGAAGTGAAATAGATCTTTAGACAGGGATGATGAAATACCTTAATTCTCATAGATAACCAATTTACTACCGCTAGATGCAGTTAAAGCTAGCCTCTAACATACTCCCAGTTGGTTAGTGTTCTGGATCTGCAGAGGCATTCCATGCTTCTGTAAACTATTGTTCTTGGGGTTTTTTTGAGTGTTGATAGCTACACAAAGGAAAAGTATGAGGATGAGATTTCATATTTATAGCTTAAGCTAGTAAAATGGCTTTCTAGCCCCAAAGGAGTGGTCAGCTCACCCCTTTTTCAGTTGAATTATTATTATTTTTTAATCCCTCCTTTATGCTGGCATTGGGTTTTATGTGACTCCGTGGTGAAGTTCTTAGGAAAACTGGGTGACTAGGATTAATTCTCCTTAGGCTTTTCTCTCTGAACTAGCTCTAGAGTTCACCTGAATGCTTGTGTTGAAGCGATTGAAATTACGTGGAGAAATTACATGTAGTTGGAGCAGGGCGGTGGCAGGGTGGGGGGCGTGTGGAGGTAGGTAGGGAAAGGCCCTTCAAATGTAACTGCTAGTTACAATTGGATTTAGCTTAATGTCATACTCTCCCTCACTGCCATGGACAGACAGGACACATGGAGTAATTTTTCTCGTGACATAACCTGCCAGTAATTGGCAGTTAGGGACTTTCAGGGAATTTATTTCTAGGACTGTGTGAATAGTACATTCCATGTTCTGTTCTAATAATAATGTGGAGGATACATAGAAGAAGAAAGATTCGGGGTAGAGATTTTCTTGTTAAATGAGCCTGTGTACAGAGCAAGACCTTTCAGCCAGTGAACTCGCTTCCAGCCTGGCAAAATAGACACTATTGTAGATGGGGAAGTGTGGAACCCCCCTAGGAGAAAAGGCAGCTGGTAGGTAATTGGAAGGTAAAGTGCTGCTGCTTGAGCAGAAGGGTTCCAGCTCAAGTACAGAGCATTAAAATGTATTGTTATGTTGATACCTACACAGTATCTTCTGCTTCAAATCTGAAAGTAAATACAGTAGTGAGGGAGTAAAAGTCGGAACCAAAGCAGTATTTTGGTTGTGCAAGTACCTTTGTAAGAAATCTTGTTTCTATGTTTAGGACTACTTTGAACTGGCTTTTGTGTTAGAATGGAAGAATTTGATTGTAGTATGAGAACAGTCAAAAGAAAGCTTCACAAAGCAGTGAGTGCAGAATCATTATCAGTCTGGAGATACTGTAGATGGTGTTACTGCTGAGAAAGACCTTTTTTAACTTGTCAGCAGTTGTTTTTAAATGCAACTGACTGAAGCTGAATGTCATTCACCAAGCACAGTGCTTGATGAAATTGTTGCCAAAGATTATACAACAGGATTAAATAGGATTTGCAGAGAGAAGACTATCAGCAGATAAATTTTACCGAAGTATTACATCTACTGTAAAGATTTTTTCCAAGCTATCTGTGCCCTTGGTAGTCCTATCAACCAACGTTAAGGTAACTAATGGCATTAATAAGCTGCTTTGTAGGTTTTAAGGAACGGTCTGATTCCTTGAAATAAAAAAAAGAAACAAGTCATTGCAAATTATAATTCCTGGAGGAGTTTTTGAGTGACAGAATTTAAAAAAACCCACCCTTTTTTGGACTTTCTCCTGTTTGGAAGTTGCAACATGGACCCAGTATTTCTTTTACATGGTCAAAAAGGTTACAGTTAATGCTTCTAATCATGTCTACAACTGTGTGGTGTTTGCATGTGTAAATGTGGCTACCTACTTGGTCGTATCTATAGTGAATTAGTATCCTTTTTCTGGATGTATGGTACAAATAACTAGAAGGATGTCTTAGCTTTTTTTGTGTTTGTGTGCACTCAAGATGAAGCTGCGTATAAGCACAGTGGTTATGCATCTTTGCCCATGATACAGCTGATCTCACTAAATTTCATTCAACAGTGCAGATTTTGGGTTTGGTTTGGGTTTTTTTTGCAGAACTAATGTTGTAGATGTTGATTATATAGCCTGAAGTATCATCAGTTTTTTCTTAAAAAGTAGAGGGGAAAGTAAGTATTTCAGGTAGAGAAGAAAAAATAATAACGGTTCAAAAAGAAGTCCTTCCCCCTATTTCCATAGGATTTGTTACAACAAAATTGCGTTTTGGGCTACATTTTGAAATAGCATTATTCCTTCAGACCTGCTTGACTAGCCTAATTTATTTGGTAAATAACTTTCTGGAATCCAGTAGAGCATTGGATTCGAATCAATATGATCTAGAATGTATGAATTTAATGATCGTAGACCGAATTGCAAGACATTGCGACAATAATTGTGCAACTGGAATGAATTTAAATGTTGCACATTAGTGTCTCTTGAGGTAGTAAAACGGGTAATAAGGTTAATGAAGCTGGCAACAGTCCCAGTGCAATTCCTGTGCTATCACATTGCTTTTTGGCAAGATCTTGACCTGCTATAAAACCTTTACCAATGTCAATTTGGCAGTGAGCTCTTAACAGTGCTGTGAACAAGAGAACACAGATTGAGAGGTTTTTTTTGCGTTTGGGACCACTTTCTTCCCAAATTTACGTGCACAATAATCCCTCGTCAGCCTGCCTATTTTGAATTTTGCCAGATAGCATCCTCCTGTGTTTTGTTTGGCTGTATAATTTTTCATATCCATAGCTACCCTAAGGTCTCCCAGAAAAAGAGGTAAATACTTGGCTCCTTTTAAAACGTTTTTAAAGAGGGTCCTCCCTGTCTGAGAGGATAGAGTGGGACATCTGGGAAGTGGATCTAGTAAAGAATAGATACTTGTGTTAAGTTAAGGGTCTAAGTACATTATAATGTTGAACGGGTTTTGGAATCGTCTTCTTTTGTTTGGCTTTGAAGTTGATGTTGTGTGTGGTGGGTTTTTGTTTGTGAAATCTTCAGGTTTTTTTCAAGTAGATTCTCTGTCGCAATCTGTCTACTCCAGGAGAATCAGGTGCTTGTTTCCTATTAGGCTTGTTAGCATTCCTACTTCAAACTCCTGACTAATTAGCCTGGTTGCCAGAGCACTTGCATGCAGAGTATCAGATAGCACCCGCGTTTTTCTAGTTCAGTCAGTGTAGCTGGATTAACCCTGTATGGTGCAGATTCCGGCTCGTACACAAGAGTGAAAAAATAGTGTAACACAATCAAGTTTATCATTGCAGAGTAGGAGTCGGGTCAGTCTTTCCTGTCTGTGTCAGCAGAAAAATAAATACATGACATGACCCCTGGTTGATTATGTAAAAATGACCCTACTGTTATGGTTTCTTTTGATACCGTGTTGCATCGTACTAAAGTCTGATACTAAAATAGTAAAAATGCAGTGTTAGTTACAAGAAATTAATCCAGACAGCTGTTTATTTAAAGGATTGTTGCTATCCCATTTTTTCATTATGAAATGAGAGTTGATTTCCTGTATTTCCAGGATACAGGTTATACTGAGAGCAAATAAAAAGGAATACTTTGTCAGGTGAGTGTCAGGTGGTTGAAGTGAGGGTGGTTTCTGATCTGCACTGTGTATTGGTTGGTGTTAGCCTATTGGTGAGTGCCAGCTTGTCAAATTTGGTTTTTGATTGATTTATTGGTAGTTAGAGTGAACCTTCAGCCCATGTCAGGAATGTGAAGTTGCTGCAGTAAGTGGTCAGATAGAGACAAGACATCAGATCTAGTTTCCACTATGTAGTGTGTGTACTTCTGGACACTGGAGAGTCCACGTGTGACACCTGTAAGAAAACTGTGATCAGCTTTGGGAATGACAGCCACAAGAAACCAGGCTTCATGAGTTTGCTGGTGGAAATGCTTGTTTCAATAATGCAACTTTCTGCCTTAAATAGACTGGCATTTCTGTTAGAGGCATCTGTTGCTTCTTGAGTGAAAATCATCTTTTCAGGTTTTATTAGTTTCACTGATTAATTTGAAAACTAGTTGTACTGCCATTTTAAAATGGATTTAAGATCATTCCTAATAGGTTCCTCTATCAAAGTTTTATTATAGAGGAAACAATTTGATCTTTTTTAATCACAGAGAAATTATCATATAACTCCAGCATCCAACAACTCTTGCAGTATGCCTGTTATGGAAATGCCAAGTATTCTAAACTTGAGTTTGTAACTTTTAAAAACTTTGTTTATTTTTCTAAATGTGCCTTTTTTGAATGAGTCATTCAAATATTTGAGAGATTTGCCATTCCTGTAGCAGACCACAATTTTCACTTAGTTCATCAGGACTGTCAGTCTTTGCTATGGCACAGTTCCAGCATCCTCAAGAACTTTTTGTGGTGGTGATGCCGCTGTATAGATGTCCATCCAGATCTTAAATGTTTTACATGCAACATTCAAAAGGTATCTTTGGAAACCTGCTTGCCTCTAGCTTTACAATTCCACTTTGAAAGCAGGATTGTCACTGTATGTAGAGACAGCTTATTGCTGTGCTGTTATACTCTTAACTGTTCCTTCAGAAATGTATAAACAGTGCATGAGAAAACAGAAATGCAATTAAGTGTTGCCTGGGTGCAGTCAAGTCAACCAGATGCACTGATACCATGCTGTGGAGCAGGTGTGAAAGCTGGAGCAGTCAGGTAAGGTTGGGTAGATGAGCTGATGGCTGCTACATTTCTGCTGCCTTCTTTGGTCTGGTCCTTGTCTGACCTGTGCAGACTTCACAGCATGCCAAGCCAGTGCAGCCTGAAGCAAAAAAAAGTAGTACCTGCTGGCTTATAATGCTGTTAAGTCTCTGTGCAGGGTCATGTATGTGCTGTTGCTAGTGCAGAAGTGGGAATAAAATGTCTAGCTTGGCAGAGGTTGCTGTTTCATGGTTCCTTCAAGTTAATAGAAGATGCCAGCAGAAGGACAGTTTCCTCCAACTGCTAGCACTGACAGCTCCACATTGAGTGCAGGGCAGGGGGGAAAACCCCTTCTGAGTGAGTTAACCTGATTCATGTTGCTGTACAGCTGCAGGACACTGGTACCTGGCATAAGGGAGGAGGTGGGAATAAGTGTCTTGCTATGAGGAAGGGCTTTCTGCAGCAGCTAGAGTTCTTGTTGCTTTAAAGTGACTGTGTGCCTACACTGTGAAAGTTAAGGTAAGGGCAGTCTTTTTTGTGGCCTGATTAATGTCTGAAGGTGCTTAAATACAGGGATTTCAGCTCTGCAGGTTATTGGCAAGTTAACAACGCCAGTGAAAAATCAGACTTCCAGTGCCTGAACTTCCATTCTCCCCCTTGTAATTTTCCTGTGGTGTCTTGGTTTGAGGTGGATGTAATAACCTGTTCCTCTTCCTCCCAATCAGACTTTAACACAGTAAATAAAATGGAGAACTCTGATTTATTTCAACATTTTTTTCCTAAGACATATCTGAGAGATGTTGTAGTGGATTGTCTGTACTTGTAATTCTTCAAGTTTTCTGTAATTGCTCATATGCATTTGGCTCTTAGTTCCACAACAGTCACAGGTTGTAGGGAAATAGTAGAAAGGTAAGCAGTGTATTCTTGAGGCTTATTATAGTTTGTTGGTTTTGCTCTTGATTTTAAATATGTCATGACTAATTCAAAGGAGGCTTTGTTTTGGTTTTGACTGTTTTTTTTTAACCTGGTTTCAAATATGATTGAACTCTGCCCGTATCTCAGTTTTGTTGTTGGAGACTGTTTCAGGGTATTTTTTATACACCAAATGTGTGTCAATTACTTTTTTTTGGTCATGCAACCTCCTTCAAACAATTTTCCTAATAATAATTATTTTAAAACTTTTTGGGTTATATTTCAAAATATCTTTTGACAGTGGCTACCAGACCATCAGTATTACAGTATTGGGAGAGTCACTGAATGACACCAGCGTCAATACAGTTAATAAAGGGTGGTATAATTTAACTTAGGGCTACGATTTAATCTCCTGTAGCTTTATTTGTTACATTTTTAATTTGATCAGTCTAGTTTAACGATGATTAAATAGTTACAAACTGTTGGTAGTGCTCATCATCGACAATACTTTTGTTTTAATGTTTTTCAATTAACTGTAGTAGATTTCATTTTGTAAGAAGTACAATCTACATTTTCTCTGGTTAATTGTGAAAGATTAATTGACGCTGTCCACTGCAGCTTAACAAAAAATACCCTGCAGGTGGCAGACAGTAGCTGTGTGTTGCCAGTTCTGGTAAGAGTTTGCCGATCATTCACTGTAGGTTTGAAAATCAGAGTTAGAAGGTTAAGCCTGTAATGCTTTTGGGGAGCACCCTTGGCAGATTTTTGTTTAACGGTAGCTGCTTCGAGGGTCATAAATCGAGTGAAGACACTTCATGTTGCTTGTATAACAATGTCTTTTGTAGAACATTATGAAAACTTTAATGTTTTCAGAAAGAAGCATGGTTGATGGCTGCATATGGAGTCTGGTGGCTTTGGCAAAATACAGTTCTGAAAACAATGAAGTAGGTAGGAAATATTCTGGTTCATCTACCTCATGTCTGTACTGAAGTTTAGTTTTTTGAACTGTGAGGTGTAACTCACCAGGAAAATACCAAGATTGCAGTAATGTTTGTTTTATCCCAATAGTTAACTATATTTATCAGTCTTGCTATGTGGACAGGTAAGTAATGGGAAGTAGGGAGAATGCATATAAATTATACAGTAGAATATTTACCTCAATGATAATTTAAGGTTCGTATGGGCATTCAAGCTGCATTTATGAAAGTAGATCCTTTTTAAGGGTATATGTTAGTTATATTTATAGACTTGAATTTTGACCTTAGTTTTAAGACTTAATTTGTATAGCGTTTGTCATACGTGCAGTGTGTTTTGCATCAATTTCATTGCATTACATTAATATTATGAAAATATTTGTAGTGCCTTTTGTTGTTTGATCTCGAGGCTTTCTTTCGTATTGTAGTGGGGCTAGTTCCTAAGATGTAGTTTTCTTCAGGAAAATAAAGAGGGGGTTTCATTTAATTATGTTCCTTGTGTTGTGAGTTATTGATAATTCACTCTGACGGAAAGCTCAGCTGTTGGTCCTGCTTCTGTGAACATTATGGTGTGTGTAAATTGTTGTGGCAGGATGAGTCATTCTGTAGTGGAAAGTCTTTGTTGATCCAGGTGTCCAAGGTTTGGAAGAGGAAATAAAGTTGATGAAAATTATTTTTATAGGAGCTGGGTTTTTTTTCATTTTTATTGTTCTTCCTCTCTTCTCTTGGAACCCTTTAGGGTATTCCATCATTAATCTTGAAGCTGCACTTTTTGAAGGTGTCTGAAAATGTGTAGTTTAGCAAGAACATGCTAGCTAAGCTAACATTGCATGGGAAACGGTTTGTAACAGTTGACGGGATTTATTTTTCTTGAAAGACTACTTGGAATTCCTTTTTAATAGTTGGCTCCAGAATCTGTATATGAAATTATTGTCTGTCCTTTAATTTCAAGTTGAGAATTCACTGCTGAGAATGTATGCTAGAAACCTCATGTAATTTCAGTGCTTACTCCTTTAGCAATTTAATATGCTTGGGTTTTAAAATCTCGTAGGAATTATTTTTTTAAATATTCATATATTCATTATATTGCACAGATTTGTTGCATACTCATGGCTTTTGGAGAGGCAAAGGAAGCAATTCCATTTTGATCTGTAGACTGACAACAGGTCAGGTATGAAGGTGTACATGAATATTTCCGAATGTCCTGCCACGGTAACACTGTTGCTATGCTGACCTGTTATATCAATATTGTGACCTGAGTTCATTTGAAAGCAACTTGTATTTGCTTGAATTCTAATCGTTGCACTGTGGATTGGTTTTATTGTGATTTATATTCTATTAGCAAAACTTCTGAGCAACAAGTACGTGTACCTGAATAATAATTGCAGCTTAGTTAGAAGTTAGTCTTCTGTAGAATTTGAATGGGGCAGGAAGAAAGATGTGACATTCTTAATGCTGGTTTTTGGTGTTTTCTAGATGCAGTCATGCAGAATGCTGCTTACAAGGCAAACTTATCAATGCAGCTAAAAGAGATCAAAGATAGGCTCTTAGAGGGGTTACAGATGAGGATTTCTGAAGGGAAATTTGTATATTCTCTACTGCCTTTGATTGAATAGTTTACAAAATGGATGGTGTGTAATATGCTTAAGTGTTAAAGTATGTATTGCTTTGTGATTAATGAGCGGGATAGTAGCTTAAAAGCCTACAAGTGTTCTTTGCATGGCTTGTGGGATAGTGATCTTGATCTTCTCATTCATTGCTGCGCCCTACATATTGGGATAATACTCTCTCATTACCTCCTCTGACACTTTAAAGGAGGGGTTTCCTTCCTCCTATGTGATCATGGCTATGGATTACTGCTCCTGGATATTACTGCTTTGTTCGCAGAAGCTTCTGTGATTCTTCAGGAAGTCCAGGTTTCCCTGCTACAAATCCCATTGTGTCGCATTACAGCCTTTTTCCAAGCCTCACTTACAGCACAGTCTTCTTATCTCTTCCTACTTCTTTTTCATATTCCTTCTTGGCTGTGTTCTTCTTGTGTAAGAAGAATTGGATGATTTAAGAAAGAGAGCTGGGTTTCTGTGGGGATTTTCAAATAGCCAAAGGATTAAATGCCTCTTGTCTTCCATAACTGTTAACTCTTTTCATATGTGCATGTAACCAGCCTCCATGATCAGAGGTGGAAGCTTGAGACTCTCTTCTCTGCCTCTTTTTACATATTTGCACTTCTGTGTATCATAACTTCTAATGAGTGATTATCTTCACTATTACTGATCACTGCTTTAAAGCAGAATTACATACTTGACAATAAGTAACTGGAAGCTAGATTTAAAGACCAAACAAACCATTTTGAGGAACAGGAATCACTTTATTGAAACTTCATGGAAAACTTTGGTTATGATAGGTCTGAAAACTTGCATGACACATTTTCAGTTTTAAATGTGACTTAAGTAATCTGTGTGACTCTGTTATGCATTAAAGTTTGTTTACTTCCTGCTTTTGTAGTGCTCCTTTTCAGTTGATGATGGTCTGAGGTCATTGACGAGAATGTCAGAGGAGGGCGATAGCACTGGGAACACGGATGTTTTCTGAACATTTCATCAAAAGTTTTCACAAGATTTTGTAGGATTTTGAAGCATTTCCATATTGTGAAAGTGTTTCAAGTGTGCCATTCTGAAGCTTTCCTGTGTTTTTATTTCCTTTTTCTAAAGACACGCTTTTTGAACATTTAACCTGTTGGTTTTGAAGCAGTTACTGCCTGTCATTGACTTTATGCAAAAAGTTGTAACTAAGTAGTTGAAGCACTTTCATCATCTCTTTTCTTGTGCTTAATGAAGAGGTGATAAAACTTACTTTTTGTAAAACCAAGGAACTATGGTGAACTGGCAATTTTTTATTAGGTAAGTTGGAACCTTCTTTTGAGTAGGATATACTTTTGGAAACTACTATAAGTTCTTCTGATAGTAGTAAGAAATTTAAGGAAAATGGCCTTTACGATTTCAAGGGCTTAAAAGGAGCTGACTTTTGCTAGGTGCACTTTGAAAATGTATTTTCCATTCTAGGTGATGAGAATTTTGTGAAAATTGACTGTACTTGTCTAGCCAAAGACTGTTCTGTATCCTCACATTCCTACATAAGGAACCATGGACTTGCACAGCAGATACACAAAATAGCTACAACGTGATTAGATGAGAAAGCTAAAACTGCTTATGATGCATATAGACTCCCAAGAGGAACTTAAGAGTGTTCATGCACTTACATAATTAGTCACTTTTGAAATCTGAAAGACATTTTAATTTCTTTTTGGTAATTTATAAGTGGCAGTTCTTATCTTTAGAGAAAGATGGTTTTAAGGGATATGTAGAAGTTGGGGCGGGGGGGGATTTCTCCACTTACAAGTATATGTTAGGCAGTAACAGATACTTGTTTATCTATTTGTTTAGGACAAGTGAGTTGTATTCTTTAGCCTCTTTCCTTGACACAAGTCCATGTTATAAATTGCAATGAACCTACCTGGCAGTCTTGACAAAGAAATTCAGAAATTAGTGAGTCTGAGGATGAAAGGTACCTCTGAGAAATAATGCAGTTAGAGAGTGGAAATTTAAGTGTGGTGCCTACCTTCTTTTCAAAACTCACTTTATACTGACATCTTGAGCATCCAAAATGCAGTTTTGTCACCTCTCTGCTTTGTTAGTGTCTGTAAGTAGAAATAGGTTTAGCAATAAAACTTTGAATAGTAATAATAAAAACCCCATGGTAGTTTAGAGAGCTTCTTGAATTGTTTCCTAGATCCCTGAATGGATCTATGTTGCACTCCCTTGCTCTTGGATCTCTGCTGTGGTGTTCTAGAGAATTAAAAAAAACCTGTAGGGTTAAAAGCATGGCTAATGGATAGTGGAATGTGCCCTCAGTAAACTCTTCTCCTTTAAAAAAAATAATTATCAGCTGTCACCTTATCTGTGTATAGGAACTTGCACAATACGTAACACCTGAAAAAGGTATTTGCCATGTAGTCATTTCTTAAAGTACAGCTGAAGCAAGAATTAAGGTGGTGGTGGGGAAAACTTTGTGTAAAGAGAAATAAATGGTGTAAACGGGGTATGATTATGCTTCATGACATTCCTGCAGAAAGCTCATGTGTCTTCTTTTGCAACCATCAGTCAAGTGGATCAAAACCTTAAGTTGGTTAAAAAAATACCCATGGCTGTTTTGTGAAGGAGTTAAGGAGTGTTTACAGAAGAGGCAACCATTTAAATCTGTCCAAGAGAGTGTGTGGGATGTGGCTGAAAATGTTACCTGCAAGAATGCTCTCTGTACTAGAGATCATAACATGCTTAGATTCATTTTTCTTGCAAGAACTACAAAATTTTCCAGCCTGATTGGAAATAGAGCGTAGCTACACTAGGGAGGCTTGTTAAAGCTAAAAGAGGCAACTAGTAGCAAAGTGCTTACCGCCTGCTGAGAATTAAAGATGCCATGCTGGAGGTACAGACCAAAAGCATGCCAGCTATCAAGGGAGGTGTGAAAGGAAGCTGGCATGGCTGAACATCAGGCAAAGATAGTTATTAGAAAGCTGAAGTGGTATCCAAATGAGGAAAATTGTAAGGGTATAAAATCTGGCAAGTAGAATGTAAAAGCATAAGATAGAACAAAAGAATTTGAGTAATAAATTTTGAGAAGTCTTCAGTAACTGCCTTTTAGCACATTAGTAGTAGCAAACCTAGCACAAGCCATAGAGCCACGGGATGATCACTTTGTAAAATAAGCTTTCAGATAAGGCGATAGCAGAAAAGTTTTGCTTTGCACCTGTGTTGATTGTTGAAAATCTTGGAGAGGTTGCCCTGCCAAGAACCTTGTATGGGTAACTCACCAGAGGAACGCTCTCAAATCAGCATTTGTTGAGTTTAGAGAGTAAATGGACATCATGAAAGCAAGTTCCTAGAACCACACAGTGGGCATCCAGAAGAGTAAACTTGGCAATGTCATCTAGGGCATTTGAATCTCCTTGATTCTCCCTGAGTGCAGGGCCCCGTGGGTGCTGGGATTTATGCAAGGGGCAAGAGCTGGCCAGGTTGAGACTGCTGGGGAACCAAAACTTGAATTTGGAGTTTGTGTTCAGACCAGTAATGGAGTTGCATGAGCACCCAGTATCCTCCTGCAGTTTGGTAGGCTGGAGTGAAGGACAGGACTCTGATGGCTAAGGAAAATATTTGAGCATGTGGATTAAGAATTTTTTGAAGATCAGTGTTGCAGCTGTGGGCTAGCCACCTGGTTAACAATTTCAGTCCCTTTCTTTCTATGTTCCTAAGCTTTTCTTCCATCCCAGAGTGTTTAGGGAGCTGTACCAAAGACTTAACTTTTCTGAAAATATAAAATAAAACAAACAAATCAAGTGATTTAGCTTCCTTAATAGGCTGTTGCTGGAGTAAAAAGATGCCAGCATAAGACAGGGGAGCACGTGAGCAGGGGGGAAGAGGGGAGAAAAGGTGATGCTTAGGACTGCTATGACAGAAGGCTGTTCTCTTTGAGACATGTTGCTGTTCCTTGAGCATATTTAGCTTGCATTCTTACAGGCTTGGGATACAGGGGCCTGCTCTGGGTAACAAAATATATTAAGACCCGTCTTACAATGCATTTCTGGGCTTTTAAAAAAAGTTTTTATTATTTCTTCTTCAGGTAAACCTGACGATAGCTGTAAATTTGAATACTTAAAGATTTAATTTTAAAATATTTTCAGTAATACAGAGTACTTAATTTCTTTTTACAGAATATCCTTGTTTTTTCAAGTTTATGGTGTCCTAGTTAGTAAATTCTATTGTCCTCAAATTCCGTGTGTGTGTCCCCCCACCCCCACCCCCCCGTTAGCCAGCACTTAGTTTTGTGATTTTATTTCTTTATAGGATCTGGAGTTTCATGGAGTAATGAGATTCTACTTTCAAGACAAAGCAGCTGGAAATTTTGCAACAAAATGTATCCGTGTCTCTAGTACTGCCACAACTCAAGATGTGATAGAAACTCTTGCAGAGAAGTTTCGACCAGACATGCGAATGTTGTCATCCCCTAAATACTCGCTTTATGAAGTGCATGTCAGTGGAGGTTAGTATTTATTCACAAAGTCCTTCCTGCATCCACACTACCTTCCCATCCACCCCCAGCCAAAACATCTTTAGGTTTGCCCACAGCTTCTGAACCATATCAGACTTGGGGGTTTTATTCCTAAGTACATTAGTAGTAATTGTTAAGGGGGGTGAGTGTTACTTTAAAATACAAGTACGCATATCAGGCCTGCAGTTTATGTAAGTTTTGATATGATCTATTGAATGCTGTACTTGACATCCTGTTAATTTGTTGACATTTGTGAGAGAGTTGCTATTTTTAGGACTAATAGGTAAAGACTAAATTTAGAACGGGAGAATGGGAGTGTTAAATTGGAGCACTTTAAGAGTACATCCTCAGTTCTTTGATGTTGTGGGCCTTTGATAGGTACCCTTACAATGCACGTTCCTTTACTGCTAAATCGGGGGAAGTTCAACATACTGTTTGAAGCAACTGTGTCTCTTAACAGATCCTTTCATGCTACCTGTGAAGAGCTTAGATACCTAAATAGTCTTTGGATGCTACTAACATTTGTGACTCCCCACCCCAGTAGAAAGCTTCAGGTTGGAAGGTGGTAGTGTGTCTGGTGATGATACACACAGGAATAGGAGAAACTAGCTTTTTGTCATGCTTTTTCTTTTTTGTACTTTGGAAGCTTAAAGTAGTGGTTTAACTACTTAAAATTCTGCTTTTGAAAGACTGAAAATAATTGAATTTGAGATAGAGAATGGAAATTTATTGGGATATGTGTCACATCTTGTAGTCTGCAAATGATGACTTGATATGAATTATATGGGATTGGGGAGAAGTGCTTGTCATCACTAATTTAAGCAGTGAATAGTATGGTTTTTTTCTGCTTTAGGTTTCTTTAAAAATCGGCTAGCACCGTACCAGTAGAAATGGTTTCCTTTGCAGAGCAAGTTCCTGATATTTAAAATGTGCCTTGTAAGAGAGGCACTTCATTCAATAGGAGTGTTTCTCATTAAATAAATGTAACTGCAAAGACATCATTGTCTTTTTATGCATATGTACTGTCCCCTACTTCTAGAAAGGAGATCAAATGGCAAAGCTTGTTTAATTTTTTTAACCACTTTCTCAGATTTTTTCATATACTGAAAACAGATATAATACACTAAATGAAATTTTGTCTGGTATATGTACATAATGGAATTTTTTTGTTGGTAATCTAGTTTATTGTGCAGTCTTTCCAGAATAGTAGTTCTTGGGCCACAATCAGACTAGTTAAACTTAAAATAAGGAAAATAAGTATTCGGAAGTGTCATGAAGTTGTGAAGTTTGTAATACTATAACTGTAGATTTAACTTCTTCTGAGTGATAATCCTGTGTTCCCAGACCTACTTCAGACAAAGGAGGTGCGCAAGACTACTTTATGTGGACCTTTAGGTTATGTAGCTAGAGGAAATACACTTAGGCTGGTTGCTGGAAATGGGACATATTTCTACCTCCCCCGACTTTCTGTCCCTGTGCTTAACAGGGAAACATCAACTTGATGTGTACTGTTCAGCAAACTTTTTTGGTTTTTTAAAGAATATAACTTGTTTCTAAATGTCTTTGCTCTTGAGGTGCCATGTAACTTATTGCTTTTCATTTTTTTGAAGAAGAAAGAAGATTAGATGTAGATGAGAAGCCTCTTGTCGTACAATTAAACTGGAACAAAGATGATCGAGAGGGAAGATTTGTTCTCAAGAATGAGAATGATACACTTCCTCCAAAGGTGAGTCTTTAAGGAGTATGCTAGTGGTAAAGCAGTTTAAAAATGTGTGGGACTTGCTTATAGTGAAACAGAACTTCTACTTTTCTAATTCCTGAAAACAACTGCTGATGACCTTTGAAATCTGGAGCAAGTCTTTTAAAATTTTTAAAACGCATCGTCACAACGCAGCATTTTAATGATCTTTCAGATGGCTTGTCATGTTTTGATCCATGTAGCTGTCTACGTCTGGAGCACATAATGCCCAGAGAACTTAGAGCTTGTTTTGTTCTAATATGATGAATTAAAACTTTCGTTAAATGGTATATGATGCCAAACACCTAGGAGGTAGTCGTGCCTCTTGCAGAGCCTTTAAAAGGGGCTGCCAGAGGGAGTTAAGTAATTAAGAATTATTACCTCCCTAGGTAAATGTTCTGTTTCTTAACAAAAGTGATGGGAGACTGTTCCCTTTTGGGGAGTTTTGTTGGATTCCTCCCTGCTCCCACCCCTTTCCAAATGCAAAATGAGAGGAACATGTGAACATCAGTCATACAAAAGCTTTTTTTAATATTAGTCATTTAAACTTTAAAATAGATCAGACTTTGGCTCCTGAATTCATGTAATTATATATATTATATGTAACTGATGTTATAGCTATCGAAAATGTGCAGTGCAGTATAGGCTATCTTCAGACAAGTTTTTCATGTTGGGCTGAGCAATAAATTTCTTTTGCTCTTGGAATTAGTGCTTGTTAATTTTATAGGTGTTTTGGGTATATGTGCATGACCTATTCTTACACTACAGGATACGTCTATGTTAGAAGTGGAGAGAGAAAATTAATGATGTCTTGCACTACATCTACCAAACTTGCTATTCCTATTCATTGTATTAAGTAATCTTCAGTCTTCCTCCTCTGTGTTACTTGCTTCCTGGTAGAAGCAAACAAACCCTGCATCTTCTTTCTCATCTTCTGTTATTTTTACTAGAAAAGGCAAATGAGCCTAGGATTACAGGTATCTTGTGTATGCAAGGAGCAGGAATTAGAGATGAGAACACTGGAAGGACAGCTCAGAAAAATACCGTGGGGGAAATATCCTCTGTAATGTTTTCCCTTGTGCAGCTTGTTCTTATCTGATACTTCAACACTGTTGTCTTGAAAACAGATAAAGTGCAGTGTTGTTTTGTGGAGTATTTTTCCTGAGAGGCAGAAATTTGTTTTGCAGCCTTCATTTAATCTGTGAAGCCAAGTAGATAGTAGGTGTTATTCAAATAAAATTCTGCTGTTTCTTCACTTTCTTGATTACATGGTGCTTAATCAGTTAATACCTGCTTTGGAATATGAAATTATTTTTGCTTCCTCTGTTATTCCAGAAGGCATTAGCCCCATCCCTGAGTAATGGAGCATCGTTGCCTGAACTGTTGTTTTTGTTAGTGATACTATGTCTTAATCAGATTTATCTAGAAAGTGAAAACCGATAATAACTTTTCATTGGGCTAAAAATGATGGAAGTTGTTTTAAACTTACTTATTTCAGAAGGCTCAGAGTAATGGCCCTGAAAAACAAGAAAAAGAGGGGGTAATTCAGAATTTCAAACGAACTCTTTCAAAAAAAGAAAAAAAAGAAAAAAAGAGGCGTGAAAAAGAGGCGTTGCGACAAGCATCAGATAAAGATGACAGACTTCTTCATGGGGATGATATGTAAGTGTGTTAATCTTTGATCAGTTCATATACCCTATGTCATACTCTAAAGGGTTCCCCCTCTCTACCAAATAAGTTCTTTCTTTGAAAAGTAAGCAGTTGGCATGGGTGCAGTATCGTGATAAACCAAAATACGTGGTGGCAATTTCTGTAGTTTGTATGTACATTTTGCTGCAAGATTTGTTTTTAAACCATGAAATAAGCTTTTTTCCACTTTTTTTGTGCTTGTACAGAAATTGACACATGCTTGGTGACATGGACTTTCCCCGCTATGTTTATTTTTGAGCATTTACTCTAGAGTGGGTTTATTCCTCTCTCTGTGTTTGATTTTTCTGTCTTCTGCAAGAAAAATTAGTGTGAGTAGGTGTTGCATTTCACTTACCACCTGACTATCAGTTTGGTTTTCTTTGAGATGTATTATGATTATGGTAACCAATTATCTGGGTTTTTCGACTCTTCTCCCAAATCTGATGTACCTTATTCATTGAGACATTAATCCTTGTACAGAAGAGAGTCAGGCATGAATAACTGTATGTAGAACTAGAAAGCTGAGAAAGGTCAGCATTAAATAAAACTTTGTCTCTGTAGCAGATTCTGTAGATTTCATGTGTAATACACCAGGAAAAAAAAAAAATCACCATTCATGGTGGACGCCCAGAAAGAAAATGAATGGTGAAAACGTACTAATTCATAACAGATTCTCAGACATGAATTCTGCACCGTTACTTAGCTTGATCTTAATTCTTTTAAATTAAAATAGAATTGTATTTAAGTGCATTAGCCAAAGAAAAAGCATGAGCTGCAAGCACGTGCTAACTTGTGCTTCTAGATGATTTTCAGTATTGTAAATCAGAATAAAGTTAGGGGTATAATGTAAAGTTTCTTTAATGTTTTCCCCCCTCCTCCCTGCCCCCAAGAGGCAGAAGGCCTCTTTCTTTTTTACTTAGAAAACTAGCAAGCAAACTTAAATTGGCTGTTGTTGATTTCAGGTGAGCATAGGTATGTGAACAGTGTTAATCTTAGCAAATGTGAAGTTCATGTAGAACCATTTTACAATAACTTAATTGATCTCCTATGTGTATGGATTCTACTTGCCTTTTATCCTTTATGAAGTGATGAGGATATGCGTATTTTAAGCTACTAATGGCAATTATTTCTTTTTATTTAAACTAACTTGGCAGTGAGAATTCTCGCCTTGCAGCTGAGGTTTACAAAGATATGCCTGAGACCAGCTTCACTCGCACAATATCCAATCCCGAGGTGGTTATGAAACGGCGGCGACAGCAAAAACTGGAGAAGAGAATGCAGGAATTTCGCAGTTCTGATGGCAGACCAGACTCAGGTACTTCAGTTTCTTCTGGTTAATTTGTAAACAGTAAACTCTTTACTGAAAGATTATTTTTAAGACCAGCAGCTCCTGTAAATTTGACTTAACTTCTTCTGTCTCTAACACTTTTTGCACTTCATGGCTAATTTTATCTGTGGTGTAACCGAATGAAGGATTTGTGGAGGTAAGATTCTGCGGGAGTATATTCTGTGATGAGTGCAAGTCAAAGCTTTCAGTGATGGGCAGAGTGATGGGAGAGAATATGCTCATTGCTGTTGCTAACAGTGCTAAACTGGGAAAGAAGGAAGGACCAAATTAGACTTAGTAAACTTGACAAACTGAGGAAGTCTTCTGAAATGTCATTCGTTTTACTAAGAACAAGCTGAATGACCTGAATGTGAAAATGCAATCAGTAGCACGAATACAGGATGGCAAGGAGTGATTGTTCAGGTCTGCAGGAAGGGTTCTGGTAGATCTTGTGAATATCAGTGATCAAGTGTTTCACATTCTTGGGGGAGGGGGTATGACAAGAGTGGCTATATAAACATCAGTGTTAAATAAACAAATGAAGCAATGTTAGTACTGATAACTCCTCAAATGATGAATTCTGTCCATGGAAGAGTAGTGAAGAAGGGGTTAAAAAAAACATCACCTGAGGGAAATCCTAAGTGGACTTTTAAAAGAGAGGGGGCATTCTCCAGGGTCATCACAGACTTGATGTCAGGATGGGGAAAGGTCAGTTCTTCATCCAGTCGTTGTTACTGTTTCATTTTAATTTCAGGTAATAATAATAACGGTGAAGTACTGGGAAAAAAACCTGCTTAGAGTAATCAGGAAAGCATCACCAGAGGTTTTTACTGATGGCAGAAACAAATTTAATTTGGGGATGTTACGTAACTTTTGTTATATTAGTGGTTTGACTAAATGATTTCTGCAGGGGTTAGTTCTTACATTCTGTTAGATATATAATAAATGGCTGCATGTCTGTCTTTTTATTCTCTGATAGCATTGTTAATTAAATTTTGTTTCCAAGGTGGGACACTGAGAATTTATGCAGACAGTTTAAAACCAAATATACCGTACAAGACAATCCTGCTGTCCACTACAGATACTGCAGACTTTGCAGTAATTGAAGCACTGGAAAAATATGGTCTGGAGAAGGAAAATCCCAAGGATTATTGTATTGCACGTGTAAGTGAAGTTACTAAGTCACAATCTTCTAATGCTTTGGATTTTTTTTTTTCCTTGCAGTAGCTTTAAAACTAATTGGAAAGGCACTGGTACCTCTGCAACTAATGTTTTATTTATTTATTTATTTTTAATTTGGGTTTGGTTTTGTTTTTTTTTTACTCTTAACAGCCTCAGGAATTCTGAAGTGATTTGTCACGTTTGTTTTTCAGACCTAAATCTTCCAGTCTTACTAAATTATTACTTGCTACATAGACAAACATTAATAATGAAAGTAACATATTTCTGTATTCGGCACTGTGGTTTTATACCACTAAGCATGCTTATGGTTCACAGATAAATAAACTAATAATAAATCCTGCGGATACCTAAATTTGTGCCATTTGTGCACAAAACTATTCCCCTGAACTAAGAGCATCTGCTCAGAGACAAAAGTGCTGAGGCAAATTCCATTACAAAAGGTATATGTTATATGCTGTTGCTTTATGCTTTTCAGTGGTGGCTCACTCTCAGTACACATGAGAAAAGATAAAACATTTAAGTGAAACTTGGGCTTAGTTTCAGAATTTAATTATTTTACAACCACTAAATGAATTGTATAGAATTGCTATTTCTTAGAGGTATGGCTTTATCAAAAAGTCCCATAGGCAGTACTGGTAAGTTACAAACCTCTTCCCCTATCTTCTGAAGTAGAATAGTGAGACTTGAAAAGCATTTGATCCTTGTTTGAGTCTAGTCTGATGACATATCTGGCTATTGCTTGTCTAATAAATTTGAATTTATTGCTACTTAAAATGATGAAAAAAGGGAAAAATATTTGTATCTCATCATGTTGTGTTCTCTTCCTCAACCCCTTCTCCAGTGCTTAAGGTGCCATTGGAAAGCATTAAGAAAGCATATTATTTGCTATTCTCTGCACTTTCTAGCTGCTCTAAAGGATGTGGATATATCTTTGGTCTTAAAGGTGCTCTCTGATACGTTTTTTATGACATCTTTGAATAACCTTAGTGTCTACTTTTGCTGTGCTTACAGCCTCTAGTGGTATAATTAGCTGTGAATCGACATGTTGCTCTAATGTTGTTCTAATTAGTAATAAGGAAACAGTATGTTGGTAGTGCTTTTGTAGTTTTGA
Source organism: Ibycter americanus (assembly GCA_035590275.1). NCBI lineage: Eukaryota > Metazoa > Chordata > Aves > Falconiformes > Falconidae > Ibycter > Ibycter americanus. The sequence goes on along the minus strand of JAVJGI010000062.1, from coordinate 38,663,868 downwards.
AACAGTGAACTAATCTTAAGTTTTATTTTTCAACAGTTTTATCCTAAGATAAATTCTAAAATAAAGATTCTAGACATATTTTTAATGAAGTTCTGGACACTTTATCCTTGCCTTCCTTAACCTGTGATAGGGGTTCCAACCGTGAAAGTTAATTTTGCTTAACTTCAGTAAAATTTTACATAGGTTTTTATTATAGAGGAGAATAAATTTGTAAGTAATAGGCGTTTTTTATGATGCAGCATACTAAAAATTGATTCTCAGTTTTGGCTGCAAAGTATTTTCTATGTGTAGTTATGAGAATTATCTTCATATTGTCGGTTCTATAAATGAAATTCATGATTCTCAATCATTGTCGTTATTAAATAGGCTGCTGACTTGACATGCTCGTTTTTCTGCTGGTTCAAGAGAATTGTGGGCTACAGCAGAGACATTGTGACTGAATTTGGAAGCTAGTTTTGCATTAGTCTGATTAGTTCAGAGTTAGATGGTATTATGATGTATTAAGAAATATTTATGTTCTAGGGAATTTATTGAAGCGATTGCACACTTACCAGGGAAACTATTGCAAGTCACTGTTGTGGTGGTGTTCTCTCTTATCCCCTCTTTGTTCTCTGATCTTGTGTGGGGTTGTTTAATGTAGAAAATAGTCTGAGGAATGTTGCTTTGATCGTGGGAAGGATTAACAAAGTCTTTGCTGTGAAGCAAATTGATTTAAATTAGTTTACTGGAAAGCAATTCTGGAAAATATTTTGTCTTTTCTGGGCAACACATCCTCTTAATATAATTTCTATACTGGCATAACTTGTATGTTTAGATTTACATTTGAAGTATGTGAGTGGTCTACACTGGCTAATAGCGTATCTTTTTTATACCTTTAAGCGTGTAAGACCTTACAGTTTTGTTCATCATAAGTCACTGTAGTTGTCTGAAATCTACTTGGCATTTCTTAGTGCCTCTTCAGATACAGTGCTTGGATTTTAAATATGGTAATCCTTTTTTAAAAAATAAAGTTGAGTATTTTTAACGTAACTTTTAAAATCTACTTTTTGCTGAGTATTTTATGAAGTTGCTTTCGTTGCTTGAAGCATTAACATATCCTAGCTTTAGCTCAATGTGTCTTTCGTCATTGTTTTCTTTTTTGGAAACATACAGTGCTGAACAGGTTGTCATGGTCATCGGTAGTTCTTTACACTGAAGTCTCGTAGCTTTTTTTTGCGTATTCTGACACTTTTACAGTGTTTGGAAGACAAATCTATCTTGCATATGTTCCTATTATTTTTGCTGGCTTTAAAAGTGTACAGTGGAATGTATAACTTCAGTTTCTTATTGGTTGGGATTTTAAAAATGTTTTATTCTCTTTGGGCGGTAGGTGAAGCATCTTCGAAGACTTAAGCAGCTGACATTTACTTAATAGTTAAGATGAGTTTTAAGTTACGTGACAAGAGCTTTATAAGGCTGCATAAGTACCTGTAGTAAAGTTCACTCAGTTCTGAACTTTGAGTGGAAGGATGAACATTGTAAGAATTTTTCTTAACGTTTACCATTGACGACCTTTATTGTAAATGGCAGTTTACTGTTAGTTGCTTGCTTTCATACCCTGGTTTGTGGTGTATTGGGCTGTACCATTATGCCCACTTCTAAAATGCTTTTCTATGTAATCAAACAGATACATGTTTGTTCCAGTATGTTTTGTTTGTTTCAGTTTGCTTGGTTTGAGTTTCCCTGAATAATACAGGGTTCACTGCACATCTCTCAAGATGTCAAATTAATTAGACATTCCAAGCTACCTGTGCATACTCACTTAGGGCATAAGATTTGAAGCATGCAGGAAACCAGTTATCTCTCAAGTCGAATCTTGATTAGGCTTTTGTTTTAGCATGCTGTTATTTTTTTTTTCTACTTGAGGATAAGGCATAAATAACTTCTTGTAATGTCAAGCAAATACACGTAGTTCGTGGTGATTAGTTTTGTTTTTGTGGGTTTGGGTGAGTATTTTTTTAAGAAATAGACATTACAGACATGGGGCATTAAATATTTTCTTAGCAAGTTCCATTGTTTTTTGGTTTTTGGGTTTTTTTCAGGGGCACGTGCAGAGCCTGTGTTCCCAACTTGTAAGGAAAATTAAGGATTAATTCATTTAAATAAGCAGATATACTAAAACATACAGTAGATACGAGGTTTCTATTTAAAACGCATTAAAATGGCAAAAGAGCTTATTGAAGCATGTTACAGCATGGGTTTTTTTGTGTGAAACTTTTGCTAAGGATAGATCTGATAAAGTTATCTGTAGCTATTACCACAGGGGGCTTACTTATTATCGTCTCTTGTTTATCTCAGCAAATGCCTTGGAAGTTCTGAGTTGCTATGGACTTCATTTAAATTTCTTAGCTTGGATTTTCTGCATGTTTTACTGCATTTTAAATGAATAAGTGTAGATTGGAATGACTTTATGATAATTTGTATATGCTCATGAATGCAATTATGAGGAAGCAGAGTATATTCTTCCTAATTATTTGTTATGCATTTGTTTCAGTTCATAGATTGTCAGCTGACAAACTGCTTCCAGGACTTGTGATCTTAAGCTGGTTTTACCCAACTCAGTTTCTTACGCTGTCACAGAAATCAGAGAGGTATCTGTGCCTGATCTCAGCAGTCTGTATGGATTCAAATTCAGGAAAGGATATTTAACAGCATCTCCTATTTTTCAAAATGAAAGCAAATCACTACCAATGAGCCAACACCCAATTGTAATATAAACTTGTTCCAACGTGTTTCTGTTATCCTAGAATGTAGGGATTTCAGCTTTGTGGGTGACGCTGAGGCAGCATTTGCCTAAAGCACAGAGATGTTTTCTAAAATGGCTTTATCACGATTAGAAGTCTGCTGGCCTACATAAGCTCAGATGTGGTGTTTTGTGTCTTTCTGCAGGTTAGGTCATACACAGTCTTTTAAGTGAGGTATGTCTGAGTTACTGCTCATGCTTCCCAAGCGATGGGAGGAATGGTAAGGCTGCAGGGATGAGGGGAGTAGTGCTTTTGTGACCCCTCTTCTCTCACTTCTCTAGTTTACCATTGCTGCCGTTAAGACCATTGCTGCCATTAAGCCCAGTGCTAACTACAGATGCTCATCCAAGTTCCAACGCAGAAGTAATACCAGAGTCAAGTAGTAGCACCAATGTATTTATATCTCATCTATCCTCTAACTTCACTGCATTTTGGTTTTCTTTGGTTTGCTCCTCTAGTCCAGTATCGGTCAGCCCCTGGTAGACATGCTGTAGCGTGTAGTTCTTGTGTTGTAATCAGTTACCTGCCGTCTCCAGGGCTTTCGAATTTAAAAATTGTTGCTGGTCGAATAAGGCTTGAAACACAGTGTTACTTTAATTAGCTAATCAAAATTATCCCATAGGTATAATTGATTTTAAAATCTGAGATGTGAAATAGAAAAGAGTGGTTTGGCAAGGTAAGATCTGAGTGTAGATGTGTTCCTGGTTCCCTTTGGTTTAGACAGTTTAATGTTTTCCTCGTTTTATAATACCTTGTCTATTTGAAAATCTAATTTAAAGGTAATTTAATTAGTCCTATGTTTAGCCAGATTTTGCATAGAAGATGTCTTAGAGAAAGGCCAGTGACTCAGTTACATACTTTTGATCTTAAATGTACTTGTTTCCTTCTTGGAAGAAGATGAAAGGATGTTTGAGACGGGTCTGTGAGAACTTGGTTAGCACCGAAATGGGTGTGGGGAGGAGGTGACAAACAGGAGTGGAAAAGCCTCTTGAGGGCTGCAGCAGGTAGGGTGCAGTAGCCAATGGCCACATTACTTCAGGAGGTGTTACCTGGGTCATGGTTCAGAGATGGGAATAATTTTGAGTAGTTGGTTTAAAATAGAGCTGTGTATGAATTTAAATAACATTGAGGGAGTAAAGAGTATTTATTTCTTCTTTTTTTTTTTTTTTAACTTTGAAAGATCTATCTTTAACTTAGAAGGTACTTATGCACTATAATACTGCCTGTCATTGTCTTTTATGCTTGATGGTTGTGGGGAGCAGTAATGCAAATGTGCATGAAATCACAGGCCGTGTCTCTTTTAGTGTCAGAACTCATGAATCAAGGTTTTCCCCTTCCTCTGCCTTATAAGAATGTAGTTGTAAAAGTTATGAGTCATCTGCGGTTCTGTTCCCAAAGTATACTTGGTTTTGGTTCTTCCTTAAAGCTAGACAGCGTGAAGCAATTGTGTGAAATGCTCCAGTCGTGCCCTTAGTCTCTGTGTAGAGCAGGTAAAGGTTGGATAAGACAAGGATGCGGGAGGTATTGGGACATTCTATTTGCCAGCTTGTCTTCCCATTTCTAAAGATACTTGCATGTTGCACTAGCAAAGTGAAAGGCTGATTCCAGTGTGTGAGATAATAAGGAAACATTAGTTTTAGTTTTTTGCTTATCACTTCCACAGACAGGTCTCTTTCTTTTTTTTTTTTTTTTTCCTTTTTTTGCTTTTCTTTCTTTCTTTTTTGCTTGGCTTTTGAGAAATTGGATTAATTTTGTTTACTGGAAGGTTGTCTTATCTACCTTAAGTGTAACTTGCTTTTCTTTGATTTTTAAATGTATGTGGTGCATCTGGGAAGTGCAATTTAACTGTAACGAGGCAAGAGAGAGTTAGAAAAAGTCTTGGAAAGCAAACCGCATTGCAGTTTACTGAATTCTTTTGCTTAATCTTTTGGTATAAATAAACAAACAAAGAAAATCGGAAGATACACCCCTGAATCCTCTGTTCTAATTGTCCACTAACAGCTCTGAAAACTGATAATTGTTCTTTTCTAGGTCATGTTGCCTCCTGGTGCTCAGCACTCTGATGATAAAGGTGCTAAAGAAACTATCCTTGATGATGATGAGTGTCCACTGCAGATATTCAGGGAGTGGCCTAGTGATAAAGGTATGTCAAAAAAGCTTTAAGAGATTTTTGTGCCTTGGGTGTTGTAAGTTATGATGTGGACACCCTGAAAAGTAAGAAATTTGAACATATATTTTGAAGTGTTTTGTTTTTCAGGCACTTTTAATACTAGGTGCATTTAGAGTTATTTACGATTTCATTCAGCACTGTTTATGGTAATAAATCTTTAGACAGTAGGAAGATTTTACATTTTATACTGAAGTTTCTATATTATCCACTGTGGAGAAGTATGCTATTAATCTTTTAAATAGTTTTAACTTAAAAATAACTACATAAAGTAGTGTCAGGAACTTAGCAAGCTGAAAGTAATCCTAAGGAACACTTACAAAGTAATAGATGTTGGATGTGTGCTTGTTCACTGATAGTGAGACTCAAAGGATGTATAATACTGTGTTTTAGGAATACTAGTCTTTCAATTGAAGAGGCGGCCTCCTGATTATGTCCCAAAGAAATCCAAGAAAATAATTGATGGAAAGCCATTAAAGGGGAAGGAAAGAGTTGACGGGTCTGGTTATGGCTCTTGCCTTCCTCCAGAGAAACTACCATACCTGGTAGAATTAAGCCCAGGTAAGAATGCTGGTTATGTGATAGTCAAAGTTATGTTATACATAGTCATTTAGATTTTCAAAAAATTTCATTGGAAGTGCAAGAAAGTCTGGTAGTATAAGTGAATATCACATCAGTCATTCTTCTGATGTTAGATTCTGAATTAGAGCTATCTAGAAGTAGGGCTGCATATTGCTATAATACTGAAATTTTAGTAGCAAATGTTTGGACTAAAAAAAGAGGGGGAATGATTGACTATGACTTTGTCTCTGTTGGCATGGTTTAAAGTATGAAGTTTTAAGTGTTTCAAAAACGAAAAAAATTATTCAGTCTTCAACTTCTTTTGGATTTGGGGGTTTAAAACTTGGTAATAAGTAAAATAGTTTAACGTGTCTTTTTGTGATGTGGGGGAGGCAACCAGAAAAGCACTACTTAAATGTGGTTTGATTTACATTCAGAAGTATACTGTAGCATACCTAGTAAGATATATTTAACAGTGCCATACATGAAAAATACATTTTTAAAAGGACAAGAACATGGAATTTTTAAATCAAGCTTACTTTCGAAACATTTTTCAGTCTATATGGAACCTTCAAATCATTAGTAGGGCTGGGTTTTATTTTGGCATCATTACAACTCTCAGGGCCGCATTGCAATTTACAATTAATTTTATGATCTAGGAACAGCTGGGGGAGCTTGAATGTTTATAGCGCAACTGATAAAACACATGTAACTTCTACTCTTAACTTCTGTTGTCTTCATGTTTACAGATTTGGATATGAGCTTTCACTTTTGGTGATTCAGTTATTTGCAGCTCTTTTTCTTATTAAGTGTAACTTGAGTACACTCAGGTATCCAAACAAGTCATTTACAGTTTAAAGTCTGGTTGTTTATGTTTCAGGAAGCAAGGCTGGAAATTGGTGCTGAAAACTTTGATCAGAATTGCAAAAAAAGTTAACTTCATAGTCAAGTAGTGCTGTTGTGTTTTTTTTGGTTTTTTTGTTTTTTAAAGGCAGATGAAATTAGCACTACAGAGAATATATTAAGTGTATTTTGTATGGTGTTTTACATGCTGAGGTTTGATTTGCATGTTGCTATTTTGGCTTCTTTTAATAGTACTTTTGATTTTTTGTGCTCTAAACTTTTACTTTTCATGCAGCCTAGTTCCTTGAGTATTAAAACGTTGTACTTGGGCAGTGGAGCAAGACATCCCTTAACTGAGAGAGGAAAAACAATCTGAAATGCCACAGGTGGCAATGCTGTTGCACGTTGCCTGTGGGACTGACCTATTGTTCATGTTTTTCTTCTAACAGCTTGTTGTCGCTTTTCTAAACAATAAGGATTGTTTCATTCAGTAGCTTTGTAGTACTGATGTCTTTATATTCTATGCAGTTTCTAAAGCTGGAAGAGTTTAATGCACTTTGTCCTTATAAATTGGATAAGTGTTGTCTGGCTACAGTTTCACCCTTTCCTGTCTTTTCTTTTCCTGCCCTCTTCCGCATGTTCTGCATGGTATCTGTCCTGCTGGTGCTGCCTTCACCTGGGTCCTCTGCATGTGTTTCTAACCCCAGGGAGAAGGAATCACTTTGCCTACTACAACTATCACGCTTACGAAGGTAACGCTATATTTAGTACTGTTCTCTCATTAGTCACTAAAAACATCACTGACTGTAAATCTTATGTTTCTTTTTGACAAATGAAAGACTATCTTGCTTATCTTATTGTTTTCCTAAGGGACTGCTTCTGTCAAGTAGTTACCTGTCTTGTCATCTGCCATTTAATTATTCAGTATGTGAACAAACATTAATTAGATCATGAATGTCCTACCATCCAAAGAGTTCAACTTTCCAGTTAAGGTTAAGAAAAAATTCACAGGGTGGTTTACAAGCAGTGTTGTGGTAGAAAGAAAAACGTTCTTTGATCCATTTGCTTGCAAAATTCATAGTTCAAAAGTGAAATCGGTAAATGGCATGGAACTTAACTGTACTTTTCAGTGTTTGACCGCATTGATGCAGTGGATGAAATCTGTGATGATTTTTATGTGAAGTAGTATTTGTACTACTGGTAAAGTGACCTCACTTTTCTGCTCTGTGGTGTTCCATAGCATCCTTTGGTATTTCTTCTGCCTGGTTTGTGGTGTTGTCTAAGATGAATAGTGTAAGTCAAAGAGATTTAGCCACATTAGACAGTAGAGACTTGTTCAGTTTATATCTGCAATGTTTGAAGTTGATACCCTACAAATCATTATGCATCTTTGGTTCTTCTTAGAATTTAGCATAATGTGCAGGTATGTCCTGGCTTGGTCAAATAGACAAGAATACAAAGCCACTTTCTTCTTCATTCTGAAATGTCTACCAAAATACCTTTTTCTTTTCCTAGTTTTTTAGCATCTATTTCCTCATTTGTTTTCTAGACTGCTATAGAAGTACTGTATGTCTGTCATTGTTGCTCACCCTTTCATGACTGTGGAGTACAATACCAGGGTTTAAAGAACTCTGTTCAAACTTATGCCTCCAAAGCTCAACTCTTTGAATTCAGATTTCCATTTCATTAACAGCATTATTCCAGAGGGCAGAAAAGTTCTGCAGAGTGTGCTGAACTAGTATGCATAGATAAGCTCTGTAGGAACATCTGACCATTGAGTAGAAAGCTTAAAATTTGGTTGCAATTCAGTGGGAAAAAAAGCAAATAGGCAATTTCTTAAACATTTATCTCAGAGTGTGAAAAGAGGTCTTAGTACTCCAGAGTCCATTCTGTCTCTTTGGAACAATGGATTTCAGGATACTTGGATTTATTGTAGAAGTAACTCCTGTGAAAGTGTCCTTCTGTCAAAACATTGGCTGTTTATATTCATGTGGAAGAACCTGGCAGAATTCAGTTTCATGCCCTGTGCAGTTGCACAAATTCAGTAAGTTTTCTGCTGGACGTATATCCCATTTTTCCGCTTCTCCACAGCTGCTGACATTGCTGGTTGTATTGACTGCTTTACATACTGAAGATTAGATTCAGCACAGTATGGTAGAGGATACACTTTAGTAGCTTGTGGCTGTAAGTGTGGCAGTCAGCAATTGTCTCTGCCTTTCAAGTCATGTAAATGAACCAATAAACTGAGATGAGTCTGATAGAAATAGACTGAAGTGAGACGTGGAAGCACTTTCATACTGTCTGTTATCTGTGAATATGGCTGCTGATGAGTTCAGGGATGTTACTAACTTCATTTGTTTGATCGTAATATTTAAAGGGCTAAAAAAAATGACAAAAGACATTTTTTAGGATGTAAGCCTCTGAGATTTATCCTACAAGCCTGAAATAAAAATTATCAAAAATTATTAAAAAAAAAAAAAAAAAGGCAAAACCTGGAGGCTGTTCTCTCTGCCTCATCACAAAAAAGCAACCCTGAGCTGTAGAACTGACAGCAATGGGAGATGCTGAGAATATGCAGGTATAACTCCAACAGAAGAATTACAGGAGGTTGAAGCTTGTAAGCCGTGGCCAGGGCAGTTTCCCTGTCCAACCTTCTTTCCAAGAACAGAACTGCAGTATGGTATGTAGTGACACTTTCACACATTAGTTTGTGGGAGCTTTGTTGTCTGTTGCATTCCTTGCTGTATCTTCCTTTACCAAAAATGTTTACTATTGACTTTCTGCTGGAAGTGCACACCTTGACTGAAATGTAATAGCAGAATTATCTCCTGAATTTGACATGATATTTCAAATCTGCCCAACCAATCTCTTAAACATCTTACTCTCTAAACTCTTAGCACTCACAAACTTGTGCAGGAGGAAATGTGCTCCTTTTCAAATGTGGATTTAACTCATTTTTAAGTCAGCAGGTGCAGTCCCTTGTGTGCACATTTTTGTTCAAATTTGGGCTTACTTGTTTTCTATGATCTGATCTTCATCATTTGGTTTAGTCTGGTTTTAAGTCAATACTATTTCCCAGCATTGTTTCAAGCACTCGATTAGCAAAATCACTTGAAATTATCATCTGCAAAGTGGTGTAGCTTCACATTTTAGTGGTGAATTAATGCATTTAAAATATATAGCCATGAAGGGATGCCTTTGTTTTCTGTCCATCAAAAATGTACATTTGTGTACATCACTGAGTTGATGTGCTTGTAGTGATTGTTCACTTCTGTTCACTACACAGGGTTTTTTGCTATTTCAAGTGTGATTGACCTGTAACTGCATAAACCCAGTCATGAAATCTATTTATATTGCATCTGTAGTGTGGAAAGTGATAGAAAGCCACAATTTTACTAATGACTATAGGTGAATAGTAATATAGTGTGCATTTTCTTTATACTGTGTGTTTTATAGGGGTTCTTACTGTACATCTACATGCTGTAGGGTTTTTGAATAACCCTTTTTTTCCTAAACCACTGTTTCCTGCCTGGTCTTTGGTGATGAGGTCTGTTTTTTGGTTGAGGGTTGCCTCTTGAAATACCAGTTTTCAATCTGCAGTAGGCAGTATACACAGATGTGTATGTATCTTTGTATGTGTATGTCTATCATGGGGGAAAATAACTTGTGAAACTTATTTCTAATGCAAACTGTACCAAGTTTATTTGAATTCTCATGTGTTGTCACTGGGAAAAGCTTTTGTCAGGTAGATAATTAAGTTTAATGTATGCAGTACTTGCTAATTTCATAGGTCTTGCTTCTTCAGCTTGTGTCTGGGAGGCGTGTTGCAACTCAATTTTCTAGGCTTAAATACCCCAAAAACCTAGACGTTTTCTACCACCTGTTTAGCTCTGCTAGTCAGTCATGGGTGCCATAAATAGAATACAGGCCATCGTTCTTTCATAGCACGTATTTACTTATGCAGACGTATAAAATGAACAACTTTGTATAGAATTCATGCATTTTCCTTATGCTTCTTCCTGCTTCTTCTGATTGTTCATTACTGCCCACCTTTCTGAGAACGTTGAGCTTTCAGATTTCTGAATTAAAAGGAAGTTATTGTTGTGTCAGAGAAGAAAACCCATATATATTCGCGCCTGACCCCCTGTCCGAGCCCACCCCCACCCCCCAAAAAAATAAAAATCTGAACCTTTAGTCATATGACTTACAACATATGTGCTGCCTTTCTGAGCCATCAGTAGTCTGTTACAGTTTGGTCCTTTGAGGCTAAGAGCAGTCGGCTTGGACTGTCATGGTTTGGGGAGCAGGGACCTTGCCATAGGTATGGCAGAATCTGTATCCCGCTGCAGGGAGTTGAGGAATGCATTCCAAACAACATTTAGAGCTTTCAGCTGAAAACAGGAAATACAGGACTTTACACTGTAGTATAATGCAACCTTCCTTCCCTCCTGCATCCCTCCCCTAGAACAAAAAGGCCTTTCATCCTGTTTAGAATTTGTAGCAATTCTCTTCAAGATTAGAATACCTTTTACTGTAGAAATTGGCTTTTACTGATGGGTGATTACGTGTGCTCCAAATAACTTTCGGTAACTCCTTGAATCTTTCTCATTTTCCTGGGAGGAAAAAAAAGTTTGTATGTAGTGCTGTGGTTTTAAAGTTTTTTCTTGTTACATTGGACACTCCAGAGAAACAAGACAGTCTTAATTTGTCTCAGCAGAAACATTGTGATGCTAAAATATATTTCTTATGTGAAAGCATATTTTACATGACATGAATCTGTATTGATATATACAGTAGTGCAAGGTGCACATTTATTAGCAGGATCTTGGTACTGATCAATTATGCGGAAGTGCTGAACTCAGCAATGAGATCCAGAAGTTATCTTAAATAAACACTTGAAAAACATAGTATTTTATCATGTGTTCTACATATTTCTGAATTATTCTGTAAGAATATTTTAGGGCGGGGGAATACTTAGTACAGCAGTGAAATCACTAGACCATAAAGCCTGTTCTTTAAGCTGTATATATAGGGCTTAGGAGAAAGTGCCATAAGAAATTATTAACAAAACCCCTAGATAACTATCCCTGACTTCTATGCCACTGACTTCTGAAATTCCAGTATTTTTGCATGCGGAATAAGGGTCTCTGCATCCAAACAGAATCTTGTATCTTTTGGGTGCCAGTTTTAGCGAACTGGGATGTGTATAGGAGGAGGAAATGTTTGACTTTTGGATTCATAAATAAATAAATGAAGGAGCTACTCTAGGTTTTGATGTGTAAGTTGTGGGGAGACATAATAACAACTCACAGAATTGGGGGTAAGCAGCCAAATGTATTCAGTAGTGTATTACATGTCTGCATTTGGTGACATTGAAGATTCAGCCATATAATTTATAATTAGCATTGTTAAGTATTAAAAACTGCACACAATTTAAATTGCTGAAGATACTGTATTAGTATTACCTTTTTAAATATGCAGTGATATTCAATGTATGTCTCTGTAGACTCAAATATTGTGATTTAATAAAAGGTTTATCCCAGCATCTGACAAATGTTTAGAGGACTGAGTGGTCTTATGTTTAATACTTCTTTTGTGATGGATGACATACTACTGTTACGATAGTGACATATGTTCAATAAATATGTTCAATAACTGGATATTACTGTAGTATCAGCACTTAACTTTGGTATTTATAGTACTAGTCTATGGACTGTCTCTACCTGGTGTCTTTTATGGCCCAATAACATCACAACACCCCTAGGAGTTAAATGGTTAAATGGCTTACATTCTGATTTTAATAAACAGATTCTGCTAGTAATGCCGGAGGTTCTGTTTATATTGACTTTCATTTAAAATTTTAAGATGACTAGTATCCTACTGAAGACAGTATCACTGTATGCGCCATGGCTTTAATAACATTCTCTAATGCCTTTTGGGGATGACTTGAAATTGCTGTTCATGGCTACAGATAAGACATTCTTTGTCTTGCAGCCTCCCTTTTTTGCATCCTCCTTTTGGAGGAGAAACTGGGGAGAAGTCAAAAGTGACACTATTAGTTTAGTATCTGTTAGTATTTACGGTTGTAGGCTTTTCTGGGAAGTGGGGAAGATTTATATGTATGCCAAAACCCATCTGTGTTAGCTTGTGAAGGCAGCAGCTAAATCCTGTGCTGCATCCAGTGTATCTTGTGAATTTTTATTCTGTTTGGACAGTGTGTTCTTCTGGGGGGAGGAGGAAGTTGAGCTTTATCTTTGACTTCATTTTCTGCAAGATGAAAATATAGGTCAATGGGACTATAAAGATAAGCCAGAAGTGCTACAGTTCTGTGTATCAAGACTAAAGCTGTCATTGGCAAATATTTTGTAAGATGCTCTTTCAGTAGCTATTTAATACCTATTTCACTGTCTGATGAACAGGAAACAGGTTTGGCATGTTGGCCACCTCACAGAACATAGTGCTGATAATCTGTACTTTTACTAAGATAAATAAATACTGTAATAATAGAGATCTGCAGATACCTTGTTTTCTAAATCTTCTTAACCCATATTGGTATACATGTATAAAATCTTTGAGATTAACAAAAATTGTTTTACTTAAACTACTAAGGAAATAGAGTAACTTTCACGAAGTATGTTCAGAATAGTAGTTCTGGATTACTTAGTTCTTTGTCTGCTTTCAATGTTTTTACACTACAATGAACAACTAAGTTCCCAACAAATCTTGAAAGAATGTAACTTTTTTTTTTTCTTGTGAACATTGCTACTCTGAACTATATTGCAATAATGTAGAAATACTGTGTGTGAGCATTTGAAATTTTACTTGCAAATTAATATTTGTCACTTGCTGTACAGATGGTTCTGACTCCAGAGATAAGCCAAAGCTCTACCGTCTACAGTTAAGTGTCACTGAAGTCGGAACCGAAAAATTTGATGACAATTCCATTCAGGTATGGGGGCAAAAAGCAGATTCAGATGACAGAACTGATCTGATCTCTGGTCAGTTATGTATAATTGTGGAAACTAGTAAAGTATTCTGTGAATACCCTTCAAAGCTAGAAGGGTAAAATACTGCTGCTATTTCATGTTAATGGTCGTAACTCTGATTTATTTTATTTCCTCTCTCTTGCTTTAAGAGGAAAGTAAGGGTTTTATTATTTTTCATGGAGTATTCTTTTTCATCACTAGATCAAATGGTATGTATCAGTATTATCATAACTGCTTAATGGCTTTCAAGTCCTAGTCTCAACCCCTTTGAGTGAGGTAGGATTTCTTAAATGTATAATGCAGTTAGTTGACTTGTAAATACTTGCATTGTGAGATTTTTACATCAAAATGGCAAGTGGAAGAAAGCAGTTCTGAATAGCATATAAATAAAGTGAAAACCTCCTCATTAAGGGATTTCTGCTGCACATTTTAGTTTAATGTATGTTTTATTATCTCTGTTGCAAGGAAAATTGAAGTGAAACTCAACTGGTTTTAGTACCACTCATCTATGTTAAATTTCTAAGCAAGCAAAGTTACTAGTCTGTAAATAGGGTAAGCTACAGCTCATTTTTTTTGTTTTAATTTCTGCTGCTGTATAATTTAGCTTATTCTATGTTAATGAATTCTTTTTCCAGTTATTTGGTCCAGGAATTCAGCCTCATCATTGTGACCTCACTAATATGGATGGAGTTGTTACTGTAACCCCAAGAAGCATTGATGCTGAAACCTATGTGGAAGGTCAGCGTATTTCAGAAACCACTATGCTGCAAAGTGGAATGAAGGTTCAGTTTGGGTCATCTCATGTATTTAAGTTTGTGGATCCCACTCAGGATCATATTATTCCTAAAAGATCTGTTGATGCAAGTCTTATGGTCAAAGGTCCAAGACACAAAACTGGGTGAGTAAAATTTATTTTCTTCCCACTGAGGTGAAGGGGAGAGACTTGGAAAAAAAAAAAGAGAATGAGAGCTTTATAAATGGCCTGTGACGAAAGTATGACTTCAAATGAGTTCTGGGTAGCTGCTTTTAAGTGTTAAATATATAACTATTTTAATACTTGAGCTCCACCTTGTGATTTTTTTTAGGATTAGCAAGTGTCTTTTCCATTATGAAGTATTCAGACAAGTTTTCCTGATTCTCCCTTCTGTGTTAAAAACAGTGGAATGCCTTTTTTTTAAATGTATTTCAAAGTTCATCCAGCCTCCAGGAAAAGTAAAGAATTTGCTGAATGTTTTCAGAGGGCCTGGTTTTTGTTTTTTCTTAGATAGTAACTTTTGAAATTTCACTAGAAGGATTTGGGAATTAAGTAAGGTAATCACAAAATGAGACTGTCAAGGTAGGGAACTAAATGTCACAATATGGCAACCATTTCTTACAGTGTGATTACCTATCTTTTAGTTTCTGTGTTGCAAGGACTAACAGTTCAGAAGTCCATCGTTTTGTGTCTCTGTATATTCATATTCTTCATAGGTGTATAATAAAAATACTGGTTATAGATTTAGTGACTTATAGGGGCTCAGGTATTCTGTTCAGTGGCTATAGAAGTGTTCAGGAGAAACAACCTTAAAAGCAGACTGTACAGCATGGAAAAAAATAGCATCATATCTTCCATCCTCTCTGGGTCCAAATGAGGCTACTATTGTAGTATACTGTGGTTTAGGGAAGAAATAAATTGGCTTGGGGATGAATGAGAGAAAGATACCTAGGAAAAGAGGCTCTTCTGGCTAATCTGCTGAATTAATATAGATGCATACTTTAACCATTTTCTTTCTTCACTTTATTTTAATGTGAAAGTACACAGTGTGCTTGTTGTAGGACCTGTCTCAAGGAAGACCTCAAGCCATTTATCTGTCATGTAATATATCTGCCTAAATCTTAAGCTCATACTACATATAGCCTGCAGATCAATTAAAAAAATGCTCTTGCAGGTTTACATAGGCAACTATACTGTACTACTGCAGAGCTTTACCTGGACAGCAGAATCTCTGGCAAAGGGCTATTGCAGCTTGAACAATCAAATATTTTTTAAATCTTTAGAGTAAGCAGATAATAAAATACATTACTGATTTATGAATGATTTCCATTATCAAGATTGTTGCACATATAGTACTGAAGAGCTGAGCAAAAAATTGTAGTAAGTCTACTACAGTGAATACAATACCTTGAACATATTTTTATGTGGTTTTATATTTATATTATTTATGTTTATGTGTATTTATATTTTCTCACTTGACGGGGGAAAAAAATGTAACTAAGAACCTGTTTTTCCAAAGGAAATATGTATATGTATTTGTAATGCTTTTATATGAAGAATTGATACAGTGTTTTAAAAAGTGAATATTCACTGGACTCATGGTATACCTCTTGCATTTTAATTTCCTAATTCTAGCTACTCTGTTCCTTGTTTGTTAAATGTTTAACAATATAATGTTGAAAACCGACTTGAAATGTTATACTTGCTTTTAGAGCTGTTCAGGAAACCACATTTGATCTGGAGGGAGATGTTCACAGTGGAACAGCATTACCAGCAAGCAAGGTATTATAGAATGACTAAATTAGCAATAAATAATAAAAGATCATGTGTAAGTTAGGTCAAAATTATAACATCAGTAGTATTTGGGAAAGTGCGGCCAGTTCATCATTCTCCCCAGCCATTTCCTGGTGGTGATGGGCTTGGGGATCATGTGCAGTATTTATTTATTTAACTATTTACACACACACATCCGCCCCCAAACCGTTCTGTTTAAGTTTGTTATTAGCACTTGGCATGCATTCTGTGCCAAGAATAGTAACTTTTCTTAGACAAGGAAATTTCTCAAGCCTGGAATAGTTTCTTCCCAAACTGACCTGTTGAAGGCAGGTTACATGCAGGTTAGAGATTCATGTTAGAAATGATGTATCTTTATCTCATGTGTGTAGCTTATGACTATTGTCATCTGCAGTAGGGGTAAATAAATGTTTTATATAAAACTTGAAAGCGTGTTCAGTCTCAGTTTAACGAGACTTTTAAAATTTAATGGATGTGACTTAAACTTCAGTAGAGCTCCTGTATACACACTGACTAAACAAACTGTCTCTGCAGTCATAATAATACACATTTTATGAGGTGATAATATTTTCTTGCTTTTTTCCTGCACTGTCTTTCTGTTAATAATTTCTGTTCCAGAGTTACATTTTTTAAGAGCAAACATAGAGTAAAATGACACCATAGTTAATGTGTTTCTTGGTGCTATGATCACATGCCTCAGACGAAATGAGAGAATGAACTATTTCAGCAGGATGAAATGTAGGAGTCCTCCCAGAAATATATTGCCTTTCATATTTTATTACTGCTATTATCAAGTTGAAATACTTGTAAGGAAATTTAGTGATATTGGTACAGTGGAGGTGTTAATAATGCTCTGATAGATTTTAAATATATCTGTTACTGTTTCAATTCTTTTTTTTCTTGCCACAGACTTCTGATTCAGTTTTTATCCTTTCTCTCTTTTTGTGACAATGCTTCTTTTTATCTTGGATGTGTTCTTTATCTCTGATAGGAATTTATTTAGTGACATTTTGGGAGAAAAAAAATTTTGTAAACTATTAAAACGCCTCAAAATTGCTCAGAATTGGAGTTTCTGACATTATTATATAGCATATGTCATATTCTTGTCAGACTCATTAGAAAAATACTTTTAGCGGACCTAAGAAAGCTTGGGAAAATTTAATGGTTTTGTTTGGTTGGTTTTTGTTGTTGAGTTGTACTGTTTTGAGAATGTGCATGACACCTAGTTAAATTACTGGTGAATCACTTGATTTCTAACAGTTGCACTTTGAGTTTGCTTTTCTGTTTGGAAAAGGGGTAACTAATTTTAATCAAAGTTCTCTGAGACCTGATGAAAAGAGATTCATGGATTGGCACATCAGTACTGAAAAAACTATGTTATCAAACTCGTGTTTTGAGATACACTCTTTGGTAGGTTTTCTTGTGTCAAAGCAAATTATTTAGTCCTAGAAATTTCTTAGGAAATAGTAAAACACTTGAAATCTTACCAATGTTTTGTTTTCAACTGTTTATACTGAAAAATAATTGCTACATATTTTGCTGCTTAAAGCAGCATGTTTTATCCCTTCAGGATTTGATGTAATTTGGAATCACAAATTAAAAGCTTCCTATTAAGGAGCTGGTGACACTGAAAGAAAACAAATGAAATTGTACATAAAAAAAAGTGAATAGTTTGAATTGCCATGTCTTGTCTTAGAAAATTCTGTGCTGTCTAGCAGATCACACTTTTCTTAAGAACAGGATAAATTACGGCATGGGTCAGTAATGTAGGGGATCCTAGCCAGGTTTGAATCTGTTAGTATGTTTAACTTTGTCTCTTAGCTAAAGTTTTCATTAACAATTCATTCTGATTTTGTAAGAATAACTATGAGTAATTCTTAAGACTATATATTAAGAGTAACCGCGCAACTTCTAAAGAAGGACATTCGAAATTTTCATTATATGTTCTTGCAAGTCATTAACAGATAGCTGGCCATTGTCATCTGTTGAATTGCAAGTGTGCTCTTTGATGCTTCCTTGTGGTGAAAACACCTGCTGAGCTGCTGGATTCTATGCTGTACTCGTTTCTGTTTTCTCATCTCTTTTCAAGCCTCAGATTGACACTTCATTTTAATAGTGCCAAGCACAAATACTGACTAATCCAATGTTTGCATGCTAAGCACCTGTCCCGCTGTTTTGAATTAGAGCACCAGCAGGCTTGATGGTGACAGGACATCATCAGCATCCAGCACAGCTGAACGAGGAATGGTGAAGCCGATGATTAGAATAGAACAGCAGCAAGAATACCGCAGACAGGAAAGCAGGTAGGAAATGTGTTATCCATTAGTTCTCATAATGGAAAAAACTGGATACATTTTTCTGATAAATCAAGCAGTGTGTTAGAATATTTTAAACTACCTGATTTTTCCCTATGGAAAATGAGATTTCTTTTGAGATCTCACTCCAAATAAAACACAGGATTAAGAACCAAAGCAAAAACCTTCAGAATATATAAAAAAAAAAAAAGAAATTATTACTTCAATATTTTGTTACTTGTAGTTATCTCTTTTGTAAAGCCAAGCTGCTTGTCATGTCACACAGCATTGTTGATTTGTGGTTAGGCATGTCATATGAAATGCCTGTAATAACAAAAGTACAATTATTTGAAATTTTCATTTGTCAGTGGCAAGACGATGTGATTTGCTCTGGAGAGGGACATAACCAGGTCATTCCTATTTCTACAATAGTGTTGTTGGCAAGTCTTGTGAGCGAGAATTTTAGCTACCTCTGAATGTTTGTCTTGTAAAGTTATGTACTTTATAAATACGTGTAACATCTCCTTCTTGATTTTTTTGCTTTTATGATACAGTAGCTGTTATTAGGTAGATAAATGCTATCCCATTTTGCTCATAGGCCCATCAGCTTTAATTCAGGCCCTGGGAAAATGGTAGAACAAGTCCTTGTAGAAGCTATTGCAAGGCACACAAAGGACAAGAAAGTGGTTGAGAAAAGACAGCATTCATTTGCTAAGAATAAATCATGCTTGACCAATCTGACTGGCTTCCATGATGAAACCACTTGCATAATTAATGAGGGGAGAGCTCTGGGCATAATATCATCTACCTTATTCTAGCAAGGCATTGTCACAATCTCCCAGAACACCCTTGTTGATAAGATATGGTCTAGATCAGTGGACCACAAGATGGGTGGAAAACTGGCTAAAGTGCCAGGCTGAAAGTGTGATGGTTAATGGCTCAAAGCTGAACTTGGCAGCTGGCTGTAAGTTGAGTTTCTGAAGGTCAGTATGGGATCTGATACTACTCAGTAACTGTATAATCCATCTGGGTGACAGGATTGAATGCATTGTCACCAAGTTTATGGGTAATGCCAAACCTGGAGGACAGCAAATAAGCCACAAAGAATAGCCACTGTTAAGACAGACCTATGCAACAAGAATTGCATGAAGTTTAACAAAAGTAAATGTGAAGGCCTGAACATGAGACAGAAAATGCCAAGAGCAATGTAAGCTGAAGTCTGACTGTTTTCATTTCAAAAGAACTACAAAGACTTGGGGTCCTGGTGTACAGCAAGCTAAACTTGAGTCAGCAGTGTATTGTTGCAGTGGTGAAGGCAAACTTTGTCCTGGGCTGCTTCAGCAAGAACACAGCCAGCAGATCAAGGGATGTGATCATCCCACTTTACTTGGCATTTGTTAGGCCACACCTGGAATACTGTGTCCAGTTTTGGTGCCCCCAGTTCAAGAGAGAGATTGAAAAACTGGCAACAGCCCTGTGATGTGAAGGGACATCTCCACCAAGATGTGTGAAGAAAGGTTGAAGGGATTGGGTTTTTTCAGTTTAGAGAGGAGGTGGTTTCAAGGTGGATCTAACCACAATCTTCCACTAACTAAAAGGGTAGTTATAGAGAAGATGGAGGTATTGTCATTGTAAGGATGCTGGTTGATGGGTGGCAATGAGCAGAAGTTGCTTCAGGGGAAAATTGCCCAGCTGTAGGGAGCAGAGGGGAGGAATATTCACTGTGAGACCAAATGAACATTGTGATACGTTGTCCAGAGAACTGGTAGAATCTCCCTCACTGGAAATTGTCAAGGTTCTGCTTGATGAGGTTCTGAATAACCCTGGATAAAGTCCTGCTTTCAACAGAAGGTTGGAGTACATGATCTCTAGAGGTCCCTTTCAACTTAGGCTTCTGTGCAATTGTTTTTTCTCTGGAATCCAATGTCTTGGTCAGTTTTGACAAAAAGAACATGCTTATGAAAAGAATGACTGGGTACCTAGAGTTGGAATTACATAGATTTGATAAGAGAATGCTCAGGGTAGGTCTTATCAATGTGTGTAAATATCCAATGGGAGGAACTTCTTTACTGTGAGAGTGAGTGAACACTGTATCAGATTGCCCAGAGAGGATGTGGAGTCTCCATCCTTGGAGATTCTCAAAACCTGACTGGACAAGGTTGTGAGCAGCTTTCTCTAATTGACCCTGTTTTGAGCAGGGAAGTTGGACCAGATGAGCTCCAGAGGTCCTGTCACATCTTGGCAATTCTGTGATTCTGTGAAAACTATTTTTTTCAAATCTTAAGAAAAACACTGTCTACATACATCAGCTTTTAAATTTAGATGAACTGCTATGATAAATGGATGAAAGATAAGGTAAATGTAATGCAGGGTTAAAAAGTGCAGTGTTTCAAGTTGTAAAGCTTCTAGTACCTTCCGGTGGATTTATTATTCACTAGACAGAAAACAGAGTTCAGAGATGTGAGTGGTAGAAAAAAGAAAAAAAAAGGGGACAGAAAACTGTGCTTCCACCTGAATTGAATTCCTGATGTTTTAGTGTTTTGTAGCAGGGGCGTCTTAAATGCTTTCAGTGAAGTTACAGTAGAATACAACTTGATTCTACTCTGCATTCTCTTGTTAGAGTGCCTGGGCATCTTGAATGTCTTTTTCAGAACTGTTTTTATGAAACTTCCTGAAGATTTAACTCGTTCTTGTTGAATTGTTAGTGATTTAACTGTAATTTTCCTCTTACAAAACATAACAAAACCTCTTTGTGAACCTTTTATAGCCTGTCAGAATTTTTTCAGGCTTTTACTGTTACTGTTTCTTGAGTTCTAGCTGTATGTTTGTATGTGTATGAAGATCATTAAATTTCTGTATTTCTGCCTTTCAGCGAGAGTACTTGTTATAAAGAGGATTATCTTGTGCTGTAGTTGTATGTTTCAAAACTACAGAGCCATCTTTGAGCTGCAGCTTGCCTTTGCTTTGTTTTTTAAACTTTTAAAATTCCTTCTGAAGAGAATAAGCATGCTAGTCTTACTGCTACTATACACAGTTTTTTCACCTTGGTACCTATGTGCAGAAAATGTTCAGAGAGGCATCCAAATTACACTTAGATTTGTGATAGCTACAACTGCACAGGTCTTTTTTTGTCACCAGTGTTGACATTGATATTTCATTTCTGTATATACCTTGTATGTGTGTAGTACACATTGTGTAATTACATTGAGAGTTATTTATCTAAATACTGCATCTCTATCACATACTCTTTCTCAGATATGTTCACTGTTCTGAGATTAACAAATTAGCAAAGTCAGGCTGTCAAACTGGGAAATGCCAGGCAATGAGTTGCTCAAGTAAACTGAATTCTTCCCCTTCGTGGATATATTTTGTGAATCTTTAGTTAGGCTTTCTCTGTGATTCTCTGGTCTCGTTTTGTGAACTTTAAGGACAGTAATCATGGAGTGAAGTAACTGCTATGTTTGCTTCAAAACCCGAAAAATCTTCACTGAGCAGTTCCAGGTTCTTGTTACTGTACAACTAGTCCACCGATATACTAAGTGTCCTTTTCTTTTTGTGCGTGTTCATCACTGCAGTTCAAAGGTGAATAATAAGGCAAATAAGACTTTCATCCAGTCACTCACTGAATGGGTTAAGAGCAAAGATTAGAACATGGCTGCCTTATTTCTTCATCTCTGGTCTCTAGAAAAAATAATTGAAGTCTGAGAGCATGACTCCAACTTACTTTTTGGGTATGGTTGTTCTGATTGAAATGTGATTCTGTGAAATTAAAGATGATGACTATTTAGTTAAGAATTACGGTTATACATCCTCGTTAGGTAACTGACTTCAATTAGCATGAGAAAGCATATAATAAAAAATTTAAAAAAATCATTTTTTGTCTTAGATACCCTTTAGGAGTTCTTAAAAATGTGTTAGGTTGGAAATGAGGATAATGATATGGAAGTAATGTTAATGGAATGCAGACACACAGCTGATTCCTAATTTTAACATGCCTTACAAAATATATATGTAGCTAGTATGCTGGCTAAAACAACCACACAAGGACAGAGGATGTTTTCTTTTATGTAGTTTGTTACAGGCAATTAATCTAGGAGAATACAGAAATATCTGGAAAATGTGTTATTGTTTGTAATGCAATTTTAAAGCGTAGTATTACCTGACACTGTACTTAATATTTTATGGCCTTGCTAGACATACCCTAACTAGACTTTTAGACTGGCTTAGCTCAGAGAATTTCATCACCACAGAGAGGATTTTTCTATAAAAGCAATAGCACAAAGACAATATATACTTAAAATATATCTAGTAACAAAGCAGGTTGGGTAGCTGCTATCATATCAGAAGCACAGATACTTATTTTAAACTACATTTCCAATTTGAGAAGCTTAATTAGAGAGTATTTCTTTTGTGTGTCTTAGGGAAGGCAGAAAATGGTATGTTAGGTGAAGGACGCTCATATTAAGGTAGCTAAAGTAAGTGACTTAGTGCATTTTTTTCCTAGAGAACTAGTTTACAGGTAAAACTAAATCAACGTTTTTTAAAGTCTTTCCTCTTCCTACTTCATATTAATTTGTCTTTTAAAGCTAATTTTCAAAATTCTCTAAGCAGTCTTGCACTAATTCATATCAGTTCTCATCTCTCACGCTGCTTTCTCTGCTGTTGGAGGGAAGACAAGAATCCTATTCCTTTTTGTGCTGAAAGGGATCGCTATCTTTTTGTTCTAAAGAAAAGGAAATAAATCATCAGCTGAAATCTGTCACTGGTTTACCAGCCAGTTTGTTGAAGTATTTCTTTGTCTTATTACCATTCCTATACTAACAGATTAAAAATTTCTCTGGAGTTGTCACTATAGTTCTATTTTGGTAACGCTGTGTATGTATTATTCTTTTACGGAAGTAATTAAGTTCTCAGTGAAGACGATGCACTTTTGACAGTGTGGAGGTAGTGAGAAATTAGTTCATCTTACATTTAGGGTGATAAAATCAGAGGAAACGCTGCAATTTACACACCAGCTGAGTGCTCCTAATAAAGAGACTGTCATGTTTGAAATATAACTGAACTGGCAGAAATTTGTGTACATATTGTCCTGTTGTGCCTGCTGTTCCTTAACTTTCAGCTCCCCAGAACTTTGTATTGCTGAGCATGTTTTATAAAAAAGCATTATCTTGATGGCATAGCTGAATTCCCTGTTGGTTTAAGTTTTTGCAAGTTTAAAACACAAAAAAAGCTGCCACCAAAAAGCAAAGGTACACTTAGTTTTTTGATTGAATATGCTAAAATTTAATTTTGGGATTTTTGACATTAGCCTTCGCAGTTATCTTGTGGGTTTTTACTACAGGAGATAGCTGAATAAAGGCCTTCAGCATCCTTTCTCTGCTTAGTGGCATAACTAATAATTCTCAGGAGAATGAGGCTTATATAATCGTATTACATTCCTTTCTTTATCAAAGTTGCTGGAGAGAGTAGAAAGCTACCTGTTATGTTACATGTGGTTAAAAATGGCTATTGCCTGCAGAAGATGTTAAGCTTTTACATATTTCCTAAAAATAGGTGCCTAACTACAGAGAACCGCTCAGTTAATGCTTTTGCTTAAGGGAGGAATAAAATATGTGCTTAACCTTTTGTAAACACCAGAAAAGTCAATTTTCTGTTCATTTTTCTCCTCTGTGGATTCTCTGATAGGTACTGATAAGAAAGAGCGCTGCAGTCAGTTTTAAGTGAGGAGACAGTTCTGGCGCTCATGGGATGACTGCTGTTTCTGAACGTAGCATAGCAACAGCTAGATGAGGGTAGGGGCTAAATTTTGCCTCCTTTTCTTCCTTACCAGAAGAAAGGACAAATAACTTGACCAAGTTCTCCTCAGTTTTGAGGGCATTAAAGATAGTAAAGTACATTTGTTGTAACTGAGCTGATGTTTTAAGTGAAGCTTTATTCGCTTTCTTTCATGTGTCCATGGATAATTTATTATTTGAATGCTGTCAATGACAGATGGCAAACTGAGCCTATCAGTCTGCCGTACAGCACAGAAGAGGATGTTCATTAATATCAAAGGCTTCACAAGACTCCACAGTTCAAGTCTGTATTTTGATCTTTTGTGTTGCAGGCAAATAGAGCTTGAATGAATCTAGAGGAAAGGTAAAGAGAGGATTATTTTGGGGAAGGATGTTGGGTCAGCATTTGGAACCAGAGTATTGGAGAAATCTGTTATTTTACAGTGGAATTCATATCACCCATGTGGAGTGCTTGTTTCAGTTTTTGTCTTTTTTCTTTAGACCTCAGGATACCCATGGACCAGAACTGATACTACCTGCCAGTATTGAATTCAGGGAAAGCTGTGAGTAAATTGTGAAGTTCTAACACTAACCTGTTGACAGTGTAATATTTCGGTCAATTTGAAAACTTAAGTAAACATTGGAGAGAATAATGACTGGACAGAAGATAGATAATGAAGTAACAATTTATTTTGTTGGTGAGGGTGAACAGATACTTCAGGTATTGAGGCAGGTTCATGCATATCTAATTCTAATTGCATTTCAACTCTTTTATCTTTAGATACTCAAATTTAACTGTGAAAAAGTTGTTAATCCCACCTTCTCAACAGTACGTTGAATTAATTTTCTTCTGTACAGTTCTCCATGCCTTGGATAATAGATTGCATCTTGGTCAAAATCCAATTTATATAAAATCTGATTTTAGAATTTTAATTTTTTGTTATTTTGGTCCCCAGGTTTTTAAGGTCTCAGATCTGGTAGAAAAACGTCATACCAGAGATTGATTGTCCAGACTTCAAATATTTGAAACTAAATAAATTTGTGAGCAAGCAAAGACAGTTTTTTATTAGTATAGAATTCCCTATAGCAAGGGAGCTTTGTAGGAATAGAATGGACAAGAGAAATCTTGAATTTTCCTGTTCCCTTGAAGATGCAAATTTTCAGCAAAGACATAGTAAATAGTACAGAAATGTTTCCTGATGATCAGATTTTTTAGCTTTATATACAAGTGTGTTGTTAGTGTGCCTAAGTAACTGTAGTACATAATAGACAATTTAGAGTTCAGATTCCTCTCCAAAGTTGCTCTTTTCTCCAAAAGGAAATCCTCTACGACCCAAGTTATGAAATTGTTTTATTTCATTTTCTTTCTGTCTTTGGCTTTATGACATGTTGGGTTTTTTTCTCTTTCTCTACAGCTGAAGATGCCTTCTTATCTGCCATTATAAATTACACAAATAGCTCAACAGTTCATTTTAAGCTGTCACCTACATATGTTTTGTATATGACATGTCGGTATGTATTGTCAAGCCAGTACAGACCTGACATCACTCCTGCTGAGCGTACTCACAAAGTCATTGCCATAGTCAACAAGATGGTGAACATGATGGAAGGAGTGATACAGGTGAGTTTCTCTGCAAACACATGTCAAGGGAATTAAATACAGTTGTAGACTATCTAGCAACCTTCTTAGTCTTGTTTTTTTTAGTGTTCAGCCAGTTATTGTTATGGGTCAGACTAATACCTGTATTGGTTTGCTTTTGTGTCATTGAGTGATGTCAGTGGTAAGAAACTCTCCTGAGCAATGTGGGAAGTTAGGGGGGGGCTTTGCTCTGAAGACGTCTTTTCTGACAAGAAGTTACTCTTCTATTCTCTAGAAGGTAAGATCTTTGCAAGCATTTCTGGCTGTGAGCTCTTGTAAAACAAGTTGGATGTGCTTTAAAGAACGTTGTATGGGTAGCAGTTGTTCGTGCTGATTGATGCTTGAAGTGAACACAATAAAAAGAACGTGACTTCTTAATTTTGATCCTGTTACTTTTACAACTTCTGTAACCACAAAAATGGTAATAAAACTGGACTTTTTGAATGAAACTGACACAATTGCTTTATAAAGAGAAATAGAAGTTCTCAAACGTTCCAACATCTTACATGTAGTCTGATGCTGTTACACATGCAAGACTTCTGCAGAAGCATGGAGGAATTCTGTTTTGTGTAGGAATGCAGGATAAGATCCACTGGGTTGTCTGAAATTGAACTACACTTTGAATTATGTGACTTGCCAATATGTAACAGTCACTTCCTGAATAAGGAGTGCTAGTTCAGGTATCCTCACTAACTAAATCAGTTATAGTAACATCTTTGTCTGCAGGTTCTTCTCAGAGGAAAAATTGAAATATATTTCTGTACTTATTAAAACACATACATTTGTTGCAAAAAGTATTGTCATAGTAGCCTGTATGGAGCAAGGAACCTGCTGTGCTAGGCACTGCCCAAGCATAGCACTTTAGTCCTGCTTTAGAGAATTTATGATGAAAGTGTTGCAGAAAAGCTTGATTAAGGGAGAAGAGGAAAATAAACAACAAGTGAGTGGCATGAAAGTCACAGCAAACCAAAGCTGTTCAGCTTTTGTTCAGGTTTTGAAAAGATCTAATGGAGTTTTCAGCAGGGAGAATGTTGTAAATACAGCTCTGTGAACAGTTACAACAGGCTCCCACCTTTCACAAGAAAGAATGGGAGAAAATGCCAGTGTTGAAGACACTTTACAGTAAGAAAACAAAGACTAGTCTTTCATATACATTCTGAAGCTGATGAGGAGGTAAAAGGTGGTTTGAATCTGAAGTGAAGAACTAGTACATTGCTTTGAGTCTTGATGCCATGGTAAATGGATGTTTGATAAAATTGAAATGGTATCAAAAGTTAAATATTCAGGTTCTGCTATTAAAAATAAAATCTGGCTGTAGAAGAGGGAATTTGTTACAGTGAGAGGGGAGACTGTAGCAGTAGTGGAGAACATGAAATCCAAAGAGCCTGAACATAAGCAATTTAATTGGGAGAATGGAAAGTAAGCAGTGAAAGGGTAGGCTTCAAATATAATCTGGAAGTTACAGGGCTGAATCAAAGGAAGTCACTTGGTTTATATAACCAATGTAAACTAGTAACAATGACCGCAAAAAGACATGGGGTGACAGGGATGTGTACAGTGAGAAAGTAAAGATGAAGTTTTGCAGTTGTCGTGTTGAACTAAAATAGATAGCCTTGTAGCTGCTAGAAGGTATTAGAAAGGTGGGCTCCAACATCACTTTGATTTGAAAACAAATCAAAAATATAAAATAAATTATCCTGTGAAAACATTCATTTACATCACTGGGAAGGGCTTCCCAAATCAAGTCCAGTCATGTAGTTGTTGCAAGCAAGTATATTTTTAATAATCCTGCCAAATAGTATTACAGAACTCTTTAAAACCAAGTGCTTGTCTGGACTGTCCTTTGTGAAAGGCCGTTTCTACAGCCTTGCAACTCAGTAGTTACAATATAATCTCCAACCTGAAATTTAAGGAAAACATCAAGAAAGAAGTGGTAGCTGCGTTTGTGGTTTGTGAAAGACATAACCTAGTTGCAAGAAATAAACTGAAGAGAGTCCAAAGCTGAAGAAAATTGAGAGGAGGTTCTTTCAAATGTCATGCTGAAGAAGGTGGAGGAAAGGGGGAAGATTACAAATGTGATGAAAGAGTAGAACTTAAGTGATTTTGAAGGTTAGTGGGCTGGAGACAAAGAAATGCATTGATGCTAAACCTTGACCAGGAAAATGTCATTAGCTTGGACCTGTCTGAGTGGAATATAAACAATACTACCTAAGCTCTGCCAAATTACTTTGTCTAAGCTGTAGAATGAGTGGTTATATTGATGGCTGTCACAGTTAAATTACCACGTAATAAGCTGCTGTATCAAATAGGGTTTTTTTATGTCTCAACTGCAAAACATGCCTGCACTGAGAGGGATCTGAAGGGGGGTGAAAGAGAGAAGATGGATGGGAGGCAGGGGGAGAGGTACCCAAAAGAGAAGTAGAGGGAAGGTGCCCAAATTCCTGTGCTGTAGTGTGGGAGTATAGTAAGTTGTTTAAATCGTAATTTTGCCTGCTTAGATTGTAGGGAGACTTGATAGCTTTCTGGCGTTACTCAAGTGCTTGCTAACAAATTAAATCTGTGGCTTTCTGTAGTCTTTGCATTAGTGTATGCAAATACAGAAGACTTCATATGAGGTGGGGATAAAATTGGAGAGATCTATGAGAAGGCTCAGTGCTTTCAATAAATCTAAGAATAGAAACTTAATTCTTACAGAAAAGCCAATTTTTTGTAAATTTTTTTTTTCTTCAAATCATTCTGTGACATTTCTGATCCTCTTCAAATTTTAGCATTTGTTTGTAGAAGGAGCATCTCCTTTTGTTCTGTGCCAACACATCTTCAGTCAGTTCAGAATGCCTTGGTTGGAAAGAGGGAAGAAACAAAAAAGCAGTGGCAGTTTGGTTTTTTGAGCTCGAACTAAAATTGCAATAGTAACAGCAAATGACACCTCGGAATTTTGCATCTAAGCTCACTGTATTGCAGGCAGGGGAGAGTGGTCTGAATAGAAGGCCAGAAAGAATTAAGAAAGAGCTCAGATTTAAATAACGACACAAACATATCTGGTGGGGAGTTTTTTTGGTTTGCTTAACTCAGTGTAGTTTATATGTGCCAGCATTTAAGCTTAGTGTGGTATTTCATTTGACTCTCTTCTGTTGTTTAAAACAGTCTTTTTGTTCTTTAATTGAAAAACCATGTATTAAATCTGTCCTAGGTGTTGTATGTTTTTTGTTTGGTTTTGTTTGTTGGGTTTGTTTTTTTCTGCTGGGGATTTTCTGTCCCCCTTTGTGTGTGTTTGTACATTGTCTTCATTGCAGCACTGTGGGCTAATAGCTCCCTGGATCTGTTACTTGGATCGCTAGTTACCCCACTGCCTGCAAAAAGTTCTGCGGGGTTTCTGTGGTGCACTGAGCATGGAATAACAAGCTAGTCTGGGATGTCAACTAGTACAGGGCATTCCCTGGATTAATTGTGACGTGGGCACTTCAGTTCTTAGCTGTTGTGCTACTAGTCCAGTTAAAATAATTCAGTTTTTTAAAAGGGGCTCAGTTGCATCGTAGCTACTGATTAATGCATCTGTGTATAGCTGTGAACATAAGTGTTGTACCTTCATATGTAGTGTTTGATTTCTAAAGCTATCATGATTGTTCACAAGTTTCTTTCTTCTGTTTGATTTCCTTCGTCCGTTTTTCTCCAGGAGGTAGACCAGGTTGATCAGGTAGGATATATTGC
Organism: Ibycter americanus; assembly: GCA_035590275.1. Classification (NCBI taxonomy): domain Eukaryota; kingdom Metazoa; phylum Chordata; class Aves; order Falconiformes; family Falconidae; genus Ibycter; species Ibycter americanus. The sequence goes on along the minus strand of JAVJGI010000062.1, from coordinate 38,634,565 downwards.
TGGGAACTGATCCTAGCTATGTTGGCTTAGCTCAGTTTCTCATGCTGCTTCCATGTCAAAATACAATACTCAAACAGCTGGACTTGAACAGTTCATAACACTCATTCAGCAACTGGAACATGCAGTACTAAAATCCTTTTTTGACTTTGCAACTTTTACGGCATTCCATAATTTCTGCTTAACGCACTTCAATGTGGATATGAAATGACCAAAGTTCTTTTTCTTCCCTTTATTTTCTTTTGTTGTTGTTTGTGGTTCCTATTCTTTGGATTTCATCTGAGGTTGCCTGGCCTGGCATTTGTGGTCGGGAGATGGTGAGATAGATCAGTACTTGATACTGAATCACCTGGTATCGAAGCCAGTGAGCGCAGTATCAGAGTGGCAGTGGGCAGTAGTGAATATGCGCTTAAAAGTGCACAGATTACCAGATACTGCATTTCACTAAGCTCTTAGCACTATATAACTAGATGCTTATGCCGTGGCTTTATTCTTATGGCTGTTGGCAATTTAACAGAATTTTGTATGTTCAGTGAACGTGTTAAAATTGAACTTATCAGTTACAGCAATTGCAATGTTACATACAAACATTTTGCAAATATCTGGTATCTGAGATATGTTTGGTGAAATGGGATAAGGTACTGGTCTATCTTTTGGAGCCTTTTTAAGCTGCCATGCTTTATCAGAAGACTCTTTCCCTGTATTATTTCTTGCTTCTTTCTGCTTACAGAAACAGAAGAATATTGCTGGAGCACTTGCCTTTTGGATGGCAAATGCATCTGAGTTACTGAATTTCATAAAGCAAGACAGAGATCTTAGCCGAATTACTGTGGATGCACAAGATGTTTTGGCACACTTGGTTCAAATGGCATTCAAGTAAGGCTATCAAACTTCTGTTTCACTTAACATATTCTGTGTTTCTGTGGGTTTTAGAATAACTTCACATTTTTGCCAAATTTTAGGTATAGCAATAATGTCTTTTGTGTATTGTTAAATATCCGAGAGGATGACTTACTAGAGAGGCTAGACTTCTTTAGAAACTTTGATTTATGAATATGGATCACTGGGCTATGCAAGGAGTTTCATCTGTTAGCTGTTCTTGTGATATTTGGGGCTGCCAATGAAAATTTGAGGGAAGTGTTACTTAAATTTGGTTTGTGTTCATTGCTTTCTCTTAATTTAAGGTTTTTATGGAAATGTGGGGAAATGTTATTTTTGCTGTTAATATATAAATACACAGACTTAAATATTTATGGGTCTGTAATAAACCTTGCTTTCTTTAAGGACTTCTAATTATCTGCTTTCATAATTTGCATAAATAGCAATTTGCATAGTGTTTTTTTGCACAGTTTTCCCATAAAAACATAAAGACAGGGTATTGGCTTGGGATAAAATCAACCTACGCTTGTCAGCTCAGGCAATTACAATACTGATTAAAAGAAAAATACAATGAAGTGTCCAGTGAGAAGGGAAGTCCTCTGAGGAGAGGGTCCTTGAACAAGGATGACAACATTGCGTGAAGAAGAGCGCTAATCATCAAGAAGGGCTTAATTTTTGTTCGTATTTAGATGGGGGTTTTTCCCATTAAGTCACTATTGAACAAGTATTTCTCAGCAAATTTATGTCTCCGAAACTAATGTTTAGAGAAGTCCCAGTTCACCTTATGTGACTTATACCCAGCCTTCCCCCGCTTGTAGGATGTCTGTTTTAAATACAGTCTTTTCATACTTCTGTAACAGCACAGAATGTAATCTTTCTTCTTTCTGTGCCATGACAGGATTGGGAGACCTAACCATGGTTTAGTAGTTTAGCTTTAAGGGGGACTGTATTGCTCTGAAGAGCAACATGTAGTATGTGAAACCTTATCATTGCTCTTTGAGCTTTTGGAAGTTATCAGAGGTGCACCAAACCACTTGTATGTACTCCCACAGATTTTTTTGATTTTTTTTTTTTCTGTTAGTGAATTATGGGCAAATAGGGTATAGCAAGTAGCTATTTTGACAAAGTCTCTCAATTTTTATGCCACCTCTAAATTACTGAAACTATGCCTTTTTGCCACAAGTCAGTGTTTTGGATTAGTGTCTTGAAAACTCTTCTCTACTTCAATTTGCTGGATAGTCATTAAAGACAGAATATTGCTGTGGCTAGAAAGGAATGGCACTGGTTTTTTTTCCCCGTATGTGACGAGCAGACTGGATGCAGAAGGGTATTTATGAATTTTAGCTGTGTGACTTCTCCCCTAAGTGCACTGTAGTGTGACAGATTGCAAATCAATGTGTTAAACTTTTGGAGAACTGTGGAATATATATTTAGAAGGCAAATAAAAAAAGCACAACAGAAGCCTGAAAATAAATCTTCTGTGAAAATATTCTTGATGATAACAACTGGCATATACCACCACTGGTTGAAATTGCCGTGGCTTTTGTTTTCTAGCAGTTGCGGGTATTTCATTAAAAATGTTACCAGTGAAAGAGAAAGGGGAGTTGTAGAAAGCCATGAAATATTTTCCTTTATATATGTAATTACAATTTGATTACCTTTAAGTTTCAGTTCTTAACAAAAAATGTATAAACTAATTATGAAAAACAGTGTTAAAAAAATGTTCAATTATTAGAAGATAAATAATACTAAAACTTTTCATTTCACTGTTGTTAAAGGTAGGAGAAATACAAGAATCAAAAAATTGTTTACACAAAACATTAAGGCCACTTCAGGTTCTTGTGCATTGGCTCAGAGTAGGGAAACTTTTGGTTTTTTAATATACTGTTGGTACACTTTAATACAGGGAAAAGTGTATTTCAGTTTGGAAAGATAGTTTTTGCAATCTTACAGGACCAAAATTTGGCCTGACAGCAGTTCTTTATGTAGCATATGACCTTCACTTACAAGTCTGGTAACGATACTGCATTTAAGTGGCTGTTTATTCCCTGACAACCTAATTCTTTTTCCAACATCTCTAGGAAAGGTATGGGAGAACTGATCTCTCTGGCTTTACTCTTTAAAAAGTATTATTTGGTTCCCTATAGTCACGTACATAACACTGTAATTTCAGGAATCTTGTAATTTGTAATCTCTCTTCTTTAGAAGCATTCATAATGAACACATACAGGGTTTTACAATTTTGTTGTTGTTGATGTTCCCTCCCCCCTCCCCCTCCCCTCCAGGTACCTGGTTCATTGTCTGCAATCGGAGCTTAATAACTACATGCCAGCATTCCTTGATGATCCAGAGGAAAATAATCCTCAGAGGCCTAAAATAGGTTAGACTGCTTGATCTTTTCTTGTGTCTTCTAAACCATGCAATTAATTAGTAATAAATAGAATTTTTCTTAACAGTGATATGACATTTACAAGTTGTCCTAACCCCTGAGAATTGTTTGGATCATTTTGTATGGATGATAGGAAAGGACAGTAGTGACATTCAAATGATCTGTATTGGGTTTAAAAACCGTGGAATAATTTAGTTTGGACAGGAACCTCTGGACGTCATCTAATCCAGTGTCTTACTCAAGGCAGGTGCAACTGAACCAGGTGGTTCAGAGTACTGCCCAGTTGAATTAATGATCTCCAGTGAGGGATGGAGATGCCACAACATCTCGGAGTAACCTGTTCCAACATTGACCACCCTCATGGTGAAAATACTTTTCCTATATCTAATTGGAATTTTCCATACTGCCATTTTTGTGTTGGTTTGTCTGTTGTTCTGTGCTATTGCTGTGCACCTTTGAGAGGGAAACCCTCTCAAAACCCTTTGAGATGGGAACTGTCCCGTTAGGTAGATGAAGACAGTAATAAGCTGTGCCATTAGCCTTCCCTTTCCCCAGGATGAACCAAATCCACTTCTCTGTTCCTCTTTTATATCCTTTTTCTTCAGCCCCCCAATCATCTTGGTGGCTCTCTGCTGAATTAGCGCTGTTAAATCAGTATCCTGCTTGTGCTGGAGAGTCTAAGACTGGATGTTGTGCTCCAGATGCAGTCTCACAAATGCTGAATTCATAGGAAGGATTGCTTCCTTCCTTTGTGCTAGCTTCACTGCTGCTGATTTAACAGCTTAGTATGCCACTAGCTACCTTTCAAGCAAGGACATGCTGCTTAATCACATTGCACTTGATCTTTACCAGGATATCTACATCATTTTTGGCAGGGCTGCTTTCTATCCAGATGGCACCTAGCCTATACTGTTGCATAGGCTTATTGCTTCCCAGATGCAGGACTTGGCAGTTGCCTTTGAACTTCATAAAGTCCCTGTCAGCCCATTTCTCCAGCCTACTGAGGCCCTTCTGGAAAACACCTCTGCCCTTCAGTGTATCAGTATTTCCTCCTGCTTGGTATCATCTGTGAATTTGCTGAGAACACGCTCCATTCAATCACCCAGGTCATTAATAAAATCATTAAACAGTAGCAGTCCCAGCCTCAATCCGTGAGGGAAGCCACTAATAGCTGACTGCCAGCTGGGTTTTGTGTCCACAAATCCACCAAGTGTAGTAGTCCAGCCAGTTCTCTGCCTACATTATCATCTGCTTATCCAGTCCTTATCTCAGCACATTCACTATAAGGATGCCCTGGAAGAATCTGACAAAGTACCTCCCAGGTACTGAGGTTAAATTGGCTGGCTGTGTAGATTCCTGCCAAGGATCCCTGCCATGATACTTTAAGTATGGAATCATAGAATCATTTAGGTTGGAAACTTTAAGATCATCAAGTCCAATCATTAAGCCAGGACTGCCAAGTCCGCCACTAAACCATGTCCCAAAATGCTACATCTACATGTTTTTTAAACACCTCCAGGGATGGTGATTCCACCAAATCCCTGGGCAGCCTGTTCTAATGCTTGACCACCCTTTCGGCGGAGATATTTTTCCTAATATGCAATCTAAACCTCCCCTGGTGCAACTTGAGGCGATTTCCTCATGACACCCATCTTGTTACACCCTCCTTTCAGGTAGTTGTAGAGAGCAATAAGGTCTCCCCTCAGCCTTCTTTTCTCCAGACTAAACAACCCCAGTTCCCTCAGCTGCTCCTCCTAAGACTTGTGCTACAGACCCCTCACCAGCTTTGTTGCCCTTCTGTGGACACGCTCCAGCACCTCACTGTCTGTCTTGTAGTGAGGGGCCCAAAACTGAACATGGTATTTGGGGTGCAGCTTCACCAGTGCCACACAATTGTGCGTTACAGCAATGTCAGCCTTCCTGGACTGTTCCTGCCCATGAGAGCACTCTGGTCATGTGCGCTATCCCACTGTGGCTGTAATCCCAGCTCAGTGACTGTGCTCAGCCTTCTCATGCCTCTTGTTGTTTTCCATGATGAACACATTCATGCACAGGCCCCTGAGACAGGAACCCTCACTTTGCTTTTCATGGGGAAAGTGTGAGAGCCTCCTACATTATGTAGCTTATTGATGAAAGAAAATGGAAAATGTAAAAAATATTCAAGTTTGAAGGGATTAACCAGGGATAAAAGGTTAGGAAGAGTTAAGAAAATAGTGACATTCTGAATAATTGGAGTAAAGATGATCTGCAGAGCTATTAAATATGGTCATTCGCTTCAGCTACGAAGAGTATTTATACAAAATTCATATATGCTTCCTGCCCTTTTGGGTATTAAGCCTTCTGTGCTTGCTTTTTTCCTGTGTTGAACATTGAATGAAGAATATAAAGATGTACTGTCATGTTTTCAGTGCCCTGCACTTTGAGAGAGTACTTTTTGGGACACAAGCCCTGAAAAAGTAGCAAACTGATACTGGAATAAAGGCAGATGATGTTCATTATTTCAGTTATTTTTGAGCTGCTTTATAGACTTCTGTCTTATACAGATAACTTTTTCAGGCACAATCCTGTGTTTCAATTCTTAAGATGTTAATTTGGTGGTGTCTTCAACAGAGAATTCAGATAAAAGTATTATCTTAAAAGAAGACTTGGAGATAAGTGTTCTACTTGCATTAATAAATTCCACCAGGAAGCATATAAGGATGTTTGCTCTTGGTGAACCTTGCAGGAAGTTCTTACTGCTTATTATATAATATTGCAGTGAACTAATGGGCAAAAGGAAATTTGAATAATGTTTTAAAACACTAATGTGTAAACAGAAGGTGTGTTCTGCAGTTCTTTAAGTCATCAGGTAATACAAATAGTTTCTGCTGAAATTTTTGAGTACAACTTGATATTTAACTGCAGTGAGCTATGGAATAATTGTAATATGCATTTGAAACAGTAGACTATAAAGCTTTTAACTTCTTATTAAAAATAACAGAAAAAATTAGTTTACTCAAGTAAGGATGTGATTTAATTTGAGAGATAACCAATGATGTGTTTGCATACTAGATGTTTCCCCAAAATAATTTATTTTGATTTCAGGAGTTAAAAAGCATATTTCAGCTGTCAGTTTAATGTTGCTCAATCTTGAAAACTATATAGCAGTAAATTTATTTCTGGAAGTCTGTATGACTTAAATACCTGTAGATTCCACCTAGCATTCACCAACCTGACTTGGGTGTCTCTGTATTATTTTTTTTATGGCCTAAACCAGTTGTATGTTGCAGTATGTGAATGTGATTTACATTTTGTTTTATCTCCGTAGATGATGTGCTGCATACATTGACTGGAGCTATGTCCCTGTTGCGACGATGTAGAGTGAATGCTGCTCTGACTATACAGCTCTTCTCCCAGCTGTTTCATTTTATCAACATGTGGCTTTTCAACAGATTAGTTACAGCCCCAGATTCAGGGTTATGTTCACATTACTGGGGAGCTATTGTTCGTCAACAGTTGGGCCACATTGAAGCCTGGGCAGAAAAACAGGGTTTAGAATTGGCTGCTGATTGCCACCTGAGCAGAATAGTGCAGGTGAGTGTGTGTATTTCTGATTAACGTTTCTCATGTAATGTATATTCAAAGAGAATATTTGTGTATTCTGTGGAACAGCATGAGGACAAGTGTAGTTTGTGTGAATCAATCCTGGAACACTGAAGTAGCACGCAAAGACACAAAATATGTTTTCAACATCGTTAATATTGAAGTTACAAGTGAATTAATAATTAGTGATTTTAGCCAGTGTTTGATTTCTGTTTATAGGACTGAGCTATAACTATGCTGAACAGACACAAGAAGAATAGCTGAAAAATTCATATGCTTAATTTATGATAGATTTACTATTAATTTAGTCTTACAAGTGCAGGGGATATATTTAGTGGTTGTTTTGGGGATATTTATGTTGCTTCCGTTACAAATCTGGGTTCTTGCTTTGTCGTCTTCTATCTCTTATCTAAGAAAGACTTAGAAAGAAGGCTTAAGGTTTCATTCTGGTTTGGATTTGTCTCCTATGACTTCTTTTCTGCCCCCAGGCAACCACATTGCTTACCATGGACAAATACTCACATGCAGATGTTCCAAATATTAACAGTACTTGCTTTAAGCTGAATTCTCTGCAGCTACAAGCTTTGCTGCAGAATTATCACTGTGCTCCAGATGAACCACTCATCCCAACAGTAAGTCTCTTCTATCATTTACTGTGCTGTTTTAACGTACCTGAGAAATACAGACTCAAAGTAAAAACAATGGCTGGAAATAGCAATCTTACTGTTCGGAATTGTTATGAGAAGAGTCAGTGTGGGCAATCTGCTCTTCATACACTAAGAACTATCGGTGCTATCAGCCTGCTTCTGGCCACCAACTCTGGGTGTACTTCACTGCAACTTGAGCAGGGTATTACCAAAAATCTCTGTTAAACTGAGTTGGAAAGTAAGGTAACGCTGCATGTAGAGCATACTCAAGAAGGGTGTCACTGCACCTTTACACCATTTGTGGATGAAATCCAGTAAGGCAGTAGAGGAGGGGTGCACAGAGCACTCCCAGAAGCTGGTTCTATGTATAGCCAGAAGGAACAAAGATTGATAAGTCACAGAAATCAAATGACAGCAGCAGGAACACTTAAGCTTTTTTACATGTGGGATGGAAAAATGCATGAATATTGAATTCTTTCATACAAGCAATGGACAGATTGTCCTTTGGACAGGTTGATACATAGAACATATAATGTTTTCAGAACTGGTTTCTGTCTTGATATTTAAGACATAACTGACCATTCTAAGTTTTATCCATGGGAAAAATCTTCTTGGCAAAAGTCTAAACAGGTTTTGTCCTCCTTGCAGAATTATAAGAAACGCTTAAGGTAAACCCTGATAGTTGACTGATCTCAAAAAATCTTAAAAGATGAAGATAATCTAATACTTACGTAACTGAATACATTGTCTGCAAAGTCTATTTTTTAATAACTTTGGATACATCTGTTTATTAAATCAAAGGTACTAATACAATAGTTTTAAACGTGTTTAGGGGGACTTGTAGCTTAGATATATTTTTATGTATTGGCTACCAAACCAAAAAGTCTTGCTGAAGAACATAGCTTATATTGCCTGTTTGCACGTAGGTAGAATTCCACAGCTGTAGTATTATCATTATTATTATTATTATTGTTGTTGTTCTTCAGACATCGCCAAAGAAATATAGTGTTAGATTTGACAGGCTGTCTTTGTGTCAGAGGGAGGGTTACAATATGGCTAGTTTGTTCTGTTGTGGTGCAGTGGTATTTGGGACTTCTTTGCTTCTTGCTAGGAGAAAGACTTGTACACTCAAACCCAGACTTAATTGCTGCCAAATCTGAAAAATTTAAAGGGTTGGAATTTGTTCAAAGGAATATAAGTGTATTTACTTCTACATATTTTAGTGTCATTGTAATTCTTTTAAAAATTAGCACTTTTTATGGTAAAAAGGCCCTTCTTGAAGAACACTTCTGAAGACAGACTGGATTTATCTGACTTTCCCCTGGGAGTTTGCTGGAACTGAATATTCAGATGAGAACACTTACATGGTTTTGTCTCGGCTGCCTTCTGCATTGTGCTCCAGTAATAACATTGTTGCATCAGGCTTATAGACTCTGAGTTGCACATTAGTGTAGCTGAGGTGAGATTAAGACAGAACTGTTAAGCTGGTCGTGGGAGCCAAGTAGAAGCTGTAGGAAGAGACTGGAAATCACATCTGAATCTTTAGTAAAGCAAATACTTGTAATAAATGGATCTATATGTAATATTTGTAGCAACATCGGATAGATGAACTGTAGTAATTCTGTCTTGATGCCAGCAAAATGACACATCTCTGGGGTGAGTGCGCTTCCAGAAAGAATGATGGTTAACTAGAGGTGAAGATACTTTTAAGTATTGCTCATTCGAACGTAGTGATGAGGCAAACCTAAGGTGATTTCTTGGTTCCTAAGGCAGAGCATGCAACTTGGAAGAGACCATGTGCTCAGAGAATTGCTACTTACAGGCAACTTTTTGAAAAAAGGTGTAACTTTTTTTTACTTTACTGAACTGAATACTTTAATGCTAAAACTTAAGGCAGCCTAAGGCATATAAGGTAACAAAAATGGAGGAACTGCTTGAGGAGAGAGAGGAGCCTTTGTACTGGGTACTCTTGAGTCACTTGTGATAAATAGAAGACTGTAGAAACACAAAGTGCTTCTTGGACCTTCAGTTTTTGCAGTTGTTAGGAATTTGATTTTTGTTAACTTCTGAATTGATTTTCCTCAGTTTATACAATCCGGTAACAGATAACCTACTGAAATCTTGGAGATCTCTCTCAAATGTAGAAGGAAGACTACTGTGTGCTACATGCACCCACAGTGGCTACATTGTGAAAAGTACACTGGCTTTGTAGAGCTTTTTGTGACAATAAGCAGAAGAGTTGCGCACTAAATGTAAAACTTAAATGTTCCCTTCTGCACCTTGAGTAATCCTGCTCTTGTGTTGTGTGCTTCTACAGTGTTACTTAAAAAACAGATATCTATCTTAAGGGATGCTTCACATCCTGAGCTCCTAGGAAATGTAGAATCAAATTGGTTCTATGAAACTTCCCAGGCTAGGAAACTGTATATGCCATTGGTCCTTTGTGGGTATATGTGTCCTGATGGAGCTGAAAATTCTGGTTTACACAAGTTGTCTGTTTCCTCTCTATATATTTAATCTTACAGAAGCATATGTACACTCAACAAAGTGTCAAAATTTTAAAGCTGCCTGTGATTCCACCTCTGCACATGCATGTTCTCTGGTATATATTTTTAAATACAGCTCTCATATCAAGTAAAAACATGCACCACAAGTTTTGAAAATATTGAAGTAAAAATAAATGCTTCTGTTACATTCTCTAACTATGTAATCTGTGGGATTTAATCAAATAAAGCAATGCAGCATACTGACTGTACATAGTGGAGCCAAAGGAGTTTTATATCTGATGGTTTCCCGAATTCCTTTTCCTTGCAGTCTTAGTATTTTCTTAATGTTAGGGTTTTTTCCTTAATGAAAATTATGCCTTTTATAGTAACAATGTCTTTTTCTGCCTGCTGTCCAGGAATTGATAGAGAATGTAGTAACTGTTGCAGAAAATACCGCTGATGAACTTGCTCGCAGCGATGGCCGAGAAGTCCAGCTGGAAGAGGATCCTGACTTGCAGCTACCTTTTCTTTTACCAGAAGATGGCTATTCCTGTGACGTTGTGAGAAATGTTCCAAGTGGTTTACAAGAATTTTTAGATCCACTGTGCCAGAGAGGTTTGTTCTAGTTCTTCTGTTTTACAATGATCATCTTTTTTTGGCCTAGTGAACACGGAATACAAAATATATTTTAGTTAAATGTAAACAACTTTCGTTTTCTTCATGTACATTTCAGTCTTTTTAGACTGTGTTCTTCAAGTGTTTGCTTTTGCAACCCATAAAAGTATGCAGGATTTTTTAATCCTTACCCTCTCTCCCTGTCCATTTCATTCACTTTCAAGGTTCTGAATAAACAGTGCTGAGTTACTGGTGCCTGCTGAAACTTTGTTTTGCCTTTGCTCCAGACCTTTTTTGGATTTTGGTGTTAGGGCAACAAAAATTTACATAAATGCAAATTTTGTAATACTTCAACAATTTCAGTCAACTTACTTTTAAGGCTAATGTGAATTAAATAGTGAAATCACTTTTTTTACTCATCAGCTTCTCCCATAAACATGAAAAACCCATGAGCTTAAAATATTTCTTTTCATGTTCATCAATTAAAACTGTATGGTTTGGGCATTTCGTAGTCCAACAAAATTTTAAATGACAAGTGGAGAGCTCTTGTGGTTGGAGAAAAGTGACCTAAACTTGAGAACATAAAGCAGGGGGTCTGTCAGAGCATTTACAGTGAATGAACAAGTTATGATCCTTATCTTCTGCTACTCAATTTTATTAACACCTTTTTTTGGTTTTTTGTTTCTTTATAATTTACTGCTTAAAAAGCAGTTGTTTAAAAATTTCCACAGGAATATTGTAGTAAGTAGAACAGCGAAGGAAGCTGTCAACAAAGCAGACTTGCTGTGTCCTACAGTGAAGTTTTGCAATTGTTGTTTCCAGCTTAGTTTATAGAAAAGCCATATTCTTGCATTTAAAAAAAAAACCAAACCTAGGAAACTGTTCTGAAAGTACAGTGAGTTACAGAGGATGTAGTCTTTGAGACTATAGGAGACTAGTAGAATAAATTGTTTAATTAGTAAATATAATTTATTTGCTATACAACTGTTTGTATAGTTATTACAAGTAAAGCCCCTTTAATGCATAAATTCAGAATTTTACTTTTTAGGTATCCCTTAAATTGTGCTGAGGGACTGGTTTGCAGCAAATCAGTGTGAACTGAATTGCTGAAACCTGGTCTGTGTGAGGAGGAGAATCTCATTTATTTGGATGGAGTGATTTTTAATTTGACTGTGATGTGTCTTCTCACTCTGATTTAAGAGACAATGTCGGATACCTCTCAGCTGCTGTGACTCCTTTTTTCAAAATTCTAGGAATTGCTCAATTAATACAAAACAAAGCAAACAAAACCCCACTGTTAATTGCACAGTTGCGTTGACAAAAGTAATGAGTCCAGGCGAAGCTTCATCTCTGCCAAGTTAATGCTGCCACTGATTAGCTAGACTCTCTGCAAAGCAGAAGATTTCGGTGGTGCTGTCTTATTCAGAGTTCTGGTGGCTTGTATTCTAAAAGATGACTTGGTGTTTCATGTCTTTTGAGTCTGGTTGGTACAAGCAATATTTTGCAGCCCAGCAGTTTCCTATGAGCTTGTAGTGTTTTTAAATACATATGTTTCGCAGAAGCAGCAGCTACAAAACTGTAGGATTTTGTAGATACCATAAAATCGCAGTGAAGCACATAATGGCATCTAATACACAAGATTCCACATACTAATGAACATAAAAAGATAAATACTGCTATTTGGTATTTCCTTGTGGCATGCTATTTGATTTTAATTAATCTCTTGAGAAAATACCATGACTATGTTGATGTTACTTTCTCTTTTAGGTTTTTGTA
>JAVJGI010000062.1:38571479-38622094 GCA_035590275.1 Ibycter americanus | reverse complement strand
TTAAATACATATGTTTCGCAGAAGCAGCAGCTACAAAACTGTAGGATTTTGTAGATACCATAAAATCGCAGTGAAGCGCATAATGGCATCTAATACGCAAGATTCCACATACTAATGAACATAAAAAGATAAATACTGCTATTTGATTTTAATTAATCTCTTGAGAAAATACCATGACTATGTTGATGTTACTTTCTCTTTTAGGTTTTTGTAGACTAACACCTCATCCACGGTCACCAGGCACATGGACAATATACTTTGAAGGTGCAGACTATGAAAGTCACCTGTCACATGAGAATGCTGAGCTAGTAAGTATTGATTCAGTGAATAAGGGTCAAATCTGCTATCTCAGCAAGCCATTGTGTTTTATGTGATGAGTTTTAATCCTTATTAGGAAGAACAGGCTTAATCATTAAACATGTAGTTCATCAGTGGTTTGGTGAATTTAGGGAACTATTTGCAGATTTTTGTAAGTCATTTTTTTCTAGGCTGTGGCATGATATAATTCTCAGGTAAGCAAGCTTTGCCTGTCCTGTTCTTCCACCCTGAGGGTAAACAGTGAAGAAATTCCTTTTAAACACAGGCGAAAATATATATGGACACGCATCTGTAAATAATTTGTAATGTGAATGGAGCTGCAGGCTGCTTTTATTTATAAACCAGCAGTTACCAACTAAATGTTTAGTATTAAGTTGTAATCTGGTGCTTTTATTTTCCTCCTAGGTTTTCAGGAAAAAATATTTAGTTTTCCTTTTCATTATACTTATTAACAAAGCATTTCACTTGAGAGTGAGGGTGGGTTTTTTTCTGTTGTAGCTTTCCTTTGGGGTGTTTTTTTGTTGTGGTTTTTTTTTTGTTGTTGCATTTTTTTGAATATGTAATAATCAAGAACGTCAAAGTTACAGAACAGTTTGGTTTTGGAAAGATGGTAGCTTTATGTGAAATAACTTTTAGAGCAACTGAACAGAAATAGCTTCATATTTATAATTATTATTTCAATGAAGTCAGGAAGATCAGCATGAAACTAGAATTATGTTCCTAAGGCCTGCTATGAAAAATACTTGTCACTCGCTATTCAGAGGGACTTGAAAGCTTCATTTACTCTGTTCAGAACCCAACATTTGTTAGATGACATTATGCGGTCTTGCTGCAGTGGCCTAAAGAACGTGTTTACTTTGCAGAAGAGATAATCTCCTAAATCTGTATGACTGGTACAGCAGAGCCCAGTCTTGAATTGATAAGCCAGGCTCTGCAGGCTTGTTGTCTTGGTAAACAGGCATTTGACTAAGGCAAATGTAGCAGACATTCTTGAGACATGTTCTTCCTACTCCATTTTGTTGCTGTAAAGAAAGGCATGTTTTAGAGCTAGTGGAAGCAAAAAGCATCTGAAGTTATACTAGGTACTCGCTGTTCCTCATACTATGTATGAAAAACCTAAAAATAGAGTTCTGGCCAGTCTTCCTTAAAAAGGCTTGACAAAGAAATGCAGGGTGAATGGATGCTACTATTTCATTCATCCATGGAAACGGACACCATGTAACACTGTTCACATAACCTGATCTAATCATTCTTTTGTCTGGTGCTTGTATGGTAATTGAATATGCTAAGCGTGAGAGTTCTAAAAGACTTTAGTCTTGGTGCCTGAGCAGTGCTGTAAATGCCACTTCACAAATCACCTCTTGGTGCAACATGTCTACATAATTTAAATACTAGGTAAATGTTCCATTTTAGAGCTGTGAGGTTTTTTGTGGGTAGGTTTTTTGTTTTGGTTTTTTTCCCCCCTCCCCAAGCCGAAGCTATTCTCACAATTCAGTTCTGCTTCTGTTGGTAGTCTGGGGAATTGCCCAGGCTAGGCAGTCGTCCTCAGATCTTCACTGAAGAATTTCTTTTATTCTTAGACCAAGAGAGAAATTCAGTATAGACTAATGGCAGAGTTATGTCCCCAGTGGTTTACGTTTTCCAGTGTTGTTTTTTTTGTTGAATTAGTTTAATAATGTTTCTATTTAAATTAATGGAAAAAATCCTAAATAAAGTAGGAACAGATTCTGTTCTTCTGCCATCCTTGGCACAGGAGTGCTAGAATGTTCCTAGCTTTAGAACTAATTGCTTTTCTAATACTTGAACTTAATAAAAAAGTTTCAATATTTTTTAAATTAATTTCCTTTATCTTTTTAATTTGTCATGGGTCTTGTGAAACTTGCAGTTAGGTTTTAATACGAATACAAGCTAAGGTGCATTACCTTACATGCTTCAGCTAATGAAGACTGGCAACTTTTTGAGCAGATGGAACTGGCAATGTTGAAAGATAGAAACAAATTACTGAACACAGCTCATCCTGTATTTGAGTTAGAGTTTTCAGAAGCAAAATTTTTTGGAACTTTCTTTCAAGGCTTTAACACTACCTTTTGAAATTAATTGGCCCTTTAATATCTCACATACTTATTATCTTCTAGATGCAGCACTAAAAACAGGAGCCCTGTGTAGATCACCCTCACCTTTCTAATAGCAGCCTACTGAGTCTGAACTTCAGATTTCATTAAAAGTTACTGCAGTTTTATAGACCTGTTACACTTCAAATTGTGAATCATTAATAATCTCTTTACTGAATTGGAGAAGGAGAAACAATTGGTAGACTTCAAAACTTTGGCAGTGTTCATAACACAGGTGTAATACTTGATAATGTGAATCCATATTAATCAAATGTTAGAGATTCTACATTTTAAAATGGAGTACCAGGCATATTATTTAGGATGTGAGATCTTCTGCTGCGTTAACAACTTAATTTTCATTGTAGATGAACTATTTTGCACAGTAATTTTCCTAGCCTGGCAGTGAATATGAACTCTTGTCTTCTTTTCTTCCTTCCCCTTCCCTGTTTGATAGGCTCAGCCTTTGAGGAAAGAACCTGAGATTATCACTGTAACACTAAAAAAACAAAATGGAATGGGCCTGAGCATTGTTGCTGCCAAGGTACGGAAGTCAGTTTGTTTAAGTGCTATTGAAAAAAGCTTTTTTTTTAATCAGCCTACTGTGGAAGATGTTAATGGCAGAATCTATTTCCCTTAAGTTTGTTGTGCACAGCATGTTGATCATACTTCTGTTCTAGCTGGGGAATGTGTGTGAATAATGTGAACAATACAAGAGGAAACAGAATATGGATGTAGTTACTATGACATTTAAGTTTAAACCTCTGCTATAGGTTTGTTCATTTTTCAGAGCCAAAAATTTGCAGTATCATTTAATGGAATTAATAAACAGGCTTATTTAGCACTTTTTGCTGAAAAGTAGCAGAAGTATCTAGGAAAGGAAAGCAATAAATATAAACAATAAAATGTGTGTGGGTTTTTTATTTATTTGATGAATAAATAAAATTCAAATATATACGTTTAAGTTTGTATACATTCTGCTGTGAGGACAACACCTTATCTTGTGCACAGTGTACAGATGCTGCATGTATGACTTCAGTTTTGCTTCTTTATAGTAGGGAGCTACAGCGTATTAACTAGTGTGGTGAAGGAGGGTGTAACTCTTGCCCTGACTTGCCAAAATTGTGGGTGTGTGCTACTCTTAGTAGCACTAGATAGTAATGTCTAGAATGCACATACAACTCCAGCCACCAGATGGAAGACTCCACTAGTTGGTTGGTTTTGCATTATTAACTGGGTCACACAGCAGGCATAATCTTTGAGTTTTAAGCTTGTTATAAATTATGCAGTGGTAATACCCCAAACTCCTTGTTGTAATTATGTGGTGTGCAACAGATAGAACAAGTCTTTCCTAATGTCTTTTCAGTGTGTAGTACCTGAAACTTCAGCGTACTGTAGTCCTCCTTGGGACTTAATGCATGGGCTGAAAACATGATTGCTTCACTGCTTTTAAGTTATCTCACATAGTTAATTGCTTCTAAACAGAGCTATTTTTTTCTACAGCTTTGCTCATTTCATAGTCCATTCTTAAAACTGTGATTTTGCATGGGTACCAGCTTTTAAGATTTATTTCTGATATCTGTAAAGGAATACCAGGTGTCCGGTGTATATTGCTGACACTCTGAAGTTACTGAGGAACCTATTCAGGATCTGAAGAATGTAACTCAATATTCTGCTCTCAATTTTGGTGGAGTAGGCTAATAATTTGAGAAGCAAATACTAGATTTTGACCAGATTAAATATTTGTCAGATTTCTGACTGCCATCTGCATTTCTGTTGAATGTTGCAAAATGTGCAGTGGAAATTTTTTTCCCCACTTCAAACTGTGAAATCTAATTTCTCATGTAGAGGGAAGCAGAATATAATGGGGGGAAAAGTTTCCCTTTTCACTGGAGCTGGCTGGCTTCTATACATTGTTTTAACAACTGACACTCTAACTTCTGTTAGTAGTATATAATCATGCTACTGCTCAGTAGCTTGGTTTGAAAGTCTTTTTTACAAGTTACTTAACCAAATTCATGATTTCTTTAACACAGTCAGCAATGGCAGCACCAATCTTCATCTTGGCACAGTTGCAGAAAGTCACAGGTTCAGGCAGTGGTTGCATTTCATCTTGCTGCTGTGTGCCTACCACAATATTGAAATTTTGGTTTTAAAATAGTTCTGTTTTTTAAATCTCGACCTGAAATAAGCAAGAGTCAGGTTTTGGTTTTTGTGTCAGTGTATGTAGAATAGAAACTTTTTCTTAATTTGAAGTCAGCAGCATGTTCATTGGATAGAAATAATCATCTTGCATTGAAGTGTTTAAATGTAGTAGTTAAATAGGATTATTTCCAAGAGGTCATTTCAAGGGGTTCAAAGTTGCTTATTGTTAAAGTAATTAATAGCATGTTTTTCCTCTAACAGGCTTCATAAAAATAATGCAGTAAGGAAGAATACACAGGCATTAATTTTCTCAATCTGGCCAAAGCAGAACAGATTAGAGAACTGAGTAAGCATGACTAAGAAGCTAGCGATAGTGTGTGGATTTTTTTGTTTCTGTTCCTGTCTTGTTGACTTTTGCTAATAATTTTTCCAAGTTGTGTATACAAAACGTGTATTCCAATGTTTCAAGTCATGCATCTTCTACCAGCATAAAAATTAAAATTCTCATTTTTTTTCCTTGGCTAAAGAAAATGGAGGAAGAAGTTCAGTGGACTATTTGTTAAAATTTTCTAAACATTAACTGGATAGAATACCTGAAACGAGAGGGAGAGGCAGGTGTGAGAATAGATTTAGGATTTCCTAACCTTTTTAACAGTAAAAGGTTGGCTATCAAATGCTTGTATGAAGGTACCTTACAGCTGAAGAAATGAAAGTAGTGCTGCCATGCACAGCATCCCAGTTTGATTGCTGACCTAATTACATTTATTGAACTATTGGTTTCTAGAGTGCTTCAAAAGTGCTGTAATAAAAGAAAATGCAGCGGCTGGTGGACAGGTGGCCCTGCTCCAACCAGTTAAAGACAACCCTGAATCTATTCAGCTTTGGTTAGGAAAACAGTTGGGTTTTTTCTGTGATGTGACAAAATAGTTGCTCTCAGTAACATGCTGTGAGAATGTCTTTGCATGTCAGCACTGACCTGCCTGCCTTGTTAAGTCTTAATGGGCTCCTCGTGCTTGTCACTGGCTTTGGGTGAAGGTTGTTAAAATGTAGGTTGGTGATATTCTAGAAATAGATAAAACAGGCAGATTCTCAGAGATTGTAAAGAAAAAATAATTCCTACTGACTGCTTTTCTTCCTTCCACCCATTTGCAAAAAGTCTACACTTTTCTAGTAATCTGTGCTCATCTCTGAGGAAACATCTAATAAATTTATAATTCAATAATTCTATGATTTTTATTAGTTTGCAGGATTTTGTAGATAAATAAAATCTGTGCCAATTAAAAGTTTTTCATCAGGAAATTAGATAACCATACCTTACCTTTTCCACACCAAATGTTCTTAATTACCAAATGATTGGCACACCTTCTCTGCTGCAATCTAAAAAGATGATTGGAGTTGAAGCTGAGGTTATACAAGCAGAGAAGTGATGCAACTTGCATTGAAATACTGTGCACCTGCTTATTGTTACGATAGATGGTTTCATTTTGTGATACTAGGTGATTGCAAACACATTGACATTAATGTAAAAACAAAATAAAACCAAGGGAGGTGAGTCAAGGAGTATATGAAAGTGTTAGGTTCTTGGGGAACCCTGTATTTGATCCTCTGTTCACCTAATGACAGGTGAAATGTTTAAGTGTGTTACTTCTAATTAAATAAAATATGAGTAGCTATGAAATAGAAGTTTTAATGGTCTGCCAAGAGTGCTGGAGAGAGCAGAAATGCTATGCATCACCTAGTTCACCTCACTTTGCTGTAAGGGTGTTTTCTGAGGCAGGGCAGCCCCTTGGAGCAATGATGTAGTAAGCATGTACGCTATATGCATACATATCAGGGAAAACAAGTTTAGTTGTGAAACAACTGTTAGCTGTCAGAGCACTGTAAACAGTGTTGTGTTTGTTTAGGTTTTGGTTTGGTTTTTTAAATTTGGAAAATACCTAACAGCATGTCTTAAACAGAGTACTTTATACGGATTTTTATGTAAAGTTAAATTCTATAGCTTCACATGTGATCCAAAAAGGTAACTTGTTGTTCTGCCCTCTTGTAGGTGTTGCATGTTTTCTTTCAGTATTACTCCTGAAGCTTTATTGGCAGTAGCTTTTGTAATAGGTATATGGAAATACAGTTGGTAGGAGTGGTCGGGCATCAGGAACGGTATTGCTTTTTGAGGTTGTGTGCAGACTTTGGTTGCTCTAACCCTGAAAGATGTTTTGATGTTAAAAGCTGCCTGACTCCCAACCACATTGTGGTTAAGTTTTTATGAAATCCAGATGATTTGGAAGCAGCGTGTGCATGCAGTTTACTTTAAAAATATATTGCTTTTTGGGGGCTTTCGCATGTGACTTCTTAGCCATCTGTGGGCCAGCACATTACTTCCTGTTTAATTTGGAGGGGTTTTTGTCTTTTGTACAAGAGGGCTCCCTTTTTGTTTTTTCTAGCAGTTCTCAAAGTTGGATAAAGCCTCTAAAGTAAATGGAAGTCAGAACAGCATAACTGATTACGTAAGAGTCTGAATATTGTATTGGCTATAGCTGATGTTGATAAACGCTACACTGTGTCATAGCATCCAGCTCCGAGTTATCTTGATGGGTATCTTGGAAAATCCAGCAGACTAGAGCGGTGGTTGCTGTTGAGGGCTGGAAGAGAAGTGGAGAATTGTTTTTTTTCTTTCAAGGATCTGTAGTCCCGGAGATCAAAATGTGGTTTTCTGTTGTTGGAAGAACAGAATCCATGGTAAGTCTGTTCAGGTTTCTGTTGGGACTGTTTTTCTCTGAAGTTTTAAATACTATCCCTGTACTTTTTCATGCTCTCTTGCTTGTTTAAACCTGCCAGTAGTTATTTCTTCATGTAGCAACAATGTAATACAGCATGCAGTTAAATAGTCAGATGTTAGTACCTAACTTTCTAAAATCTAGAAAGAAAAAACTAATTTTTTAGCTTGTTCTTCATAGCACTTCTCAAATTTGTGGAAGTGACTATTAATATTTAAAGTTTCAGGTGTGATAACTACTGTTTTACTGTGGCAGAGCATGAATAGCATGACCTGTGATCTGTTTACTTGTCATATTAGTTGGCTTTTATCCAGGTTCCTCTAAAAATCTGTTTTCCTCTTATAAAGTCTTAGTAGAATAATTAAAATTGACATCCCAAACAGTATATATAAGATTTTTCATACTCTGTAGACCCTTCTGAAAAGATCGTGCAGATACATTGCAGTTAGGATATCTTACATGTTCAACACCTTCACAGAGGCATTTAAATTCTGTTTAGATTGCTACTGCAGAAAAGAAAGGACTCCCGTGTTCTGCAAGAATGATAGAGCAGGTTTTGTTGATATCCTGACATGCTGGTTGTATTCATTAGTATGCTATGATTTAGTTCTTTAAAGTATGGCACACTTCTGCTTCTTGCTCAGTCGTCTTTCATTAGTGTAAAGAAAAAAGTTACCTTAAAATATATACAAGCACCTTAAAATATATAAATATATATATATATACACGCCCCTACTGGCACATAAATCAGAGTGCATTTTCTGGAGTTTTTTAACAGATGCTCAGATTATATATTTCCATAGTGATTGCTAAAATAGGATGAGATGGTGATAAGGTATTTCTTTTTCAATAGAAGCATTTCAAACACTGAATGTGACAGTTAATATTCTGGGGAAGGGGATTACATTTCTGAAAAAAAGTGTGTGGAATTTTAAGCATAAATAATTTATATTATTTGGCAGCCTTGTTTGTTCTTAAGGTTTAATTAAGTCATTCTAAGTTGCTTTATTTTCTAAACTGTTGCTTGTGATTTTATATTTGACAGTCAATTTAAGGTGTTGAATTTAAGAAGGGTTTAAGACCACCAGGAATATCAATTTCAATGTGAAATTTTTCTGAAAGTTTGTTCTGTGCTATCTTGGAGATGATCTATGTAGAAGGAACAGGCTTAAACATTCATTTAAAAATCTTATTTTTCCCCAGAAATTGAAAATTAGGTTTATAGTTAATAATACTGATAACATGATATAAAAATTTGGTTCTCTCTACTCTGCGTTTGCAAATACAGAGAGTTGGTGGGATATTTTTTTTAAACTGTTTGTTAGCTTTTTATTTCTGCTCCTGGTCTTAAGGTTTCTTAAGATTTCAGATACCTTAGTATCTAAAGTCTTCTTGTGTCTGTGCTTTCTAAGTATTTAAGGAAATTTTTTGCCCTTTCCTCTCTGCATGAATTAGTTGAATTGTTTGAGTAAGAAGATTTGTTTGGGTTTTTTAATGTTTGATACTAATTCACATTGGAAGTCTGAGCTACTGATACTGCCTAACAGGCTTCTTAGGAGGAACTTAAAGTAAAAAATACAGTATTTAATTGTCATTTCCAGCACAGATGTTTCTGTCTCACAGGTATAAGATAGTATGTAATTTGCCAGTTAATCTTAATTATGGACCGCTAAGTAGTTACATGTTAGCAATTTGCCTGTTTCTTGTTGCTTCATAACTTCCAACGGGGGGGTTGGTTAAATCTTGGTACCCTGTAGATGCTCTATAAAATTTTGCTAATGCTTTCATATGCTGTGTAAAAACTAAAGCTTGTGCCAACACAGCATGGTTTTTCTTCTCACTAGCTGTGAGACCACAGCTCTGTGCAAGTAGAGTGCATTTGGTTTTTTATTTGCTTGTATTAGATTGATACTGCAAATGGGTCACCCAGGCACTTGTATTTAATGCCTTCTGGAGCAAAGTAGGTTTTAAAATTCATGTGCCTGTTCCTCCTTGCACTAATACCTTCTGTATGCAGGCACTTGCTAGCAAGCCTGCAAAAGTTATAATGCACATATGCGCTAGCTAGAATTCCTCTACCAGGCTTCATTTAATTCTGGCATTCAAATAACTTCCAAAATTCTGTTTAGATACATGTTAAAACAGTGTGTTATTTTTTACTCCTATTAATGAAAAAGACTTTCAGAAGTTAAAGTCTGTGTAGACTTTCTCCAGTATGAATAATACTCTCAGTTGGAGTAGAAATTTAGGTGCTTAATATTACATGATAGTGTATGCACTGATACTGGGTTAAGTTGATCCACCTGAAACTGCAGAGCAGCATCATGTGGAAGATTGTGCTGTGGGTTTTTTTCAGTTGTAATTTGTCCTTAGTTGCAGAACAGAGAGCCATTTTTTTGAAAAAGTGCAGAGATACAGGGTGGTGTTTTGTCCAAAATAGATTGCCTAGTATGTCTGGCCTGTAAAGTCCTATCCGCAGACCTAATTAAGCTGAGGCTTTAGTTCAGAGTTGTCTTAACAGGGAAGAGCATGACAGAATCTGCCATATGACTTGTAGATTTGTACTTAACTCTGAATAGCCCTTAGCGTGTCACTGCTCATAGAGTATTTGCAGCAAACATACATTTTAAAGTTAACCCTTGTTTGGGGAAATAGAGCTCAAACAACGTATTTTCTTTGAGCTCAATGAAAGTTGTTTCCTTAGAAACAAAAGTAAAATGGAATCAAACAGGCCCATGTATTTAATTTCTTTTGTTAAAAATTGAGAGTGCTTTTATGCATCTGTAGAATATCATATGAATCTGAAGCTGCAGCATTTATAATAATAAAAGAGGCTTCCTTTTCAGAAACGTTAAGAAATTTGCCTAGTCTTTTATGAATGTCATATGTTAAACATTTTCCCTTTACTTACCACTTTTCCTGTTTCATGAGAACAAGAATAAAGTACAATTAGGTAGGAGCTGTTGCATACTTGATTACAGTCTCAGAATGAGACTTTATGCCAGTTGTTTTACCTGGTTCATTTAGTTGCTTTGGTTCTCATCGAAGAAGGCATCTTTTAGAAGCACTCAATTTCCAGAGTGTGAGAGAAATCATGCTGCTACAAATTAATATACTTCTGTCTAGCATGGAAGACACTACACGTATTTGTGTCAGCAAGCCTGCTTTCTGTGTTTATGTAATTGCCTTAATAAGGTTTCTGAATACCATTATTTGTTGGTTTGGTTTTGTTCATTTGTTTCTTTGTTGTTTTTGTTGGGGGGGGTTGCTTTTGTTTTTATTTTAAAAAAAGACTACATATGCACGAGACTACTGCATATTTTATTAATGCCATTTCAGGAAGTCTGTTACAGAACATCCTGGGTTTTTTTGTTTTATCTCCTGGGAAAAGCATGCTTTAGGAAGACAGAGGGTATATTCACTTGCGTGCTTTGTGTGCAAGTCAATTGATTGCAAACATTCTTGTATAAAAAAAGGAACAGGTAACCCTTATTCCATTAATGAGGACAACAAAACTCTTCAGTCCTTTAGTCCTTTGAGGCTACTTGTAAATAGAGCTTCTGGATACACTGGATGTAAAGTTTCTAGGTTGTGGGATGCTTTGGAGCCCCACAATGTTGTACTGCTTGCAGTCTTGCATTGTGTTCTTTGAGAGTAAGACACTTATTTTTAATCTGTTTTCCCACCCAGTGCAACTTAAAGCTGTAACGGAAGTGTTCATAGATGTTAAATGCTTGATGTTTCTTCACCTGTGAATAATGTTGATTGTCACCAAAGTTTGAATCTCCACTGCCTTTTTTGTTTAATTGGAAATGTTTTGCCTGCTTGTGACTGTAGTTTGTGCAACTCCAAAAATGTTTCGTGTTGTGCCTGCCCCCTTCCTCCCAGAGGAGAGTTTGAGAGTGGAAAGCAGAAGTTTACGTATGTGGACCATGGATCAATTGTAAAGTTCTTCTTAAGTCAGGGTACAACATGAGTCAGATGTTGTAGGCATAGTATGTTCGGTACATAAAGTAGATAAATATGTACTCATACAGGTACAACCTACAAAATGCGTGATGCTTTAAGGAATGTGAGTGTTTGGGTGATCAGAAACCTTTGCTTTTGCCTCCTAGAGAGTATGTTTGTAAACTGGCTGCGTAGTTTAGTAAACTGGTATTCTTTAAAATGCTTACAAGCTTGGGTTATTTAAATGCTTCTAGACTAATTACTTGCCAGGAGGGTCAGACTGAGATTTGATTCTGTTGCATAAACTTGCCTTCAAGGATGTTTATAAAAAACCTACAGAGATTTTCTGTGTAAACGTAAGTCTGGAATCAGAGAATTAGCCTTGATAAAAATCAGTAAGATCTACTCTGGGCATAGGCAGATAAAAGATTTCAGTCTTGATGGCTGGTGTGAGGCTTGGTAGCTACATTTCTGTCCTGTTTTCTGTAAAGAAATTTTAGTTGCAGGGATTCATCCTGCTTTTCACACTGTTTCATTTCTATAAAATACAACAGGAGCTTAACAAAAAAGACCAATTTGGGGAAACAGTGTCATCCTTCAAATGTTATGAGATACCAAGTCCTAATATTTCAGCTAGGCATATTTGTGTATGTATATACATACACATATATGGGATGTCTACATTATTAAAATGAAAACTTTCTTGGGTTTTGCATTATTATGCAAATATTTTTAAAGTCTTGGAAATTTTTTGGGTTTTTTTAGATCTCCAATGGTTTATGTGAACTATTGGGAGTGTTTTGACATGTAACCTTGTTATCTGAAGCCACTTAAATTGGAATATTACTTTGAAAAGGTTAGTAACTGTATGACACTTTTTTGTGGATTCAGTTCAACTATAATTGGAAAGTGAAGATACCTTCACTTCAGGACTAGTTTTTCATATTAATATTTATGTGGAGCTTGAAACCATTTAAATACTTGTGTATTTAAAACAAATCTTCAAATCAGTATTGAAAGGTCATTAGGAAGACTTCCTTGCTTTTTATGTAAAAAAATAGTAAGTTTTAATATGCGTAGTATTTTTTAAAAGTTGTTATTGAAGTGTATTTTTTCCTTTAATCAAATGTGATTCTGCTAGTTTTTATTGGAAGCTGTTCATCACTCTGGTTTTATTGGGGTGATAAACAAAGTATGTGAAGCTAAACAGGTATGGGCAAATGGTGGTTTAGAACAAGTAATGACAAGACCTTATTGTTAAATGTCTGGAGCATTACCGGTTTGGTTAGGTGCTGTACCTGCAGATATGTTTTGCACATCCATAGTTTTTCCTTAATTACTTAATACTACAATTTTGCTGTCATTCCTAACAACTGGAAAAGTGTTTTTTTAGTAGTTTTCAGGGTTTTAATTCTAATTGTATGTATTGAAATAACTAGGTCATCCTATAGATCTTATAAACTGCAAGAATATTACTAACCTCGCAGAAAGTGCAGCTAGTTTGCGATCCATTGTTGTGGTTTAATCCCGGCTGGCAACTAGGCACCAGCCAGCCGCTTGCTCACTCCCCCCTGGTTGGATGGAGGAGAAAATCGGAAGAGTGAAAGTGAGAAAACTCGTGAGTTGAGGTGAAGACAGTTTAATAGGTAAAGCAAAAGCAGCATGCACAAGCAAAGCAAAATAAGGAGTGAATTCATCCCTTCTCATCAGCAGGCAGGGGTTCAGCCATCTCCAGGATAGCAGGGCTCCACCATCTTTATACCATCACTCCAGATATCCTCTCCTTCCTTCTTCCCCCAGCTTTATATGCTGAGCGTGACATCATTTGGTATGGGATATCCCTGGGGTTGCTTGGGATCAGCTGTCCCGGCTGTGTCCCCTCCCAGTTTCTTGTGCCCCCTCCAGCCCACTCGCTGGTGGGGTGGGGTGAGAAGCAGAAAAGTCCTTGGCTCTGTGTAGCCCTGCTCAGCAGCAACAAAAACATCTCTGCATTATCAACGCTGTTTCCAGCACAAATCCAAAACACAGCCCCATACTAGCTACTATGAAGAAACTTAACTCTGTCCTGGCCAAAACCAGCACACCCACCTAAGCTAGCTGGGGGGCATGATGTGTGAGGATGGGAGTAGCTTAACTGTTGAGAAGATACCACCTTGTCAACAGATGTGGACCTTCATTCCCACTCTGGTACCTGTAGATCAGGGTACTGGTGGGGCCGCATGGTGTCTCAGCACCTCTAGCCCATCATGCTGCTGCTGGCAGGTCCCCACGTGGCATGGCATGGGTGGCTACCCTGGGAACCCAACTGTGTGTTGACGCTTACTAGAAGGAGCTGCCTGTTGTTTGCACCATGCCGTTACGGCTGCTTGTCCTGGCAAATACCAGATGGGAAGGAGGAGCAGATGGGATTTCTTCTCCCTGCTTTTAATGCTTCCGTAGTGACTGAGTCACCAGCTCGTGGGCTGGCTGTGACGCTGCCATTAGGAAGACTATATGCTGCTTTATATACAGTTGCACTATATGGCATGTTCCAATTATATGACTGATGTAACGTGTGTGAGCCAAAGTTTCCTGTGTTTGTTACTGACAAGGAAGTCATAAATCTCATCTTGTGACATAACAACACTAGCAATAAAATCTGTTCTCCTCAAATACTTTCTTTAATTCTGTCACTTTTATGAATTCATTACTACTGTAGTCTTGGACAGCCTCAATTCTACATCCTTCTAGGAGTAGTTGTCTTTTTTCAGATCACTGTAGTTTATCTCATTCTTTTCCTTGTTGGTCTGATTACTCCATAGAACTAGCTGTAAATTTTTTTTAATGCTGCCACTTCTATTTCTGTAGTTCTCATAGTAATCTTTTAAACAAATGCTGTGTTTTGAGTGCAATCCTGTTAGAGCAAGGAGGGGCTTGTGAAATAACTCTAATTGTGAAAACAAGTATGGACTACTGTACTCTGATGCATTGCTTGATAGATGGCCCAGATGATAAGCAGATGTGATGGAAAATGACTTGTTTCTTCTTAGGCTGTCTCAAAAGCTGAGGTTAAGTTGCATTATCCAACTCGGTCCTTTGACTTCTTTAACACTGTAGAATTTATGTATTCAAGCAGAGAATACTACCAGGCTTAAAAGGGGCAAATACCCATTTAGACAACAGGTATGAAATCTTTGTGTACCTTTGTCTTCCATAAATCTTAGTCAGCTGAGCATATTTTTGTATTTTTTTCCTTTTGACGCATTAAATGCATGATTGACTTGGCTCTGTTATATCAGCTTTGTTTTCCTTCCGTTCCCCTGTTCCCAGCAAACTTCCAGATTTTTTTGAGGTTGCAGTCTGTGTGACTTGAAGAGTGGAAATCCTGTAAGCAAGCCTAATATGGGGGTGTGTGTGTGTCTTATTTTTTTCACCTTTTGGATTCTTAACTGTATTATTTGAGCATTCCAGAGACTGAAGTTGTACTGAGCAGAGGTGTCAAAATTTGCTCGTTTAACTTCTATAGATTGCCATAGTTGCATGAGTTTTCAGAACTTTTCAGGCCCTACAGGAAGTAATTCAGTCAATTAGTTTGTTTAGATAATAAATTATTTACCAAATTCTTTTATATTGGGTGATATGTCCTGGGATACTAACTTAAGTTTTCCAGTTCTCCTACTGCTTAATTAGAAGACATGTATAAATGAAAGTTTACAGAGTTTTTGTTACTCCTTAATTTTCCAAATATAAGTACATAACAAGTATTTTTTTTTAATTGCTAGAGAAGAATATGTATGTATGTGTATATATAAAAACATATGTCAGTATATACCAATACTATTTTTATTGTATATTTAATAAAAAAATTTAAAAAGTTGTTGTATCTCAGGTGAGATTTTAATGTTGACCCTTTTTTGTTGGCTCCAGTCTGTCTGAATTCATCAATCTCCAAGATAGATAGGGTTTTTTGAAAGAACTAAAAGCTGCTACTTACTTGTTCATTAAATCCTCTGCTATTTTAGTATTTATACATGTTATTTTATGGTTTGGGAATATAACCTGCAATTTTAGGTTTTTTTTTTCTAACAGGTCAGGGTGTTTTGCTTTGAAAAGAATTGATTTAGCAAGTTTCAGAAGTATTTTGTAAAACACTCAATTTAGGTAGTAGAGAAGGGGACACATCAATGTTTTTTTCTGATCAGTTTATAGTATTCTGGAGTTGAGTTACAATACTAATGTATTTTACGGTGTTTGGGAGTTGAATTGCAATATTTATTACATGCATATACTTCAGATGCAAAAAATTCAATGGCAGCTTGTGTGTAGAGTCTACTCAGCTATTTGAGAGGGTCCCACGTCAATTCAACTACAAACCATCAGAAAAATAAGAATCTCTTGTTATACTTAATGTTTCCTTATGTGGATTAGACAGATTGGAACATAGCTAAACATAGTTGAACAATGCTTACAGTAAACCTAGTGCCTAATTAGTACCACTTCAATAATTTGAAGTTTTCATTTAATTTCAAATGAAGAGTTAGATTTGCATGGACTATGTAACCCATGACCTATGAACAGCATTGATGTGAAACTCCCAACAATCATCATCATCCAAATGTGTAATGAACTTAACAAGCCTCTCTGTGTTTTATTTCCTTGCTTTTATTTATATCCTCAGGTTGTAATTTTAGACTCAGTCTTGTAAGATTTTTCTAAACAAGTTGATGTTCTGTGATAAGAACTATTTAAAACTAGGGTACTGTGACAAAAATAAAGCTAGTCCTCTTTTCTAAAAGATTGCCTATCTTTATTCTGTCCCACTTTAAATATTGTTACACAGTGTACATGGGCCACACAGATGCCATAAAGCCAGATCTAAGGGCAGTAGAACTTCTGTTGAGTTTTAATTGCTGGATTTATTGGTAGTATTTCATACCTTGGATTTTTGCTTATCCTCTTGACTTGTAGCTCCCTTTGTTCTTGCTCTCAATGAGGACTTGTTTATTTACTTTTTACAAGGTAGTGTGGTCACTTAAAACATTTTCCCATACATTCTTTTTCTTCATTTAGATTTAGCATAAAGACCTGAGTTGCCATTCTAAGTAGACTTCTGTATGCAGAACTGTCCTGTGTTTGCCTTTACCTCCCAAGTAGGATTAGAAGATCTATTAAAATTCCATCTAAATGTGAAAGTTTCTCATTGTCATAGAATTCCGGCAGCAACCCGTAAGTCACAATAAATTTAGGATTACTTATTTTCATACTCTGAGAAATCAAGGGCATGCCAAACTTGCAAGTGCAGTATGTTAACATCTTTCACCTTGTGCTGTTTTAAAGCACTAAATTACTTAAGATAAGTTTAAGATGATTAGAAAACTTTATACAGGTATTGCATCTCATGTAAATGCATGGCTTCATTCTGGTTACTGGAGCTAATTGTTTTCTTCAGTTTCCCATGTGTGTTGGCTACATCCATCTTAGAAGTGAGTAAGTCCAAGCACGGAGAAGATAATTTTCAAGAGTCTTTTCATGTTTTCACTCAGACCTAATTAAACTTCCTTGGGGGGGAAAAAAGGGGGACATGTTTATCCTATTGCGTAATTACATCAGTTAAGGTGTGTTGTGATTTTTTAACAGCATGCATTTACTTCAGTTCTAGATATGCTATTTCATCTCCATCACTTGCTGAAGTTAGGATGATTTGTATTTTTTTATGATTAGAAGGGGAATGGGTGGGCCTTGGCAGAGCTGGGAAGTGTCTTTTGGGTGCACTTGCCACGCAGGCTATCAAAAGCTTAAGACGAAGATGTTTTTCCACTGTATAGTTTGCTTCTCTGTGTGGGAATCTGCATATGTGGGTTTTTGTGGTTTTTTTGGGTTTTGCGATTATTTTGGGACTCAGCTTCCACTAGAATACTGTTGCTGTGCAGGCGCTGCTCAGAGCTGCTTGACAAGTCAGTAGGTGACCTATAGTAGGATTTAGGAATTCAAAACAGTTTAAATTGTTGGGTTAAAAATCACATTATTCACCAAATAGTGAAGTCTAAGGCTGCAGCAGAGAAACACTGATTATTTTATGTCATGCTGTTTTAACCCATTTGAGAATTACTTGGGCAGTGTTTAAACTGAAATATTCTCTGTTAGGTCAAACTCCCTTGGCGTGTTTTTTTATTACTTATTAAAAAGAAGAATTTCCTACTGGAAGTTCACAGATGTGCTCTAAAAAGGGGTGAATGTTCTTATTTTCCTTCTCAAAGACTGCTTTTGGGTTTGTAGCAGTGAAAAGCCCGCTTCAAGGTCTGATGTGAAAAGCCTACCTGATATTTGCCCTATGTATTCACAGCCCCTGGCAATTGCGGATGTGTTAGCACCAGGAACACAGTTGCTGTAACCTGACAAAAGCTGGCACAGCAGCCTAACAGTAATGTCATCCCCCTTTTATTGATCCAAGCCCCTCCGAGCAACCCCCTCTCCTGTATGGTTATAAACAGTCGCTCTGTGCTGTAAGGAATTTGAGGAAGCTGATTTGGTTGAAAACAAAGCTTTTATTTAGGAGGAGCAGGACTGGGGATGGGAGTCAGTTTAGTCTTCAGCCAGGTCTGTAATGGGACCTGCCATGACACGGTAGTGCCTGCGCAGGTCCAAGTGCAAGACAGCATGGGACCAGACAGGTGGGTTTCTTTCTGACACTCAGTGCACTGCTAGTGTCACTGTAATTGAATATAACATTTTAAAAAAAAATACTGAAATAGTGCTCCACTGCTGGCCTCCAGATTTAGTTCTCTGTGCTTTATGGGCTTTTTATGATCTGGGTTGTTCTTTCATAATATTTAACTGTATTGTAAAAGCATAGAATGGAGGTGTTACTCATTTTGAAGCCTAGGTCTAATGTACTTGAGGTATCAGAATTTTTAAATATCACGTTCCCTTTCTTCAGTCCACAATTCGCTGTTCATCTAATTCTGATCAGCTAATACCTTCCTTATAAAACTACTTTTGGCTATGCATTGTAACAACAGATATCATTTAGAGCTAAACAAACGGGGTCTTCAGAGTAGGACGTTATGCTCATGCAGTTCAGTTCAGAAATATTTTCACGCAGGTGAAATGAAGCAGCAGTAGTAGGTTTGGGTTTTTTCTAGTTATACACCTCCAGAATTTTCCTTACATTATTACTTAAGGGAAAGGATTTCCAAATTTTGTCCTCAAGAGACATACTATCATTTCACTTTCTGCAATGATTATGGGGAAAAGTTGCGTCAAGTGAGAAAGAAAACAGGTAAATTGATAGCACTAGAGAGTTTAGTACTGTGGATGAGGCTTTCTTTAATCTAGAATTTACTGCATTATTTTTTTGAAAAAATATTTGGAAAAGCTTTTGGGGTTTTGTATTTGGCTCTGTATATTTGAGAAAATGTGTGGTAGGTTCTGGTATGTTAATCTTGGGCGGGGGGGATAAACCATCTTTTCTGTGCTAACTACATTCTTGCTTTCCACAGTCATCTAACCTCTCTACAGTTGTGTTCCTTCTGTTCAGACTAACAGCTTTACAGATAAAAATAAAGTTAAATGAAAATAATGTTTCAGGTATTATTACTGATACACACGACATTGTAGGGGAGTATGTTGGCCTTCACATTCCTTTGAAAGAAAACAGGTTAATAAGCAGTTTACAAAGAAACCTGTTTTATCGTAATGTCAGTAAGTGATAGGAGAAAAATCCATGTGGCATGCATGAGAATTTTGCTCACTTTGGAGTTTAGTATGCATGTCTAACTACACATTAACATCCTTTTTATGCCCTTAGTAACTGTACATTTTCTTCTAATGCATTCTCCTGGAAGGTGGAGCTGAAGCAAAATGAAGTCTGTTTCAATAGAAATTAAAAATTTGGATTCAAATTACTATAAAGCTTAAGCTAAAAGTTGAAGGAAGACAATGTGTTAACTCTGAGGATGCTTAATGAGAAGTCTTCCCAAGCATAAGGGAGAGCACAGGCATGTTGTTACAAACATATTAAATGGCATGTGAACTAGGCAGAGAAGGAAGTCATTTGTCCTAATAATATGTGAGTAGATGTGATAGCTGATAAAGATGTTTTAATGTAATCTGAACAGATTTATTTTCAAATCATTTTTTATGCTTTCAAAATTCATTAGTTTTGTATTAAGTGAGATGACTTGGAGCTAACACATCTGCTCATAATTTCTCTTGAAAGAATGGGAAAGGGATTGACAAACTGTATAGGCTTCATAAAAACATTTAAAAAGAAGGAACAAGGAGTAAAATGCCAGCTCATTCAAATCATAATGAAGAATTACTGTAAGGCTAAAGAGTACAGGAACAGTTAGAGCAAAAATCCATCTGCTCCGGTATCCTCCAACTATGGGTTATTTAGCCAAAGTACAGAACAAAAAAAGTTTAAGATGATTCCTCCTGGTTTCTAGCTTTCTGTGATTTCAGAATTTATTTCTGAGTGCCTTATATCTGTATCTTTCTGCTGCTGCTGCTGCTGCTTCTTTGAAAGCCCTTGAAGGGCCATACCATGAGCCTGTGATCTTTTTTGTGCATGTTTACACTTTGGCATCTACAGCAGTCTTGTTCGTGGCAGTTTCTCAATGTAATTATGAAATCCTATGGAAAATGTTTTGGGGTTTGGTTGGGTTTTTTTAGTTTTGGTTTTGTGTGTGTGTGTGTTTTGCTGGGTTTTGGTTTTTACTGTTTAAAATATACTATCTGTGACAGGATGAGTAAGAAAGCTTTCTTTGTTGGCTGATGAGAGAGATGATAAGTAACCCAATCTGTGCCACTTACAGTCCTGTAGACCTTCACTTCCTTGATTGTTGCTAAGATGAGGAGTCCATGTCTGTTTAATTGGTTCTCTCAAGAAAGCTATTCCATGTGTCTGATCACCCTTGTTATCCTCTGAGCCTCATTGTTCTGCTGGTGTCATTTTGTAAGGGAGAGGACAGATCTACAAAGTTTTCTAACATGAGCCTTTAGTTTTTAGTAATGATGTTTTGTTTGTTCTTTTTCTGTTAGTTCAGTTGGCTTCCAGATATTTGAGATGATGTGTGAAGGTGGCTCTGAAAGCGGTGACTAAAAAGATCTTTCTCGGAGTTAAAGCCAGTTTATAAACTACTATATGGGTATTTGTGCAATTGCAAATGTTTATCTCATTGCTATCTGCAAACTAGTGAACATATCATGGGCTTAAACGAAAGGTTTCAACTTCATTTAATTTGCACTAACAGTCATAATCAAGCATAAGAAAGGTGATGTGTATGGATATAATGTCTAATGTAATTCATGAGTACCAAAGCCATGATCCCAAAATTATTTGATTAATATGCACACTGTTTTAAGTTGCAATGCTCTTCCAAAGCCTTGCTGGTTTTACCTAATCTTTGACTGTATTAGGCAGATCTTTGAATTCCTGGACCCAAGGGGATGAGATTCTTGCTAGCATCCTTTGAAGCAAGGACTGAATAAAAGCAGTGTCGATCCCAGATGCTTCTGTTTATCCTTGGCCAGTCTGGCCCCTGAGAGGAGCTGCTGTTTGGTCTCTGCAATTACATATATCTGTGATGTGTGAGGGTATAAATACAAGGGTGGGTGAGTGAGTTGCTGGTGACTCTTCTGCCCTTTGGAACTAAAGGGGTTTGCCTCTAGGTATATTTAGTGGTTGGAGGCAGAGGAAGGAGCATGTAAACCAACTCATCTTAATTTTCAGTTCCCAACAAGGGGAAGATGGTAACTGGTTGTGCTAACAGCGCCCTGATGGGGACCAGTCCCTTACAAGGTTGGAGCATTACTTCACATTTGGACCAGTGAAATACATTTACTCCCCCACACTGTTGCTCCAGTGTTCAGCATTATGTGATCCTTCTCCAACTCTTTGTTTTGAGTTAGTTGATAAACTTTCTATATGGTAAATTTAGTTAAATTATTGTTTACTCTTTTTCTGGAACACTTACGAGCATGGTGAATAGCGTATTCGTTTAGGCTTCTCTGAAAACTTCTCTTCCTTGTGAAAACTAACAACTTCCTATCAGTTGAGCCAGTTATTAATACACAAAGACAAGTTCCTTCTTGTCCCACGTCACCTTAAAGTCTTGAAGAACTCCTGGTAAGAGATCTTTCCATGTCCCTCTTGGAAGTGTTGGTGTTCTGTCAACCGGATCACCCTTCCCCATATGCTTCTTGGTTGCTTAGGTGCGGGAGGGGGAAAGATACTTATAAAACATAATTTCATTTTTCATTGTATTTATCTAGCTGTCTTCTGACTTGTGTTTCTCATTACTTCAATTTTTTTGGTATAAAGTTAAAAATACTCTGCAGTTACCTTGATGTTTCTTTAGAGCCCTTTAAAAAACAAACACAAAACTAACTACATTTTTTTTAACTGCCTTTATATTCTTTCCAGACAGAAAAAGTGTCCTTCAGTTATTTATTGCATTTTTTTTTTCTTTTTTTGTGTAAGTACGGCTTAAGCAATTATTATGAAAAATTTGGACATGTAGAATGTTAATCTGGAATCATGGGACTTGAAGGAATTCCTTTTCTGTGGCTTTTGAGTAAACATTTGGGATTAACTCAAGATTTAATGCATAAAAAATATGTCTTTCACTTGCTTAGAAAACAGTGTATAACACTAGCTTCTGAATAGTCTTCACCTTGATTTTTCTTTTACTTTATTGTAACAGTGGGAGCAATGAATGTTTTTGCTGCCAAAAGAAAAGAGTTGGAAAAGCTGGGGGGAAAAAAGGAGGAGGAAGTTGCATATTCAATATCAAATCAGCTTGGGGAATTATTTTAAAAAGCCACATTACATTTAAAAACCATACTGTTGAAAACTTCCTTAGCACTCTTCTTCCAAGTGACTTGCAGAGTAAAATGGCACTGTTTGCTGTAGTAGATAATGAAATTCCATGTGGTTGTCTTATGTCATAAGTGACAATTTAAAGGTTTTTGATACTAACATTTAGACTGATGTATGTGGTGCCGTGTAAATTGGAGCATGTGTATGATGCAACAGCATGGCTTGAATAGATGCTTATGTTCTCTTGTCTTGTATCTGTTGGATGTCTCGTAATAAGTTCACTGTTAACAGTCCTTTCAAAATCTAGTGGAATACTTTGAGGCAGATGTTTCACGAACAAAATTGCATGGTTTTGCAGTAGACTTACATATTGGCTGTCAGCTCTAAAAGACTTAGTAATGATAATGTCTACTTTACTTGTTTATTGTAAAACTAGAGGCACTGTTTGTTCCTTTACAGTAGCTCCTTTATGGTCCTAATGAATGTGCAAGGCATTTCT
Source organism: Ibycter americanus (assembly GCA_035590275.1). Taxonomy (NCBI): domain Eukaryota; kingdom Metazoa; phylum Chordata; class Aves; order Falconiformes; family Falconidae; genus Ibycter; species Ibycter americanus. Next base: position 38,599,504 of record JAVJGI010000062.1, on the reverse strand, counting down.
ATTCCTTTTTCTGGTAATCTGCAGTTTACCTTGTTTCATTTGGGTATTAGCAAGGAAAACAGTGCAGTCTTGTGCAACAGAATACATAGAGGTATAAAAAATAATAATGTGTGTAAAAGTGCAAATAAGTATGTCTTATTAGAAGGGGATTAGAACAAACTTACAAAGTATAAGTTTTAGTTAATGTACTTTCTTTCTTTTTTACTCAAGCTTACAGTCAGACCAAATATTCTTTGCTTCTAACAGTGCTTGCAGGTTCAGTAGGCCTAATATTAAAATTTTCTTTTGACTTTAAATGAGTGTAACTTTTACTGTATAATTGTTTTTTTCCAGTTTGGGAACATATAAAAGTAGTGAGAACTTAGAGGTTTACCTAGCCGTGTAAACTTGTGATTAACACTTGTGGAATGTTTAAGACATCAAATACAAATGTAATAAATCAATGCCTCTTTCTCTGTAGGGTGCTGGTCAAGACAAACTTGGAATATATGTCAAGTCTGTTGTGAAAGGAGGTGCTGCAGATGTGGTTAGTAATAATCTTAAACATCAGAAGTTAAAAGGCAGAAAGATCCTTTGGAAATACTTTTAAATCCTTTGTTTACTAGTATGTGTGAATAACTGTTTTAATGTAGACCATGTTAGTACTGGTGCATGAATTTTCTTCTCTTGAATATGTATTTAGGATGGTCGTCTGGCTGCAGGGGATCAGTTGCTCAGTGTGGATGGTCGAAGTTTGGTGGGCCTGTCCCAGGAAAGGTATGGAATGCTGTCCTTGGGTGTCTTTACATGAAGAAAAGTCATAATTTACTGAGAAGGGCGCAAGCTCCTTTTTTTTTTTTAAGTGTTGGGCTTTGCCTTGGCTTTTTGTAACTGCCTATGGATAACCTTAGTAACAAGTTTAACTGTTTGTGTAGTATTTTCTGTATATGATACAGGTTATCTATATAGGAGAGATTGTATTACAGGTTTGGGCTTTAGTTTTGAGCATAATTTATTTAGCTCTTAATTTTTAATATTTTGGCTTCTGACCTTTATCTGTAGAAATCGAAAATAGTGCTTGCCTGTAGGTGGTGTCTGTTTAATAACCATATCTTCTAGTCATCATCTTCTAATATTTTTCAAAGTGATTTTAAGTGTTAATCAGAAAGAGAGTGTTTTGTCAAACAGAAGATTACTAGAATAAACATGAGAAATCATGACATACCAACTGATAATAAGGAGAATTAAGTAATACAGTGTCTAATTTTATTTTATTTGCTTTGGCTTTTATTGCAGGGCGGCGGAACTTATGACTAGGACAGGTTCCGTAGTAACACTAGAAGTAGCAAAACAAGGAGCAATTTACCATGGTCTGGCAACCCTGCTTAATCAGCCATCCCCAATGATGCAAAGAGGTAAAAATGCTAATATTATTTATGTTGATAACAGCTTTATAAGTCTTAGAATGCAGAAAATATAATCATTCACAGTAGCTTGCCAAATATTACCAAAATATTCAATCAGAAAAGAAACATAATTTCACAGGAAAGAAGCATTTTCTTTCTTATCAGAAGTTCATCTGTTTTCAAATATCGTTTGAAAGGATGCAAGTCTAATAACTAATAAATGCTTTGCAGATGTACCTGTTAAAAAAAAAAAGAAGTATTTAAGCACAGTTCTGGTTAAAATAAAAATTACTTCAGACAAATGGAATACAATGAATACAAAGGGCCTTAAACGTCAATGGCTTTTTTTATTCCTTTAATAAAAACTGCTCTCCTCCTCTCAGAATATGACTTCCTTGTAACCACAGAGTGCAGCATAATTACTGAGAGAGAAATAAATACAAACAGAAGCCCCCGGAACATGTTTTGCCACTGAATTATTTTTCTTTAAACTAGAAATACTGAAACGTGTCTTCTTAAGTTTCCATGTCTGATCATGGGTAGTTCTTGGATGTTTTTCCAATATTCTATTTTATTATCCTACTTTAGTGAACTAACAACAGACATGTTTAAGTCCTAGGTAAAATAATGTTGTAAAGGAAATAATTTTGTAAAGGAAGACCTTTTCTACATATAGGGTAGAACTACAGTGTAGAAAAGAATGGGTTAAAAGACTAAATCCTTATTATCACAGTTTCCAACACCATCCCAGATGCCATATGCCTCAGAGTCAGCAAGAGGCTTTTCAGTAAAGCACGTTTGGCTTTTCCAGATACTGTGGTACCTTCTCAAAAGCTCTTTTGAAGCTTACAAATCAAAGGAATCCTGTATAGTTGGTACAAGAGTGGGATTGTGTATCTGAAGAAGTAAAGGTTTTAAAGTCTAGCATTTGCTTTACTGGGAACTCATTTTTAATTATAAATGCAAGGTAGTTCTGGTTTGGAAAAGAATATGCTAGACAGTAGTTAATATAAGTGAAAGGGGGAAAATACATATCCAACTGTTACAGTTTCTGACCGCCGTGGCTCAGGTAAACCCCGACCAAAGAGTGAAGGTTTTGAGCTGTATAATAACGCCACTCAAAATGGGTCACCTGAGAGCCCTCAGCTGCCATGGACAGAGTACAGTGAACCAAAGAAGCTGCCAGGGGATGATAGATTAATGAAGAACAGAGCTGATCATCGCTCCAGTCCCAATGTAGCAAGTAAGTAAGATTATCCTTCTTTTAGGGGTAGATGCCTCCTCCACTATTGTAGAGGCTGTTGAATTGAAAAAAGGGATGATTGTTTTAAAACATTTATTAAATTTAAAATACCAACATAGTATTAACATTTGGAGCAAGTCTCTTGTTAGAACTGTTCAAAGAAGAAATCATATTTATTTCATGAATAATACTGTTTTACTAAGTTATGTAAATTAATTATTAACAGTCATGTAAATGCTGCCTTTAACTTTCCAACAGATCAGCCTCCAAGCCCCGGGGGAAAGAATGCTTATGCATCTGGAACTACCACCAAAATAACCTCAGTCTCTACTGGAAATCTTTGTACAGAGGTCAGAAGTGGCAAGCAAAATGTTGGCTATTAAACTTTCCTTAGCTATCAATAGTGTCAGTGTGCTTGAGTTAAACCAGTATCTTAAATAATTGAACAAAATATAATGCTGGTTCTAGTGACTGGGTGGGGGTTTTGCTTATTACAGCTAATGAAAGATTGAGACAGCTTTCAGTGATCTTATTAAATCTTGTTCATGAAGTTGTCTGTGTGATTTCTTAGGTTTGTACAATATTGTGTACTTGCTTTCAGACCATAAAAGCATGAGTCATAACCACAATTATATTTGATACTAGACAACCTCTTTATCTCCTGTTCCAGACAAATAATGCTGTTACGAGCCAAAAGAAAACATTTGGAGAATGCATGTTCAGAATAATATTATGTGCAGATCTGTGTGATTAGAAAATTCTAGCTTATGTTCTTTCAACCTTTTTCAGGAACAGACTCTGCCCCCACGACCTGAAGCTTATCCCATCCCAACACAGACCTATACTAGAGAATATTTCACATTCCCAGCTTCAAAGTCCCAGGATCGAATGGGTCCGGCTCAGAGTCAGTGGCCAAATTATGAAGAAAAACCACAGGTCCAGGCAGAAAGTAATCATTCGATCAATACTACAATGCAGGTGAGAAGTAATTTCTTTCAATACCAGAAAAAAAACTCAGAAATCAACTGCTTGCTTTCCACTCCCAGACTGCTGGAGACATTTTTGCAGAACAGTCAACTCTCTATAATCTCTGGGCTGTGGACGACAAACTATACCATGGGAGGGGAGACTGTACTTTTGCCAAGATTGGCTTGGGTTCAGAAACCCTACTCTTTTATTCTTCTCTTTTTTTTTTTAAATTTATTTTCTTTTTTCCCCCTGTTTCTCCCTCTGTAGAATTTTATGTTATCGTGATCTGCAGCCCTGTTATCTGGGATGTTTTAATCCCCTGTTAGAGGTAATGGGTTGTGGATGGTAGTTGGGTTTGTCCTGTAAAATGTTTTGTGGCTTTCTGAAATGCAAACTAAATATTTTGCTCTTCCAAGAAGGTTTATGTGGAAAAATCTCTTTGCCTGCAGAGTGCATTGTTTAAGTGACAAAGCAAAGTACTAAAAATGAAATAAAACACTACTTTGAGATCTATCCAAGGTCTTCACTGAAACACATTCCCTGCTCTCAGTTTAAAAAAAAACAAAACAACAACATTCAAATTGCATCTATTATGAAAGTGCAGATGCTTCTTGACCTGAAATGAATTTACCCCTCCCCTGTACCTTTTATAAATTCAAAAAATAATGTTGTTTGCTCTTTGTAAATGAGGACTGTACTCAAATCCGTACAGGAAATTACGTCTAGATCTACTGAATCCAGTCACTGGATCATCTTTTTCTCTAATCCCCCAGAGACTTAAAAATATAGAGAGAAAACTTTTTTTTTTTTTTGCTATTTCTTAATTTGTTTTAAAAGCAGAGCCTTACACCAGGCTCAGTATGTTTTACTTTTGGAAAAGCAGTGTCAGCTAAATTATCATGCAGTTGTCACAGAAGCAAAGTAAGGATTGATTATTGATTACCCACACATGTATCAGTAAGTGAATTCAGTAAAAGGTCAGTTGAATGAAAGCTTAGTGCTTTTTTTTTTTTTTCTAACAGAGAATGGTTCCTACACATTTGTGTTAATGGGATGAATTGCTGCCTGTACATGCATTTCTCCCCTGCTTAAGAGAAGCTTAAGTGAGTAGCTTAGAGGAGGTGGCTTAAACTGGTGAGACACACCTCATCTGTTAAACTTGTTGACACGTACCAAATTTGAACTGTGGTCTTAAGGCTGAATGCAGTGCAGAAAAGCATTTTCATAAAGCAAATGTCTAGAAGCTTTAGCTTCTTACAAGCACTGAAAATGTACACAATTTTCCCGCACCATACAATAATTCTTTTAAGTTGAAAATTAGAGGAAAGTAGACATTTAAAAAAAATTTTCTTAAAATCCTTTTAATCTTTACAGTGAGAAACTGGCCTTGTAAAAAAAGTTGCCGTAAGCTACTGACTGATGTGAAATGCCTGTTTTCTGTTCTGAAGGCATTAGCAAACTGTTTGTCTAGGTGCATCTGTACAGCAAATCTAACACAAATAGCTGTGTGTTCAGCTCTGCTGGACTAACAGAGCATAAAAAATACACTTGTTCATCTCAAAGAAGGCATTCTTTAGAGGTCATAGTTAAGGTCATTGATGAAGGAAAAAAGAAAAGGATTTTGCTTTGTTAGTCTTTTCTCAGTTGTTGATAATTGGTACATTATGTGTTCAGTGCATAGTATTTCCTAACATTCAAAGTATGAATATTTGCTTCAAGAAAATCATTAACAGATTTGATAAGCCTAATTTATGGTCCAGTATTCCTTTTCAGGAGGTTGTACAGTGCAGTGAGACCCTGAGGTTGTATAAAAAAAGACTTGGTGTTTGACGCGCTAAAAAAGTGACAAAAGCGCAGACCAACACATCCATGCCCCCAGAGCAGGTAGAATTAGACCTGACTGCCCAGATTCCATACCTGTGAGTGGTGCTGTAGTAATGAGAGCTTCCCGCGGGTCATCCCGCCTGTTAATGGAGGAGGATGGGCAAAGGCTCCCTTGTGTCTCCCTCAGCAGCCTTTCTGGTTGCCTTCCCAATAGGAAAAAAGTTCAGTCAAGCCAGTTGAAGCCTGAACGGCAGAGTTGGTACGCCTGAGCTGGTCTTCCGAGTTGCCAGGACTGTCATGCTCACATGTGGGGGAAGGGGTGTCAGGGATACCCGTGAGAAATTATGCGAGCTGGGGAGCTGTTCAGCTTAGACTCCATTTTGCCTTCATCCTTCTTCCCAGTCCAGGTTTCCAGGCATTTCAGAGGTTGCAAAGTCTTGAATCACTCGAATGACTTAAAAAGACTGAGAAGAATATTTTATTGTTGATTTTGGGAAACTTGCTGGGCATGGAAATCTTAAACTCATTAAAAGTAATTACCTTTGGCAATAAGAATGCAATTTGTGAGCCATTTTCAAATATGTTTTAATATAGACGGACTGTGAAATACATGCCTTGTTTAATTTTTTCCAGCGTGTAGCTCGTTCCCAGGAAGAACTCAGAGATAAAGTTTTCCAGCCAGAGAGGAATCGTTTGGAGGTTGTTATACGGAAGGATGTAGAGTACATCGATCGGAAGTCAGACAGTGATCAGTGGATGAATTCATCCGTAGATTCTAGCACGTCTAGCCAAGAACACCTGAACCATTCATCCAAACCAGTCTCACCTGGTTCTTGTTTAACTAAAAGTGGACCTGGCCGTTGGAAAACTCCAGCTACTAGCCAGCCGACTCCAGTGGCCATTTCCCAGCCCATCAGAACAGATCTTCCCCCTCCACCGCCACCGCCTCCAGTGCATTATGCAGCTGAATTTGATGAACTACAAATGGATTTGCCTCTGCCTCCCCCTCCCCCACCAAATCAGATAGGAGCACAAGCATCCTCCCAGGTAGCTGCTGCTGAGCGTAAAAAGAGAGAAGAGCATCAGAGGTGGTATGAAAAGGAAAAGGCACGTTTGGAAGAAGAACGAGAAAGGAAACGTCGTGAGCAGGAGAGAAAACTGGGCCAAATGCGTTCTCAGCCACTAATTCCTGCTCAACCTGTGGTTCCTCCTGTTACTCTTCAACAAGTAAAATCAGAAAAACCTTCAACTTTGCAGAGGTCTCAAGAAACAGTCATTCGAGAGTTGCAGCCCCAACAGCAGCCTCGGACTATCGAGCGGAGAGATCTCCAGTACATTACTATCAGCAAGGAAGAACTGTCCTCTAGTGATAGCCTCTCTCCAGATCCCTGGAAACGGGATGCTAAGGAGAAGCTGGAGAAGCAGCAACAAATGCACATTGTGGACATGCTGAGTAAAGAGATTCAGGAACTTCAGAACAAGCCTGATCGTACAGCAGAAGAAAATGACCGCCTCCGCAAGCTCATGCTTGAGTGGCAGTTCCAAAAGCGACTTCAAGAATCAAAGCAAAAGGATGAAGATGATGATGAAGAGGAGGATGATGATGTGGATACTATGCTCATCATGCAGCGACTGGAGGCAGAAAGAAGAGCAAGGGTAAAAAGGGATAATCCTTTCCAGACGAAAGTATTGTAAATCTATATCTTGATGGGTTCTCTGGCTTTGTCTGAGTATTTTGATGTTCTTACAGAGTAAAGGAGGATGAAGCTTTCTTAAATACCTTGAATTTTAAAATTGTTAACTTACAGTGGCTTCACCAGTTAAGTGATGTATTATGACAGTGTCTTAGCTACCTATTGTAGGATCCAAGTTGACAGTGGAATTTACTTTCCTGGTTGTGGGGAAAGAAATTCCCTTTGGATAAAAGGATTTTGCTATGTACCTGGAGTAGGATTAGAAGGTTAAATATGGCAGGAGTTTGCTTACAGGAAGTAAGCAAAAAGATTTGAAATAATGAAAGTCTCTAGGAGATTCAGGAACAAAAATGGTGTAATTCCTAACCCCTGCCCCCAATATGTTTGCCTCTAAGAGTTCTTACAGTCTTGGACCTGAACACAGACACAGAATGTATGCTGTTTCCAGAGAACAGTGAACTGAACTGAGATTCCACTTTGCTGGTCTGCTCCAAGCAAAGGCTGGGGTATAAGGCAGCTGCTGCCTCTACCACCACCTCAGTGGTGACCCCAGTAGTGCTGGGGGAGGGGGGAAGCATTAGGTTGAGCCGTGTGGTTTTTGTTGTTCTCTAACAACTAATGCACCCTGTGTGGGGCTCCAGCTCATACATAACTGGATTTTGCATGATATCCAGCTTAATCAGTATCTGACAAGGTTTGTTTACCTTAGCTTCAGTACTGTGAAAGCTCATAATATATGTAATAAGATAATACAACTAAATAGTATGATAAAGTTCTTAACACTGCTGGTGGCTGTTGCCTCTCAGAATGTGTTAAACCTATTGTTACTGAGAAACAATTTCTATAGGAAAGTCTGTCTTCTCTGAATAGCACGGATACCAGAGTTACATACCAATAGCTGTGCTTTGACAGGCTTAAAAACTAGCTCTGTAATATGCTGAGTGTCTTCTGTCTGTTTATCTTGAAGACTTGATTTAATCCTGTGATAGGCAGTTTCTAATTCTTAAGAAATGTTTGTACATGCTTATTTTGACGTTCAGAAATAGCTATTGGCTTGAGTAGTATTTGAGTTAAGGATTGTTTTGGCAGCTTGATTTCCTAAACTAACTCTTCTCATATTCACTGCAGTCTGCATTGCTTTCCTTTTTTCTTGTGGCTAACTTTATTACTGTGTAAAACAATAGATACCTCAAACTTGGAAACTGAAGAAGGGAAAAATTAAATATACCTTTGGCAAACGGCTTGTGTTAAAGCCCAGCATCACTAAGATGTAATTTGTAGCACATAGGCAGTTACCTGTGGGCATAAAAAATCCATGTAAAACTGCCATTTTAACAAACAGTGTCTTCAAAATTTTACTGTAGCAAGACTAAAATAGCCATCTGTCATTAATAGAAAGCCAGTTGTCTTGCATAACATTATATCAGTCTTCTCTGCACGTGCTGGATTTAAAATAGTGTTTGTACATAAAGTTCTTCCAGCATTTTGGAACATTTTGAAACTAAAAAATAACAGTTGTCTTGAACTGAAGTAATGTTTGCATTTTGGTATATTTCACTGTCTATACTACTAGAGACATAATAAGTAGCGTCTCTGGAGAATTACTGAGGTTTTGAATGAGTCAAACCAATACTGATAAAACCTTTGGATTAATTGATTGTTTTCGTTTCTGTATTTCAGGATGATGTCAATTCAGTTCCTCATTCTAAAGCAGCTGACTTAACAAATAAAAGAAAATGCTTTTGAAATAGCACAAGTCTAACCTATCTTTATTTTCACTGTGCATCTTTCTTTTTTTTCCCCCCTTTCTTACTACCTGCAGCAGACTGCTGTGCCAGCAATCTCTGTTCTAGATTTGGTATGTTTGTTTCTTTCTCTTCAATATCTCTTTCCCGTTTCAATTCCTGATATTATTAATAACCACCCTATGTGCTTTGGATGATGATTTGGCAGCTTTGAGTGTTCAAAAATTATTGTGATACAATAAGCAGTAAGTTAACTGTAAGCATGCATTTGAATGTTTCCAGATGTGGTGACTCCTTTCCCTGTGTTTCCTTCCTTTTAGATGTTGTGTTCTGCTTGCAGGCTTGATTTGTTTGTTGTAGTGGTCGTCTAATATAAACCTGTGTATTTGATGTTTTGTGCAATCAAGTTTATAAAATCTTACTAATAACTTTGAATGAACAGACTATGAAGTAAGAATTCCTCCTTTCCCTTCCCCACTGCTGCAGGTTTTAGAAGAACTCTAGCAACATCGTTCCTTTCCAATTTGAAGTGAAATTGTCCTGAGAGCGTAATAGTACAGCATACTGTTTCAGCACATGCTGAAACCCTGTTGTTTACAGGTGTTACAATTTTCTCATTAAAGTAAAAATGCATTGTAAACTCAGAAATTACTTCTGAACTACGATTTCCAAGTAGGTCACATAAACATGCAATTAAGTGACATATAATTTCAGTTTCAATTGGTTAATACCATTCTCTTGCATCTAAAACATGACAGGCTTTCAAACTGAAGCAGCAGTTGCTGTTATTCCAGCTAATTCTGTATTTTATTGCTCTCATTGGAAATGGGTACATGGAAAAAGAGTTCTGTAGTCTTCTAGAGAAGAAATACATCCCCTTCAAAGTGTATTCTATATAATTGGTATGCCAATTTGAAAGAAAGGTAATGCTTGCAAGTCCTGTCAGTATAATTAATTTGTGCTGCTGGAAAAAACTGTAAACATGTCTGCTCAAAATACAGATTTGGATATTTGCCACTACTTTATTTAAAAAAAAAAATCTCCTTCTGAAATGCATACTTCAGATAACTTAGTAAGTCTGTCTAAAGTGTTCAGTTTTGTGTCTGTGTAGTACATGAACATTAAGCAGTTGACAGCAGTGGAACAGGTGAAGTGTGTCAGCTTTCTGGATTAATGGAGAAACCAGGAGTCATGGATTTTCAGACTTGGTATCTATCAATATTTTTTCTCATTAGTGCTCCGATATTTTTTCGCTTAAGCCTTGGTCACCTGGAGCTGCGACAGGATAGATAAAGTACTTTGCCAAGCAGGCTGTAAAATTCTGCATCTTTCTGCGACAGGAGGCTGTGAATGCAGACAGTATCATCAGCTTTAAAAATGGATTAGACAGATTCATAGACATCACGACTGTAAACAGCTACTCAGAGGATTACACCAGGCTGTACCAGCCGACATCTCTAGTACCGTGCTGAATGCTGGGGAAGTACTAGAAGAAGTGGCCGGGCTGAGGTGCTGCTCTTCTTGCCATGGTCAGAGACAGAATACTGCACTAGATGGACCCGTAGCCTGAATTTATGATGTTCATAAATTTAGCTTTAAAAAAAGAAAGCAAGCTAATTCAGAAATAGATGACATTGAATGCTATCCTGAGCAAATACCTCTTCTTCCTAACTTCATCATTTTCATACTGTTCACATGACTTTCTGGGCATAGTTGTAGCTATCCTGTGCCACTTCATGTACCCAGGTAATTACTTCTTTGTTTCTAGAAAAAAAATACACTTTTGAATGCTCAGTGCTTTTTATGTATGTCTAATGTGAGCATTGGTGATAGCCGTACTGCAGATTATAAAGCTGATGAAAAGTGGCTAATAGTTAATGTCAGCTTGGCTAGTGTTTGTCTTTTTAAATTCCCCAGGCCACTAACAGGTCTGACCCAGCTTTAGCTGTCATAAATAAATAGGTTTAACTGTAAAGTTCTTCTGGAACCTCTTTTAAAGCATTCTGAGCAATGCTTGGAGAAATAAATTTTGTCTGGAATCTGAGACTTCCTGGATCCCTGCCAGTCCTGTGAATATTTTAATGTTTCTGATACAGATCAGCCCATCGGCTCCTTTACGAGGAGCAGCAGCTCAGAAGAAAGGTGGCCTCTTTTGCCATCCTAGGTAGGAATAGTGCTGCAAGTGTATGTTGGCAGTAGGGGGACAGTTGTGCAGCTAAGCAAACTGTTGGCAGTGTGCAGCAGAGCTGGGACAAAGCAGGGGGAACGAATTAATGCTTTGTGCTTAGCTGCTTTGCTCAGTTACAGCTGGGAGATTGCTCTTCTGTGGCACTCTGGCTGTATGGATCAGTTGTTTCTACCTGTTACAATATAAACGTGCTGCTTTGGAGGAACCCTGGATGTCAGGGGGACGTTATTGCGCTCTGCAGCCACCTGAAAGGAGGCTGTAGGCAGGTGGGGGTCGGACTGTTTTCCCAGCTAACAAGCGACAGGACAAGAGGAAAGAGCCTCAAGTTGCACCAGGGGAGGTTTAGATTGGATATTAGGAAAAATTTCTCTGCTGAAAGGGTGGTCAAGCATTGGAACAGGCTGCCCAGGGATTTGGTGGAATCACCATCCCTGGAGGTGTTTAAAAAACACGTAGATGTGGTGCTTGGGGATGTGGTTTAGTGGTGGACATATGGCAGTCCTGGGTTAACAGTTGGACTTGATCTCAAAGGTCTTTCCAACTTAAATGATTCTGTGATAAGTACAGTACATCACAACTAGAGAAAAACTGTTTGGGATAGAGAAGTATCAAATCAAAATACTCAACCTGGGAATCTAATAGCCCTCTTACTTGAAATGGGATGTGAAGCTGATTTTCCTTAGCCTCTTGAAATTTTGGGGTGAAGTCTGAATTGGATACTATTGTATGCAATTACGAACACAAACGCCTGCAAGCGCTCTGGCATGCCTTGCCCATCCCGCTGCTCTCTGCCTTGGTCTGGGAATGCTCCAAAGTAGAAACTAGGTACTAATCATAAAGAAATGAAATGTCACTCTCTTAATTGTTACTCTATTCCCACTCGTACCTTACATAAAGTTTTTTGGCTTTTCTACTAGGTATTATATTTAGAATAGCCTCTGACCTGGATACAGTTGTCTTTGCAATTGTTATGGTTCAGATGTTGACAACGGTTCCCAGGTGGGCACCCTGCCAAGTTTTCCCTTCTTTCTTTAGTTAGGGTCACAAGAAAATAAAACAAACCAGTCCTATTTCCCCTTTATTTTAGTTTGTAATATTTTCTTAAAGTTTTAAGTGCATTTGAATAGGAATATTTACTACTAAACAAAAAGGCATCCGTGCCGTAACTTGCGATCAGTAACTGCCATGATCAGAGTTTTTCTCTAAATGCAGTTGGGATGAAGTCAAGGAATTTTCCTGTATTTTTTCACTGTGCAGTTTTTGCCCCTTTTTTTTTTTTTTTTTTTAAAGCGGAAATTACTTCTTTTCTATAAACTCTTCTGAATTACTAGCTGTCTTTCCTTTTGACAGCAATGTTATCTCCCTTGCTAAAATAATATCTTTTTAATAACCAAGACAAGAAGAGGACTTAATCCAAGCAGGGAGTTGGTTAACTACTTGATTCTCTGCTCTACCATGTATACTGAGCTAGATCTCTATGTCATTTTCACTTAGGAGTTAAAAAGTTTTATCCCTAATTAAGGGGAATTTGCTTGGAGGTAGCATCCTCTAGTATACATTTGCCAAATTACTGCCTGAATGAAATCAACTAATTTTGTTAAGCTTTCATGCTCAAAAATGGTGGGTTTTAACACTTCAAATGAGAGGTGTTTTCACTGCAATTACTCTATATAGCTGCTTGAAGATGTACAAGACAAATGTTTTCAAAATTACCTGTTGAACGAGGTCATAAGATACCCATAACACAAATATGACATGACCAGTGGGGGAAAATAATTACCAGAAAATTAGTCCAAAAAACAAAATTTGTTTTTGGAATTGATTGGAAAATTGATTAGAAAACCTAATCTGCTTTAAAACACATTTCCTGTTAATTAACTGTGGGGAGAGATACCGATATGAAGGTTGTCCTCACAAAGTCTGTTAAAACTAAATTACTGTATCGTTACTGCTTTGTGTCTTAGGGGCCTTTCTCTGTAAATGAAATAAGGTTGTGAAGAGAAATACAGGAGTAGAGAGGTGTCTGTGTTACATGCAACTTATAGCAAGATCCAATGATTTACTGATTTATACCAATCAGTATAAAAGATCTTGGCAGGGGGTGGGGTGGGGTGGTGGGGGTGTCACGTTAAAACATATGCTGCTGTAAGAAATAACACAGCATGTAGTCCAGTTAACTTGTACTTGTGAATATTGCACCAGTGAATATTCCTGTCCATCAAGGGCTTAGATACTGTTAGCTTTAGAGAATCATGCAAGGTTTGAATTGTTGCTCAGTTTTCTTACCTGTGCAGCTTTTATCATAAGCATATAGAAAATAGTATTGTGTGCTGGACATCAGTTGTTCGTGTGAGCTGTTTAATCTCATTAGTCAAAGATTTCTTTGCCTGGCACTCTGCTTTTTCCAAAACACATCTGTTGCAGATACAGTGGGAGATTTTATTTATCTCCCAAGACTATTTGCAGACTTGCTGAATGAGCCCGTTACTTTAAATGGATTGACCCTTTGACTAATGAGTCATGATTTTCCGGTGCTTAAATACTAATCCGAAATGAAAAACCAATTGGCTGCTGGAGCGGTGGACTGTTGGTTCCAGGTATTTAATTTCACTTTACTGCACCTATGAGACTATGGTTGCTGAAGCTGTCTGGAACATTGAGTCGCCTCAGCCTTCTGCTAGGGGTTCATATATGACTGCTAAAAATGCCGCCCTGTGTGTTTTGTGCTTTTATCTATGTTGTTCTGTACATCTCTTTCTTTTTTTTTCCTTTTTTCTTTTTTTTTTTTTTTTTTTTTTAGGCATTTTAGGGGAGCCGATGTAACCTAAGTGTGCTCTTAACAGCTGGAAATTATATTGATATGTCTGTAGTATTTAGCATTTTCTACTGAATGAGTTATTTTTACATGCAAATACTTGGGTTACTTTTTTTTTTTTTGACCCATCTTACCCACAGGAGTGACAGAAAAATTAAAGATGTGTCTCGTTAGTTACAGGATGAAGAACGCAGACGGCAGCAACAACTGGAAGAAATGCGCAAACGAGAAGCAGAAGACAGGGCCAGGCAGGAAGAAGAGCGCCGACAGCAAGAGGAGGAGCGGACCAGAAGAGAGGCTGAAGAAAAGGTTGTGGTCTTCTGAGTGCTGCAGGGGTTCTTACAGGCCTCTCCTCTTTAGCCTGGCCAGTAGCAGCTCAGTGTTGGGTCAGCAGGGGTTACACACGCTAGTCCTAGTGATAAGGGTCATGGCCAAAGGCTTCAGTTTATCCAATATAAAACAAGAAGTAATTAAACAAGTAGCCTGTTTGTGGTGACTGCAGTTGATTGGTATTGCAGAAACAGTAGTGTAGGCTTCAGCGGCTGAAGGTTTTAGCAGTGGCAGGGGCTGGCCTTCAGAACCTTTTCTGAAAGCTGTGGCAGAAATCAGTTACCTCCTGGTTGCCTTCAGCCCCCAGTGTGACTTGCCTGCCACCTTCATTGTGATGGCTGAGTTAGTGGTGTTGGGTTTTTGCTGTGTCTCAGAGATGGCACTTACATATTTTTGTAGTAATTGTTTTACAGACAGAATTATAAAATACAGTGGAGATGAGTATTCTATATTGTCATTAATGTTTGGACTATGGGAGGAAAGGGAATTGGTTTCTAGGAAGGAAGTAAATAATTTCAGCAGATAAATCACTGGGCCATCAAACAGATGGCATGTTCCTTCAGAACATGAATTTGAGAAGCTTTATTGTTCAAAACTGGAAATCAAAGCACCTCATTTGATTCTTAGCATGTTTGTTAAGACTCTCTTCTTCCTAGAGAAAGAACAGTTACTGTTCTCCAGATTGAAGACTTGCCTGTTAGTAACACTTGACTTCAGAATGAAGAAAGAGCTAGCTTTTAATGTTGAGAGAAATTTCATCTTGGTAGACTGAGCAAATATGTTTTAAACAAAAAAAAATCAAAACCTCAAAACCCTTGGATATATTCCCTTTGTTAAATTTGTTTTGTTAGGTGGTTTTCAGGCCTTGTTAGAATGTTTTCCATAAGCATTATGGGTTGATGAGTAGAAGAAAGCTAAGCTGGGGGTGGTGATAGGTGAGAAGTGAGGTGAGGAAGGTGTATCTGAGTTGAGGAAAGTATATAAAAAATATACTGTAGGAAGTTAAAAAACAAGCAAACAAACAAAAAAACGCCACAAAACGAAAAACCCAGCCAACGTTTTCTTAATTTCTGGCAGTGACGCAGCCAAAGGACATTTGGATCACACACTTTAAAGGGTTTTCACTGACAGGTCTTGACTGAGACACTCGTACATCTACCAACTCAGAGCTCAGTACCATCTGACCACTACCATGGCTTTAGAGAACAGTACAGGGAGATATCTGAGTTTCATGACCTTGCTGTAGATGAACGAGATCAGATTTATTTATTATTTTTTTAGGATAACTGACTCATGGTGTGGAGCAGATAAGCAGTTAAGGTGGAATTCTTTAAACATATGGATTAAAAACAGAAAGGACGGTAGTTCAAAATGTCATACATTCCCAGCAGAAGTTATATTATGCTTAGACAAAAGTTTTTTTGTAGCATACAGTTTCCAGATACATGTTTTCATTTGTTATCAAACAAAATACTGAATAGACCCTTGTATGAATTTACAACGTGGGTTAGACAAGAGCTGAACAGAATTAAATGCTCTTTAGTTTCAAACTAGTAAAAATCTTTCAAACTAAAAAAATACATAGAAGATATTTCATGGCCTTTTAAATGGTCAGTAGACTCATGTAAATATCATTAGCATAGGGTGGGGTTTTTTTTAGAAATGTTTTTTAAAAACAGTTATTTGATGTCTGTTTCAGAAAATTTCTTTGTAATTTGATTTCTATGTGAAAGTAGTTTTCCTGGTATTTATACTAGAAGCTTTGTTAGGAGTCATCTATTCCAAGGCTCTGTTGGTTAATTTACATTGTATAAGCATGCAGCAAAATTACAAAGTTCCTTTTTTAAGATGGTAGTTAATTTTAGTTATTTTCCTCTCCCACAGTTTCTTTACAGCTTTAGTAAACCTACCCCTTATTAACTCTAGTTACATTCTGAGTAATAAATGCTGGAATCACCCTTCGTTCACACAGGCAGTTGCCTTAGTTACCACAGGCAGTGGTAAATCTGGAAATAATAGCAACACTGTGTTACAGGACCACTGCCATTTTTCTCATAGTAGTAAATATTCTTTGTGTGAGTCCATATAGGTGCCCTGCTTATTGCCAGAAAAGGAGGCAAAAAAAGTTGTTTGTAGCTCAGTGATGGAAAACTTAAATCTTTCTAAGATAGAAACGTCTGTCTTTCTGACCACTGTGTTTCTGTTTCCTCTGGACTTACAGAGGCGGCAGGAAGAGGAGTATTACAGTCGCTTAGAGGCTGAAAGACGCAGGCAGCATGATGAAGCAGAACGAAGATTACTGGAACCTGACGAGCCTGGTCTGTACAGACCTCCACTTCCACGGGAATATGAACTCCCATCCCCAACCCCTTCATCTAACGCTCCTCCTCCCCCACCTCAGCGAAACACCTCTTACCTCAAAACACAGGTCCTCTCCCCTGACACGATTTATACTGCCAAGTTTGTTGCATACAATGATGATGATGAGGAGGAGGAGGATTCCAATCTAGCAGGTCAGGATAAGTACTCCAGCACAAGAAAATCTTATGGTGACTTTCCTCCTGCCACCCTTAAGCCACAGCAGCCCTCCCGCCAGCCTCGCCCAGTTTCAGATGGCCTCTTTCTTTCGAACTCATTCCAGTCATCTCCAGTCAATGCCAACAGTACTACTGCCAAAAAAAGCCAGCCCCCACCCCCACAAAACAAACCAAGTTTCATCCATGCCAGCAACTCTAAAGGTAGACACCATGAAATCAGTCATCTCTGCAGAACTATCCTTATATTCTCAACTCTGGTGCTGTAGATTGAATCGCTTACTTTGTGATTATTATTTTTTTTAAAATTTCTTTTTTCCCCCCACTTAATCACTATTTTCACTATGGTGATCTAACTTAAATCCTGATATTAATATATGAATCCTCCAATTTTTAATTGTTTTGATCTCTCAAATTTCCTTGTTCCTTACCCAAACTCTTCAAAAGCAAAAATTCCATCTTTCACACAATGAATCAGAAATTATTTTAACTGTTACTCAACCAATTCAAAGTACTGTTGGTTTTGGCTTTCACTCTGTATCTTTCAGTGATTTGTTTTGTATGACTGACCACTGTTTACTCAGGGCATCGGGAAGCGCACCTTTCTTGAACACAGGAAGCCTTTTCTAATGGGTTCGTGGACAGAGCTTATCTTCTGCTTTCATTGGTACCAGGGTTCTCTTTTACTAGTGTGTGCAAATGGCTTTAAAAATTACCTGTGTAGACATAGTTCTTAAATATACAAGCACCGAGAGATATAGGACATGCAGTTAGTTTCATATATTAGGCAGCGTTCCTGTACTTCTGGTTTGCACAAGTGCAGTTTTCTTGCAAAGAGAGACAGAAGTCTAAATTTCATCTCGGTGCTTTCTGCCTTACTCTTTTCCTCCCCTTCTACACCTCTGTATTTCTTCGTCTCCTCATCTTGTTTCTTCTGTAACTCCAAGTGGGCAACCATAATGGCGCTGAATTTCAAGTAGAGCTCTAGCTGCTAGTAACTTCAGCACAGTATTTTATCTGCAGAGTACTAGTTTAGCTATACTCATGAATTCAGAGCTAATTCAGCCCAAAGTTACGTGTTAAGTGTTTTTAGACCATTGCCATGTAGGAGGAATCTTAAGTACTTTACTCTTTAAGTATGTGTCTGTGTAGATCTCACTGTAACAAATTTACAGTTTATTAATATAATATTTTGTCTTTATAAGGGAAGCATGCAGATGCTGTTATTTGTTTTCTTCTGTATTCTTCTGAAGGGAATGGTGGCCATGACATTCCCCTAGTTCATTCTTTTTACTTATGCTGAAAGTCAACAAGTACCTGACAACCAACTCCAGCTGATTAATGATCCTTCTAAAATGCAAAGAGTAGCAAGGCACCTGAGACAGCAAAGGAAAGTGTATATGCTGGCTTCTAGCCGAATGGCTAACTTGTTTACTGGATTCAAGTCTCAGTGACAAATGTGGAAGCCGTCAGTATGGTATATCCCTGATCACCTCTTTGGCCACCTAACAAATTATGAAAGTAACTTATTTTCTTCTGTCAGAGGTGTGGTGTGGCTTGGTCATAGAGAGCACATGAGCCTCAGAATAGGTTCCATCTGTCAGAAGCATTTCTAGTCCAGCTGCGGTAGTGTATGAACCTGATGTGGGATATGTATGAGGCCATACAGGTACATGATACTCCAAGCCTCCTGTCTGCATCTTTTTCAATTGAGAGTCAAGTCATCGCTTTCCAGCAAGGCATCCTTTCCTTTGGAGGGCAGATTAGGTTCTGCTACTGTTGGACTGCTTCCAGTGCTGAAGAGAAGCTCTGCACCTTATTGTGTAGTTTTAATATTGCTGAAGGGGCAGTAGTTCAGCTCAGTTACAGTTACTGTCCAACTGATACAATTGATGCTTGGAAGTTTCGCTGTTTGGGGTCAGTACAACACCCAACTTACACAAAAAAGTATCAACACTGATACTGGTCTAAATGGGGAAGAAAAAAAAACCCAAACAGAAAACAAAAACCCAACCCTCTTTATTTACCCTGGTGTTGATTGTGAGATCTCGTGATGTAGTAGTCTCTGTGGATCCTGCAAACCCATCTGTCACTCCTGTCTGGCTCTGTCATATGTTCCAAATCTTAAAGGAAGGTGAGGGAAGGTTTTAGCTTTTCAGTGTGTCATCATTAGACTGAAGTATAAGTAGACACACTGTACACTACCTGATATGTGCTACCATTACAGTGCAAACAATTCCATTATGCCAGGCTACCATGCATGTGAGCCCACTGATAAACCCACGACCAGTGAACCCAGATCACAGTTTTTTATCAAAAGGACTGTAGCTTTTGAACACCTTGTATCACAAAGAATTAATGAGTTAAAATAAGATTAAAGACAGAAAAATGCAGAAAAGATTCTCTTTAAACACTGTGACTATATATTGTCAGCTTGTTCTGTTGTCAGCAGCTCAGGAATATTCTGAAACAGCGGGCTTCTGACATGAAACTTTTGTACTGTATGTCTGTACTGAATTTTTGTTTTTTCAAAGGACTTTCTTTTTCTAGAAATTCTTATTTGAAACTGACTATAATAGAGTGGAAAATGTGCCTTCCATTGCAACACGTAGACTTCCAAAGGCCTTTGTTTCCCTTCCTTATCCCTTCCTTACTTGGCACTTTGAAGGATGTACGTGTAATGAATGAAGTAACTGCAGAACCATCAGTCACTGGTTGTCACCACTACACTTCCTGCCTCCCATCATCCACAATTCAGAATGCCATTTCATATGTAATTGCATTTCCCAGTCCCGCTTTCTGTTAATTTTAATGGAAAAATGAATCTCAGGAAAGTGAAATGTTCAGTGATATATTTTTGTGTGTGCACGTTTTTTGCTGGAAAACAATCAGAAGGACAATCTACAAGGATTTTGTTAGGGTTTTGGTAACAGTTAAGGAATATTGTAGTGTGATGCTTCACCTTTAATAACCTAATTCATAAACCATACAACTAATTCTGAATACTCTTATCTCGTAATTTTTAAAATAGCCATGAGAACAGGTTAACTTCACCTGATTGCTCAAGCTTCTATGAAGACTGCCTGCGTAACGTACAAAGCCGTTTGCACAAAATGCAGAATTCACTGTGCAGTTTACCATCTCCCATCTCGCTGACTCTTGTTACATGACTGTCCTTTACAGCTCTTTTCTGTTCTGAATGTTAACTCTAGTAAACCACGCTTCTGCAAATTTTGCTCTCGTACCTTCTTCCACTGGGTCTCTTAAGACCATTGGGTCTGTCAACTAACCAAGAAAAAAGCCAACACCCAAATCAAAACTACTGTCCTAAAGCAGGTGGAAGTGTGAACCACAGCATGTGGATCCTGACTTTTCAAAGTCACGAAGGTAGTACTTACATGCATGTAAGACTCATGTCTGAAAGGAAAAAATCTTCAAATGCCTGGCATACCTAGTATGATTTGGTCTGCTACAAATTTTGGATTAAAAAAATTTAGCCTATAACACACTGGCTAAATTTGCTTGTGTGTTCCAGCTTCATATATCTCTTTTATTGAATATTTATGAGAAGTTATATATACCAGTGGAAGAAGCAAACATATTTCCTTTTGTACCGAAGAAGGTTCACAAGACATAACACGTACAATATTAAGACCAGAACTGTCTGAAGACAAATCTGAGTATTGTGCTGACGTTTATTTTTACTCTCGTCCTGACAGTTATTAAGAAAATATGGTCTTAAATATAGATTAAATTACTGAACTTTTTGATTGGAAAGAAAAGGTTTTGTCTTGTGGCCTTTAGAAAGAATTAATATAATGTGTAAAACTTGTGTGTTATATCAACTTAAACTAAAGGTGCAGTGCTGCAAGATACTTGCTTGAAAATTAAATTTAAGGGCAGTGGGGAAGGGGGCATTTTCTGAGTCATAGAATTTATTTAATCAGACTAAACAGAGCCAAAAAACTCTTGACTGCTGAATTGCAAAGATGGTATATACTAATCTTAGCTTGCTTTTAGCCTCATAAAGAGAGCAGCTGCAGCTAACTTACTTCCTGTGGAGCTTGTTACAGGATAATGAAGTGTGTTGCTCTTTCCGTTAATCTCCTTGAACAACTTCTAATGTCTTACAGTAAGCCATAATAAGATAAAGACCATGATTTGATATGTGCTGGATAATCTAAATAAAATGTGTTCTGATTCAAAATTAGGAATAAAAAAAATACAGCTGTTGGAGGGGGGGAATTTAGTAGTATTGGTTTTAAATATTCTACAGGTCAGATGACCTCTAAAATTTATTTATGATTCTAGTTTGAGACTATTTCTTGAAAGAAGCACTGCACCTTTTTGAAGAAATACAATATAAAACTTCTGTGTTTTAACTGCAGTCCTTCAACTTGCTTTTTCTTTTGCATAAGGAATAAATTCATACACTGGATCTACAGGAGCAACTGTTGGAGCCCATGAAGTTTATCGGGATCCAAGAGACAAAAGATCTAAAAGGTGACATGCAGGAGTCTGTTAACTTTTATACACCTGACTTGGCTAACTTCTGCAGAATTCTCTGTGGTGGTTGTTGTACCTCTGTGGGGGCTATTCAGGAGTTCCGTAGTTGGCTCCAGAGTATCTTTTACTATAAAATACAACTAAGTTCTCCACAAGTCTTTAGGTAATCTGGAGAACTGATTCATAGCAGCAAATGTTGGTGCTCCAAATGAGTAAACAGAATGATCCTTGTAAATGAACAACTTAACTGTTTTAGGTGTATTTATAAATCTGAACAGTACCTCTCAAGTGGGATTCTTACTAGATTTGTAATAAGCATCAATAATACAGGCTGTATCTTATATGTGACTGGCAGGCTTTACTGTGTAGCACACTGAAGTTGTGAGTGGGCTTAGCTAGAATTCTGTAGAAGCTGTTAGCCCAGTTCCTGCATTTTAAAAATGTAGATAATGTTTCAGTGGAGTGTGCAGAGCAGAGACCTCTCAGAACTAAAAGTGAAACCTCTTCTGATCAAGAAATTGAAATACATATTAAGGCTTTATTATATGAGAGTTAATCACATATGTAATGTATTGTTACAGCTACAGCTAGGAGTGATTTGAGATCACCACTGTGGTGGTCAGAAACACATAATACAAAAATTGGTCTGCTACAAGGGTAAGAGACAAGTGGAAGAGCTTAGGCAACGTTTGCACTTGGGAAGCTTTGCCAGTATAGAATGAAATACAGAGGTGTTGCAGCTGCTACAGCATACCTCACTCCTATAGCTTTGTTTACCAAGACATGAAAGCTTTGTATTCCAGTGCTTTTTCCTAGCCACATGCCACTGCAGAAAGGCTTGCTAATTTAGCCGTAACTGCAGTGCTGTGCTAATACAGACAGAGCCTTGCTTTACAAACTGCACTTCACTTCAAAAACTGGCAAGCGGTTTCCTTCATGTTAATATGCCAGAGATGGTCATGAGCCATTAATTTGTCTAAGTGATAATCAGCACAATGTCAGAATTAAAGGTATGTGTGGGGAACAAAACCTTGCTGAACACTAAATGGAAAACCTTTTCCTGTAATCAGAAAAGCTATCAGTAAATACGTGTCACTAAGAAATGTTATATATAATGATGTTGTAGATAAGAATAATAAAAAAAGACTTTTTTTTCCCCTTCCAGTCAAGATACAGATTTACCTGGAGCACCAGAGAACCTGACGTTCAGGGAACGCCAGCGACTTTTTTCACAGGGTCAGGATGTATCCAATAAAGTAAAAGCTTCTAGGAAATTAATGGAACTGGAAAACGAGTTGAACACAAAATAAGATTAAAGCACCTTATCGGATGTAACTGAAGATCTCTAAATTGAGGGATGGAGATGGGGGGGCACACTACTAATGAACAGAAAATGAATGTTTTCTGAAAGGAGTGACTTTGATTCCTCTATATCTAAGACTGTTAATTAAGATTTAGAGATGTTGCAATAGCAAGAAAACTGATTACTTTGCCAGGAGCTTGTGGTTTATACAATGAAAGCACTGTAAAATTTTAAAGATACGAATCACGTGAAGGTAACTTTTTTCCTTTCTGTTTTGAGGGTTAAGTTCTTGTCCACCAGACCAAGTAGCACTTGTCAAAGATAAGTTCTGTTTCCTGGTGTTTTACAGACACACTTTTGTTTTAGCTGCTGAGCAGAGAAAGTGAGAATAGCTTGAACTGTCTAAACTAGACTGTGCACTAGAAATTGTTATTTTTGGTTGTTTGATAAGAAGCCAATATGTTGGCCACGTTAATAAGGCTTCATATCCAAGTTCAAAATACTGTATGATGTTCATAGAATGATCAGCCTGTCGTTACAGATCTTACCATTACTTAGTACTGGAATAACACATGTTCTGTAGGTAGAACCTTGAAATAAAAACGTTTCTAGTCCTACAGATCTGTTGGGTCTAAAATGGTTGCCTAAGAGTTTATCTGTAGTTACGGCAAAGTGTGTGTGTTGATGCATCCCCACTATATGTTCTTCAGACTTTGAAAAATGGGAAGATAAAACCTTTGGATAATTGTTTTATTAAAAATTACACAAGCAATAGGTAGTAGGCTACGCTAGTGGCCCTTCATCAGCTAGGACCAAAATGTTAGTAATGTGTTAAAGGTGAGGAGTAATGATTCCAGTTCCAAGGTGAGCAGAACGGATACGTATGTTTTCTGAGAAAGGTAGATTAGAAGTTATTAGGCAATTAGACATGGAAAAGTATTGATAAGCCTGCTATTATCAGTTCAGCAATATCTTTCTTGGTTTTTTCTATGGAGAACTGGTATGTTAGAGGAAAAAGTCTGAAGTGTGAAGCATCCAATACAGTAGTGCTGGCTGGGAGTGGGAATGTTAGTAAGGTCGTTAACAGAGCCGGTGTGCTGGCAACAAACCATCTCTGCTTGTGCTGAGGAAGAAGTGCTAGCAGCTTTTCTTTAGTCTAGCTGGCTTTACTGACATCCTGTTACTGATGTACTGAAAATCTTTTTGGCAGTTCAAGCTATTTTTTCACACTGTAATAGCCTTATTTAATTTTAAATTGTTAATCTTTTTCCTCCCACTATTTCTTCAGCTATGCGTATGTGGCTGATGATGCTGGGAATAAGGACCTCATCAGAGTTTTTCTCATTGTGTGATGTTAAGACAATATATATTGTGATTCCAAACAAATTTTCTATTTGACAAAGCCCTTTACTGGCTTTAGATGATTTTTTTTTTTCCTGTATCATATTGTTCTCTTATAAATATATATTTAGGGAATTGTGCACACTTCCAAATACAAAGGGGTAGACTTTCACTGCCTTAGGAAAGAAATCACTTTTAATAAGAGTTGTATGATAAATAAATGCAAGTTAATGAAAATTGGAGTGTAAATATTTTTTACGTATTTCAGGTTTCTTATTTGAAAGTGTGCTTTTACCGTTTCACCTGTTAAATATGAAGTAGAAGATTAAACTGGTTCAAAGTGTTAATGAAGGATCTGCATGCTTGCTATGTCTGTTAATCAGGAAAAGCAAGCCTCTCCCAATTTATCTTGAGAACACTAGCAGCCTTACAGTGACAAATTTTTCTTAAGGAAAAAAAAACTTATGCTGTGGCTGAATTACTGTTGCTGCTAGAATCTGAAAAAGGCTTAGCAAAAAAATACCTATAACCTTCAGTTGAGTGGATTTGGCCGCTATTGGGCATTCGGGTCAAGTGTGAATATGTGTAAAAGTGCTTTTCATATTTGTCTGTGCATTATTATGAAAAACATCAAAACTGCTGTAGTTTCCCATTTCTACTGTATTTCACTTGCAACCTATTTTTAATAAAGTTTGTATTGTATTTAACTTTGCATTAAATGTTTTTTGTACTGTCCGTTATTTGATTCTGCATTCATAACAGCATTATCATAAACCAGAGGGGCTCTTGTTAATATGTTTTGCCTTGTCTGTCCTTTTAAAATATATTTACAAGGAAAGTCAGTGTATCTCATAATGAATAGATGAAAACCTCAAATTAATTTTACATGGAAATTTAACAAAAGAGGCTGATTCTCATTGATCAGATGGGAGAATTTCTTGGCCTAATGTTAGTCAATTTCTGTAGCAGTGACCTGAAAGAGGTAGTGATTTTTACAGCTTAAGCAGCAACTTATGAAATAGTAAACATTGGTGGCATCAGTTACGCAGGCTGGTGTTACTGTATTTGTGTCCTCCTCAAGTGCAAAGTTGTATTTCTAATAGCAAAGAGGAATCTGGAGTGTGGCTTCTTTTGGAAAAGTAAATAGTATTACAACTAGAGTCTCCATTGTGATTGCTGTGGTTAAAAAGGCATTTGGTTACTTTATTTCAAATATAACTTTTTGTCAGATCTCTGGAAGAAAATCAGTTTGACCTGGAAGCTTGGAGGGGCGGGCTCAAATTCCGTACGCAGTTTTGAATAAAGGTTGAATTAAAGGATTTAAGAATGGTGGTGCTCCTCTTTTACGGTTGGATTGAAAAGGTTAGGTGACTTGACTTTTGACAGGAGACGACAGCTTAAGCCATGTTTGGGGAAGGTGGGGAGGGAACCAGGCCCCAGTGAAGTGTTGTAGATGCCTTCTGCTGAAGCTGAAGGTCCACTGGAGCTGGGATTGAGAGCCACCTATGTCTCTTTGCAGGTGAGTATCTTAATTTCTTGAGTTGTGGCGTCTACACTCTGGAATTTTCAAAATCATTAATGAAGACTTTCTCGATTTTAGTGTGATGTGTGTATAAAGGCTGGGAAGAAGCTCAAGGAACCATGGAAAGCCAGAGGTGCTATTTAGTATGTTGCAATGAAATGACTGCCAGGACCTCAAGGCATGGCCCAGGGGAATCTTTTATCCATGTTTTGAGTCTGTAGCTTTTGACTGTGAGAACAGCCTAAAGAAAAATGTGTAGTCTAGATGAAAAAGGAAACAATCCATTGTCCTTGTCCATGGTAGTCCCTCAGTCTGAGCAAGAGCAAGAAGTGATTTATTTGATGAGACCATAGTTGTTGCAGCTGTGAACTGTCATAGAAATGTTTATTTCCAGACTAAAGTAGTCCAGGGGTTGCAGGGGAGGAACTGTGTGATATGCAACAGTGGTAATGCATTTTTGGTGGGAAAACAAGTTTTGAGAGATGCCTTGCACGGTTCAGGTCAGGTTTGCGAAGTGAGCACACTAGCGTGATGCAGTTGGACAGTGCAGCATCTGCTCTGCTTTGGGGACATGAGTTGTCATCCTTAGTAGCAGAGCTCTTGATATTTTAATTGATGATAAGTCTGTGAAATTACATTTGCATATGCAGCTAGGTCTGCTGCTGTCAGCAAAGACTCTTATTTTAAACCTCTGTCAAATTCTCCCTTCTCCATCTATCATCCACGTACGCTGCTTTTCAGCCGCTTTTATGTACTGTTTGTACTAGTCTTGTAACTGAGGAAAAGGCAAGGAAATTAAGAAATTGACTGAAGTCCATCATACGTGTCCTGGTTAACTGAAATAATAAATGATGCACTTGATTATCCAGATTGCTGTTTGTAGGGCAAGCAATGAGTATACAAGCAGCAGAATAAACAAGACTGTTCTTTGCCTCCTAATTTAATTAGATAACATGAGAACTCAAAAATAGCAATGGTAAAAAATGAGCTTCACCAAGAACAGTCGTTAAACACACATAGTAACTTATGTATTTGATAGAATGGGGAAACATTGGGCTCTTCCCTGTTCTGTCAAATGATACCGCTGTCTCAAAAGGTCAGTTAGTGGCTGTGTGGCCCAGAAGGCAAAGCCTCACAGATTAAAAATTCAGAGTCAGCTGACTAATTTCCCAGCTGTAACAGCAGGTAAACTCCTTAAGGAGAGCAAAGTGCAACACACCTGCTTAGAGAATCTTGGTCTATTCTCAGTAACAGATGGATGTTCAGAACTGACCTACAGTTACCAAAGCAAATGTCTTGCTAAAAATGCAAAACGAAATATTTACAGCTTCACTGAAAAATGTTTTGGGAGGTTCACATGATAACAAGCTGTGTGCAATGCAGCAGTCTCAAGTTACTGCCTGCTGAGCATGGCGAATGCAATCTCACGGGCAGTAGGAAATACGAAGGCATACAGCAGTGAATCTCTGTGCTTGGCACGAGAGGGATAGCAGCCTTCTCTCTTGGCATTTTTCCCAAGTGCTTTTCTACCCATTTTGTTTCTTGTTACTGCAGTTGGGAATGCTGTAATGGACAACTCATATCAGAATGCTGAAGCTGGGACCTCATTAGTCTTGGTTTCACCACTGGGGTTAATGGGAAATGCATCAGAATTATTCAAGACAATGTTTTCTTAGAAGTATCTTAAGATTTATAATCCACCACGATATTTCACTGATGCTAAAATTAATAAAGTAAAATGTGGATTTAGGCAATTTCATTAAATTTCTGTCCCTTTGGTTCCCCAGAAGGATCTGCAGTAAGATAGGGCTCTGCATTTGCAGGGGGAAGACAGGATGAAGTTGGTAGACGTTTGGGGGGAATAAAAACAAGATTCTTCAAAGAATCAGTATAGAAACGTGTGCTGGAATACAGCCTTGCAGCACTTCCAGAAGATAGCTGGATTTAATATTTGTTTCTTGTCTAGATCTCACCAAGAGCATGTTTTGTTCCTTGCCCATCAAGCAGCTTCTCTGAGCTTCGGAAATAGAAGGAAGATCCCAAAAGAGAATTCCTGCTGTTAGGGTGAGTCACAGATCTTGTGGGTTTTATTATATATTTACTTTTATACAGATGGGACTGAGTTTTCAGTGCTATCCAATTTTCAGGTGTGCATAGAGTAGTCTGGGCATGCTCAGTTTTAGCTTACTAGTTCAAACAGTGATAAAATTGTCTTCTCTGTTACAGCCTACAGAAAGAAAATTCTTAATCTCATTCATAGTGGGTAAAACCCGCAGTAGGGGAGAGATCAACCATTACACTTCAGAGATTATCTTTCTGAGATGAAGATGTTTTGTTGGAAAATAACATTGTACTGACGCAACTGCTGCTGTAGGATAAGCATTACATATAAAAATTACAGCTCAGTGTCAAGAATTGAGAGTCACACACCCCAGGCTACTAAACAATTCTCTCCCCAAAATAGCTGATGTTGATAAAATCCTGTCTGCCTTACTTAGTGCCAACATCTCGTAACATCCACAGTATTGCAGTACTTTGGAACTCTTTTTTTTCTTTTAAAGCCTTTTCTGTTCCTTCTCCTTTCAACTTCACATCCTGACTTTTTCCCCGCCCATGGTGTTCCTCC
>JAVJGI010000062.1:38531601-38569274 GCA_035590275.1 Ibycter americanus | reverse complement strand
GCGTTAGGGACGGGGCCTCGCCCCTCGGCCCCCCCCCGGGCTGTGGCGGGAGGCAGCGCCGGTGCCGAGGGACGGTCGCGCCTGCCGCTCTCCAGCAGCGCAGCCGTGGGGACGGAAACCTTCGTGGTTACTCTTCAATAAATAACGTGGCGCTTCCCGAAGGACCGTAGGTCTGGAAGGCGCCAGCAGATGTAAAGCAAAAAGCAGTTAAAATTTTGTATGTATGCATTTCCACACAAGCAAGCAAAATGACAGAAAGTACAGGAAATAAAGGAATATTAAGAGTTTATCCTAGATTTTGTGTGCTCGTAGACAAATATTCTTGTGCTGAGGAGACAGGAGATAGCAGTCGTTTGATTGCAGAAGGCTGAGAAACAGGGATGTAATAACAAAAACTATCACAATGAAATAATGCTCATCAGACTCATTTATTTCATCTTTACTTTTGTGACTTCTCGTGGGTTTTCTTGCTTAGACCAAAGAACAAAGAATAATTGTCTTGGAAACTGAAAATGCTGCTCTTCATCTAAAACTTGCAGAGGTAACTATTTATTTTTCAACAAAGAATTCTTATAAAAATAGAGGAAAAAAAATAGACACTGAAATCTGCCTTCGCATTTTCAGATCTTGCACGCTTTACCTGTTGGGGAAATCTATGAAGGGATTTAGGCTCAGTGTTTCTTTGTTTCTTTCTTTTCTTTTCTTTTTTAGTCCTAAGTGGTAGCAGTAACAATAGACTTAAGTAAATAGTAGTTGATACACAGTTAAATCATCACCATTGTTTTAAATCTGTAAAAATGAATTGAGGGAATGAGTCTGCAAGCATTAAATATGGGGTATTGCTTTGTGATTGCAGAGAAAATGTCTAAAAGTCAAGGGTAGATTTTGAAGGATTACTTCTTATAATAGGATGATGCTTTAAAAAGAACACCTCGAGTGCAGGAAACATATTTCATTATGGGTAGACTTGCCAGAGATGCCCTGTTGCATGTCTTCATGACACTGGCATTACACTTGTCTAGCAAAGGCAAGGCACTGTTGCAGAAGTCAGTCACAGAGCACACAACATCGGCTGGATGCCCTCATTACCTTATATCCTTCTACACAAGCGTATGATGTTCCTAAGACCATTAGTGAAACAAGGAGCAGCCTGTGTTAATGTTTGGGGTCTTCAAAGGTAGGATTTCAGAGATTTAGAGAGTTTTGAATATCGATCTACACTGCTAGAGTAAAGCCAGCTGTGAGTATTAGTTGTGACACAGTTGGCCGAGGATTTCTCCTCTGGGCTGAAACATTAACTGGTTGGGTGACCTCAGGAAAGCCATTTGCCCTCCCTATGGGTTTGTTAACACCTGTAGATAAAAGTGGGTTTAACATTTTTCAAACCCTGACTGGAAGCAGATGTTACATCTGAAATAAGTTTTGCTAGGTGTAAAGAAGAATACTGTAATTTATTTTGAGAAAATCTTTATATTCTATTTGTTCTGCTTTGTAACATTTACCAAAAATGCTGGTTGGTTTTTTTGATTTTTTTACTCTCACAAGCACAAGAAATAAACTATTCTAGTCAATAACGTGCATCAAATGTAGGAAGAAGTTATCTGAGTATTAGATAATGAAGCCTTTGTTTTCCAAGCCTTGTTTATTGCAAAATGCGCTGGAAGATACGAGCACTTGCAGACAAATGCAGAGCGTGGCAGTGGTACCACCATCAGTCAGAAACAATGTCAAATGATTCATGGAAGTACTGTGCAATTAATCTTGCACTGATGTTTCTATTTAGGATGTTACTTAAGTACACTTAAAAGACTTTCACTTCCTTAGTTAGTTTGCCGCAGCAATCGGAAAACATGAGATAAACTGGTATCTATGAAACAGTTTTACCGTAATTGAAGAGTCTCTATTAAAAAGAATACTAGTTTTAATTAGACTAATTTAAGCTTGTGCCATGTTGCACTGTATCTCCCAATATTTCACCAGGTATGCTGGTGAAAAAAGCTGCTGTTCTTAGCTGTCAATCACTGAGCCTTCAGATCTGCTGGTGTAGCTGTCTGAATGATTGAGTTGTCGCGAGTTCAGCCACAGTGACCAGGGTTAACAGAGGCCTCATTCTTAGCTTGTGAAAACTGATTGGATTCATTTTGGCTGCAGTAAGTTAGGTAGCTTTGGAGACAAATTTACGAGGATAGCCGTAAATGAGGATTTGCAATGTAAACATTTGTCTGTAGGTTACATCACTCTAATAAAATAGTTATTTCTTGCCATAGACCTTCCCTTGTTTATATCCGTAAGACAATCACAAGTATCAGCACTGCCACTGTTTTCTGCAGCCCAGTATATTATCCTAGCAGCATATTGTAAGGTTTGTTATTGAACATAAGACAGATTCTTTCTCTGTGGACTTATTTTTACCTGTTTGGAAATTTGTTGGTCTACCTGCATGCCCCTTGCTTTCGTTAACAGTCCTTGAGGTCCTGATCTTGCATCCTCCCATGCATAAAGCCAGGTCTGCCAGAATGGATCTGATTGCAGAACTGAGATTTCACTTTGGAGAATGCTATTAAGTAGTTCAGTTTCACTTCTGTTTATAATAAAGCTGACTATAAAAAGTTTTATAGTCAATTTCTTGCTTCTCATGCATGAGCACAGATTTGCAAGCTCTGGCCTACGAACAACTGTGATGAATGCTAAAACTATTTTAATGGAGAAAACCTCAAAACCAAGGCAGCATTTGCAATAAAGATAAACTTGATAGTGGAAGTGAGGAGAGGTTGACTGCAATGACAGTAGAAACAACCATTCTACTTTTATTGTTTGCGTTGAGAAAAATGGGGGTCAAGGGGAACCTGTGCAGATGGTGGAAAATGTATTCTATGTTAAAAGTAGGTTTTAACTACCTTAACCTTATTTAACTTGATTTAGGCTTGAGTACTGCAATTGCTGATTATATATGCTTCATTTTTCAAGTGATTAGAGATACTAATTCTGGTGTGCTACTTGTATGCATTTTTGTCAAGCGTATTTGTAAATACTGCATCTGCGTAACATGCGCCTTAATCCTCAGAATAAAAGAACACATGAACACTGTATAGAATCAGTCTCAGTTTCTGGGAGCTTAATAAAAAATGAGAGGTTGTAAAAAATCTTTTCCTGCTATTTCTTTTCGATGTAAGAACTTTTGATATTAGTGCTAGGGTGTTGAATAGTTGTGCAGGACCTCCAGTTGCATTTGTAAGTAGAAGATGTGTGCTTTGTGAAGATGGAAAAGCCACATGAAAAGGTTGGTTTAGATGAGTGAAGTATTTTTCTTGGAAAACTGTAATCGTTCTTTATTCTAACAGCTCCAAGATGTTGTACTGTCTTTTTTGCAGATGTCATCTGTAGTTAAACTGCAATTAAATGTTTACTTTTTACCTATCATTATCAGATGTTTGGAGTTATATCAGACCCATTATGTGAGTAGATTTAGCTCTTTCATGTCACTGTAGTCTTCTAAGCTTTGTTAATTTAAATAACAAGGAACTGCAGTTATAGAATTTATGGCGTGAATAAAGTAGGAAATAAGTCTGTACTAGAGACAAGTGCATTCCAAAAATAAAGAAAAAAGCTATTAGTACTGATTAAGGAGTGACAGAACAGATGTCAGCAGGTGGCAGAGGAAAGTAGATGAAGAAGTTGCAGCTCATTTTAAGCACCATGATTGTCAGTAAATGACAAAAATGCAGTTTTTAATATAATACAGATTCCGTCATGTTGCAAAATTTCACATATACTCTACAGAGATTTTTTTGTGTGTTCTTGCCTGTATATACTTAAAGTTGCAATATTTATCTTTTCCTCTTGATATCAACATCTCAAAAATTTTGCCATAAAAATTGCTTTTGCGTAATAGGTAATTTTAGATTATTAGCATTCTTCTCCACATCCTTTCTAAAAAACTGCTTTGATCACTTTGAGCTCTGAAGACCCAGCTTATTGCTTTATTGGTACACTTTTGCATCACTGCAACTCCACTGAATGTAATCGAGTTGGTGTTGGCAGGAAGCTAGAGCAATGAATGCTAAGTGGGGGGCTGTTTATTACCAGCTCCTTCAGGACTTTAGCAGTTAATACGTGTATGTGTGTCCTTGTTCTGTTTCATGTCCTTTCAGAGAGCTTTCTGCATTAAATGTAGTTACCGTTTTTTAGTTTTAACCATTTAGGTCCACCTGAAGTGTAAGTAATGGGTTTTAGGTATGGCAAAAGCATTTTAGTAACATGATGCTGAGTCTACTGCCCTAAGGAAGTAGAATATTGTGATGTTAGCCAGTTACCTCGGGGTGATTCTTCACGTGACTCTAGAAAAATGTAAAAGCAAAGAAATTACGTATTTACAGCATCACATGTAATCAGATAGTTGAGTTACAAATGTTTACTGGGACAAAGGGGACAGAACACAAGGGAAAACATGAAAGCTTTAAAGTGATTTTTTTAGGTTGTTGCTTTTTTTTTTTTTTTTCCCCCAAACAGTATCAAGGGTTGGCTGGAAGAAGCACTCGTGAAGTATTGCAGCTCTACTCTGCTCATGGCCAGCAACAGAAATTGCAGAGGGGTTCTGTTGTAACCCAGCTGCATGGAGCAATAAAGGTAAAGATATTTGGTAATAACGTAGGCAATAATCTATGCCCTAAACATTTACATGCTTATCAAATATAGTAAAACCCAGAAAATGGTCAAATGTGAACCTGATATATAGCTTTATTGTATTCACAGCAGTGCTTGCAGTGAAGTGTGGCAATGCTTGAGTTAGCTTAAAATTTATAGTGGTTTTGCTGCAATAGGCTGAAAAGTCACCTCAGATGCGGCTAAAAGCGGCTGCTCCTGAGCTCCAGGATCTTTTGTACAGGCTGCTATCAATACCTGAGCTAGATATGTTTGTAATCAAAACCTTGCATTCCCTAATGTGACTGTCATGTAGATATCCCCTAAAACAATTATAATTGTGATATACTTTAACCAGATAGGCAGATCCTTTAAAAAGCATTGGAGAGCTCCACTGATTTCACTAACAGTTCTGCTGTGGTGGACCTCTCAAGAGGGAGTGGTTTGCTGTACGCTTACTCAGGTTGTCTTAATTTTGCATCACAGAGACTGAAACTGTTCTCCCAGTACCAGTGCCATAATATTTTCCTTTGTTGAAGTACTTATTCCTTAAGTTACTCTACAGAATAGTGAGTTCCTTTTAGGGATGCTAACAAATGTCAGCTTTTGACAGGGCAGCACTGAATGCCTGCATAAAATGACTTGAAAAGTCTCAGGAAAGAAATATGATTCTTAACAGACCAAAGGATGTAGCTTAATTGTGGCATAGTTGGACTAGATGGTTGTTGTAGGTCCCTTCCAAATGAACTATTCTGTTCTATCTATCTACAGTGATTCTGCTCAGTAAATTTTGCAGTGGTGTTTTACATTTTTACAATGGCAGAATTGCTTGTGATGCAATACCAGTGGATTGAGATGGTTTACTATCAGAGATCAGTCACCACTAGGAAGAGAGCAAAGCTCTCTAAATAAAAGTCTAGATTAATGATAATCCTCTACTTGTAATACAAATTTTTTTAAAAAAACTTCTTCCCAGTTATATTCTGTAGCTTCTGAGAGTAAGAAATGCAGTGATTTTGTCCCTTTAGTTTAGAATATTGTTTTATCATTGAAACTAGTTGATTGATTCAAGGTCAGTGCCACGGTTGGAAAAATAAAATGTCACAGAATATGTGACACTCCGTACTAGGCTGACTAATGAAACATCACGGTGCTTCTGTGAGATAACCTATTGTTAAGTTCATCTTACGGATGGCATTACATGTTCTTTCCAAGACTTAGAGGTCAAGAAGTATACTAATCCTAAAATCAGGTCAATTCGGTTTTACTTTATTTGGACTTTTAAATGAATATAAGCTGCTCTTATAAACATTTTAAGTCTCATCATGTATGTTATGCTGAGTTATATCCATAATACAAATACTTTCCTGAACAATGAAGGTTTCTGATCTTTTAAAAATGCATCTGTTCTCATAAGAAGGCATAGAACTGGCTTACTTAAGAAATGACTTAGAGTGAAGCTTAGCAAATACCTCCTGATCAAAGTGTGGAAAATGAATGCAGTAAGGGACATATGGTTCACAGTTTTTCATTGCTAATTCTGGATGTGTCTTATAAGTGGACAGAACACATACATGCTCACACACACTTTTTTTTTTTTGATGACATAAGAAAGAGACTTTGTTATACCTGAAGCTGTGTTATGGTCAAAGCATGTACTGTAAGATGCTAAGGATACATAAAGTCTTGCTGAAGGAAATTGCTTAATATCTTGCAGGATCCTTCTCTAAACATGCTGAAAGATATAGTCCTGAAGACTTCATTTCATCAAGTAGGGGGTTCTTCCTGACAGTGATATCTCACCATAACTATTTTTGGTGGTGTTGTATTGATTCTTCCTTAACTGCTGTTTTTGTGTCTTTTAACATGTTTTTACTTCTTACTGAGAAGAGGCTTAAGCAAGACCTGAAGAGCCTCCGTTCTTTTGCTTTTGAACTTTCAAAAGACTTTCAGCGTCAAAGCAAGACTTATCTTTACCAAATTTTGACAGCAGTCCAAGGGATACAGCTGCAAAATGAAGCAATGCAAAGTAAGGCTCATTGCATTTACATTTAAAACGTGTAAGATCAACAAATGTCATTGTTAAATTTTACTAACATTAAAAGGTTGGGTTTGGTTTTTGAGAAACGTGTCAGTGAAATTGTAGCACTTGGGTTTTGTTTGACATTAGATCATCAAGGAGTTTTGAAGTGTTAGAAAGGGTACAAATAACTCTGCAGAGGTTATGACTGATAATTTGGAGTTAGCTGTGTTGATTGCAGCTGCTACTAGACTGCTGCTGAGTTGGCTCAGCTGTAACATTTTTAATCTGAAGTTCTCAGGCTTGTTATCCTGACTGTTTTAGAATAGCTGAATAAAGGATGTGTTGTTTTAGCTGAAATTTGTCTGCTTTTGACTGTACCAGAAAAAGACTCAGGTGATTTCAGAGATTTTTGAAAATACTGTCTGAAATTGGGACGGACTGTATTTTTAATGTTTTTGTGTATTTACGGAGAAAATTTTACTTCCAAATCAAGACCAGTTCACTAGTCTGTGGACAATAACACCACATGTACTACTGTTTCAGAATTCAGGTCCTTCCTTGTTCATGCATACATAAAAGCAGACCCTGCAGTACACTGGTGCTCTCTGCCCTCGTCACTGAGGACTTAAGTGCATTGGTCCTACACCTGGATCTCTCGGCATGGATCTCCGCACCTGCTTTCAATATCCTTGATTCTGGTGAAGCTCCTATCAGGCCTGAGAAGTACATGACACATGTGGAACTTAAGTTGTTTGATGCTCAGCAGCTGGATAAACTAACAACAAATACACAAATTTATAATCAGAGTCCCTGGGAGATGCTCTGATATCCATGTGTTGCCATTGAAAACGTGTGGTTTTTTCCTGCTTTACTTTTTCGTTGAAATATTTAGTTTTGGGACTGATTTGGTTCTGATAGGACTACTCATAGCAGTAGCAACAAACAGCATTCTCAGTGATGGGTGTTTGCAGAACTTGTCCCTGTATGTTATGTATTAAGTTACGGTTAAAATTGATTTGATTACTGTATTATCCACATAGAGGAAAATGCTTAATCAAGTTGTCTTTAAAATGGAAAAAAAACCAAGTGGAAAATTACCCTAGATAAAGATGAATATTTCCCTTATTGAAGCAGGGGGCTTAATGAATAGATGGGAGGTTGGATTTGGTACTTGAGCTGTTGTGTAAATAAATAGTAAGTATTCCTTATGAGGCCTTGCAAATTCTTGTTGACTGTTCTCAATTTGCACTTTGTGGTGCATTGTTCTATGAAATTATAACCAGGATAAGCTTCCTTGCCTATAACAAAATAGTGTGTTGGTACTTAGGTGGATGACATATTTTTAATTTGGCCATTTTTCTGTCAAATGTTTTAGGTGGAGATTCTATTGTTAAAAGTTAAATATGACAGTCGGAATTGCCATCCTTAAATTACATATAATCTTCTGTAAACAGAAAGCCCAAAGTATGTGTTCTGGAGACAATCTATGTTATCAGTTTAATCCTAAAATAGAGATTGAAAATGAGGGAGAGAATTATAGAAGAAACATTCAAGTAGGTTAATTTCAAGACTGTAGTTGACATGCAGCAAACTATAAAACTTTACTGTCCTGTAATAACTGAGTAGTTCCTTGCTTAGAAGTATTTGTTCACAGTCTGAAAACCAGGTTATTGCCATCTTTCCCACTGAAACTTAAATAGTAGTAATTCATAAGAGAGAGAACTGTCCGTTCTTTTGTTATAGGCCTGTTCCTCTCATAAACACGGCTGCTGTCATTTTAGCAAAAAATATTGGCCGCCTGACTGCAAATGATACTACTGAGGCAGATACGGTAATTCAGCAGATTTCTGGAAGGGTATGAATTGCTAAACTTTTAAGATGACTTTTTAGATTGCTTCACCATGCAGGTATTATCAGAAAGAGGGAATGACAGTGTCTGTGCATGCAGAACTTATTTTCAGAGCAGGGAAAAACACTGTTTTCACTGCTTGGCAAAGTGGCGGGTACTAAGGAGCAAAATCTGTCCAAGTAAGTATGTGACAGAGGAGTCACTGCAGGTTACTGACATATTTTGTGAGAACAGCTGCAGCCCAGTGCCTTAGGTATCCTTTCTGGTTCCAGGACACTTTGTCTCTGGGGTGGAGAAGAGGAAAAATTGGGTAAGGAGCTTATCTCCCATTTTGCCCATATGCTGGCACCTATGTGCTGTGCTCCTTTTGGAGAGAACTGAGCTCTGTGCTGTGCCGATGTCTTGTATTTGTGGAATGTCAACTACCATCATATTTTACCCTCAACCGAACAGCAGAGTCTCACCAGCTTAGCTGCCTTTGGAAAGCCTTTCCTTCATAGTGCAAAGTAGGGAAGGAGGAGAGAGACCTTGGATCCAGCAACAGAAATATTGCAGCAGCTCAAAGAACAATATTACAGCTGAGGATGTAAAACACAGCTGAATTCAAAAGAAGT
Source organism: Ibycter americanus (assembly GCA_035590275.1). Lineage (NCBI taxonomy): Eukaryota > Metazoa > Chordata > Aves > Falconiformes > Falconidae > Ibycter > Ibycter americanus. The sequence continues at coordinate 38,560,147 of JAVJGI010000062.1, read as the reverse complement.
TTTGGAATTAAGTCTATTACATCATAGCTGCTTATCCTAGAAGGCATGGTCAGATTGACCCTGGAATCTAGTATGGAAAGAAACATTAAAAACCCCAGGGAACTATGGGGACAGCTACATATCCATATCTGAGCTAGGCTGTGGCTGTGCTGGTTTATGCTGTTCCTGTTGTTCATGTCCCCATCATGGACCTTTGTGTTATACTGGTATAACTGTGTGACCACACACAAAACAGATCAGGGAGCTGATCCAGGACAGAAATTACTCAGCAAGGATTGCTTTTTAGACCTCTGTGACTGTGCAAGCACAGCAGAAGGTCTGGTGCAGCACTGAATATGAGGGAATGAAAAGCTCCTTGACTAGGACTGCCAGTTAAAGAAATATTGCAATGCTGAATATGTTAGCAAGCCATCACTCTTCTACAATTGTTAGTCTGATTATTGATGAAGATCCTGTGTTCAATGATGGTTAAACAGAAAAATCAGCATTCCCAGCTCCCAGAGAATTTCCATATAGGTCAATGAGATGAGCAAAGCATGGGGGAGAGGAATGTCTATAACGGCTGCAAGCATGTAGTGACTACTTCAGTTGAATAATGAAGAGTGGGTTTATTAGTATTTTAAAACAGATGCACCCAGTGGCTGCCCCTAGGTTATGGATGAAGATGTAGCTTCTGAATAGCTTGCAGCTGATGCCAAGCAGAAAATGAGGGAAATGTTAAATGTTTACAACTATGTAACTCCACTTTCAGAAAAATTAAAAGTTCAGAAATAATTTATGCATCAGGAAACTTGCTCTGTGGAGCTTTATTCAGTAAGTTTTTCTGTGCTGCACATAAAGCTTTACAGAAGATGGACATTAAAACTGATGGTTCAGTCTTACAAATATCAAAATGCCATCTGCTAAATGCAACAACCTGACTCATTTTCTAGAGATTACAGTCCTTCAACTGTCTGCTCAAAAGACCTCGTGTCAAATTAGGAAGCCCCAAGGTTGATTTCTGTTTTCACAGTCATCTTTACCATAGGAGGGCTAGTTAGGGGGAAAAAAACCCAAACAAAACAGTTATTAGGGCCTAAGTGAACTGAAACTGGATCTGTAATGTCCAGTAGGCTTCTCAAAGTCCTCATGAAGACACCACTTAAACATTGAAACAAACTAGTAATTTATTTTTTTCTTTCAATACTGGAAGAATACCTTAGCACCTATCGCTTTGCTTTACTGCTTATTCAAGGGACTTTAAGGACTGAAAGTGTGTGTACACAAATTTATAAATGAAGATACTTTTTACAGAGATTACCTAAATAATCAATCCAACCTCATATTTTGAAAAATAATATATGATTAGGGGTCAGTGACTGTAAGAGTCACTTTTGACAATTTATTGTAACATATTTGCATGTGATTCTCCAAACCAAGACATACTAGCGTTACTCCATATACAGGATGCAAGGAAAGGATTTTTTATAGTGAAACTTCTAGACTTTGATTCCCCAGCTATTAACATCAAGTTTCCCCTGCATGCATGCGCTTATGGAGGAACATTATGAGCTGGAGGTGAACAGCATGGCTGTTACAAAAATAAGATCTGAGAAGTTTCTAGTGTAGACAAATGTCCCTTGAAGTTATCTGATTTTTAGCTTACACCAGAGAGCATAAATCATGTGTGTGACATGCTGAGATTTTAAGTCTGTTCCTTTCTTTGTAAGGTAGCACATACTGAGGCTGATGGCCATCCTGCTAACTCAGCTTTCAGACCATGTTTTCAACTGCTTGATACTCTACATCCTCAAACTGCTCACTAATTGCTGGGGAGATTGATTTCCCACTGGGGTTCCTAAAAGCTTGCTTTTTTCACAGGCTTAGTCACATTATGTGCCTTCTGGGTTGTATGTTTGTTTTAGGCCTGCTCAGTGTTAATGTAATTGGGCTGAAATAAAACCATTTGTGAAGTTAGAAGGCTTTTATAATGACCCATATTGCTTTCTTCAGTTTTGTGAAGGAGACTCCCTAGGGATCAAAGAATCAATCTTTTTTATGAAACCCTACCCATGAAGCAAATGCACCTATCTTAAAGGGGAACCTTATAGCTGTTTTACAGGATTAGTAGCACAGTAAATGAGGCTAAGGATAAATGATAGGTTAACTTCTTGTTAAGCAAGGTTGCTTCAAGTTTAGGTTTCAGGAATCACTGACAGATAATACTACTCTGAACTGACACATTTGAACTGCCTTTAAATAGCATGGTTTTTTGATTCAAGATTTCACATGTATACCTGTGGTAATTACCTGTAACTTCACATAGCGATTTCATAGCAAGAAGTATGATGGGATTTTTCAGAGGTGTCTAGTAAATCAGGAACTAACTCTCCCAATTCAAGTTTGGTAGAAGTTAAAAAGATTTATGCTTGTATTGCATGAGGTGCTACTGGAAAATTAATTTTGTAAAGTCACAGAGTTTAGTTCTTTGAAACAGCTTTCTTCTAGTATTTCAGATAAAAGCTTTCGATCTTGAGCAGTCTTTACAAGAGGTGACAGAGAGATATGAGAAAGAAAAGCAGAAGAGGAGAGCTCTACATAACAGCTTAGTTGTAAGTATATTTAATGACAGAGCAGTTTCTTTTTTTTTTGTAATTATGCCTGTAATTTCCTTACCAATAAAAATAATGAATATACTTTTCATGGATATATCATCTCCCCCAGCTGTCTATATACGATGCATTTCTTTGCTGAGGTATGTTTGTCTTACCATAAACCCCACCCCATTCTTTTCACACAAGCATCTTCCAAATGTACTCCTGCAACTTATTGCCCTAAGGAGTATCATCCATTCTGAATAGTCGACAAAACCTGAGTTTCTTCATCTCTTCTCTAAATTTGCAGCTTCTGAAATGATTTTTGAATTCTTAAGATTATCAACTTGAAATTGCAAAATGGTCATCTTTCTTTTATTTTTCCAAATATGTCTGTCTGTGTCCTGCTCAGCCATTAGTGATGGTTCATTTGGCATTAATTTTTTCCTTTTTATTCTTTAACTTTACTCTTCCTCCCCAACCCCCCAAATGACTAGTTTTGGGTTGCCTGATTCAGGACCTGATTTTTAGAAACACAATCCACCTTCAAACAAAATTCTTTTAAGTTTTTCTTCCTGGGAAAATGAAACTCTTTGTTAAAAAGTACCTTCCAAACTCTGGCTTGTGTTGCAGTTCACTGAAAGGGTAACTGGCAACAATGACAGTTTCCCCGAGGCAGTGGGAAGTTAATGCCAGTAGTCACTAGTCATCACAGGCAAGCTGTTTTCACTAATGCAAAAAAAGAAAAACTGATCACCAACAAAAAGGAAGGAAGAACACCAGGTTAGATAAACTGAAGTCTGAAACAGCCTGCAGAGAAAAATCAGTTACTGGTTATATTGCACATACAAACTCATGTATGAACACGCAGTGGAGAGGAAAATGTACAAAATGTTTTATATTCCACATCTTCCTCAGGGCTGGTGGAAGAGAAATGATGTGTGTAGTCTTGTCTGTTAATAGAGGTGTCTGAAGAAGCTCAAGTAAAGAGTAAGGAGACTGAAGGAGGGGAAAATGGCTCAGATTGAAAGCCTTCCCCCCACTCCGACTGGAGAGGGCTACACCATTCCAGAGCTCTGAAGAGCTCATAGTTCCTCAAGTACTTTCTCCTAACTTCTTAAAGCAAATGATATTGATACGGTTCTTCTCTCCACAGAGTCTAAGGCTGTGTTGTTGTAGACACCTGCTTTCTTAAACACATTCATGTCTGCTTCACAAATTCCAGTGTATTTGTCCTCTCCAGCAGTTTGTGTAAAATACTTCTTAATATTCTAACCCTAGGAACTGAGAGGAAATATCAGAGTCCACTGCAGGATCCGTCCGTTACTACCTTTTGATATTGCTGCTGGGCATTCAATATCACAAGATAGGTAATTTATTTTGGCTGTGTTAGATCTTAGCTGACTCATAATTAATATACAGAGAAAACGATAGTTACATGTACATGAAAACAACAGTGTTCTTGATTTTTTTGCTTCTGTGTGTGTGGAGAGACAATGATGGTATCATAAAAACTAATTGCTGTTTTCTTTTCTTTCTCCTGCTAAATTGGCTTTAGCCAATCTCATTCCCTTGTTTAAAAGTATGTCCACCTGAATAGAAAGCCATAGCTGTTCTGCCAAACCAGGATTATCCCTGGCTTGGCAGAGGTAACACAGCTGCAATCAGTTTAGAGTATATTCACTCTCCTATACAAATTCTGGGATACAGTAATGTAATAACTGGCAGAAGTCATGGGTAGAGAAACACGCTCAGCATTACAGTTGTTTTGTGCTGCTATAGAACAGATTTGCTGTCAGCACAAACAGTGGTAATTCTATTTCAGTATGATTTGGCTCTGCATCCCTACTTTATAATACACCTACTGTAACTGAAGTGTCAAAACATTCCAAGATCCAAAAGGAAAAGAGGGATTAGATGCAAGTATGTGCTATAACAAGCTGAATTCTCTATAGATGACTAACATGAAAGAAGGCAGGGTTTGAAACATATACAAAGAAAGAAAGAAGGGGCAAACTAGATGGGTGGCTAGAAACCATATGCTTTATCAGTAAATAGCTGATACGGGGCTTTGTTTTACTTCTACTGGCTGGTAATTTTGAAAGAGTACATTCAGTGTTTTAAAGTTTATTAACTTTTGGGAAATCTTAAAGAAAATATAGAATTGTTTTAATTAAAACAACATCAAAAATAGCAGACGAAATTTCAAGGAGCCTGAAGGGGAAGCTTGCATTAAACTGTGCTTGTTATAACTGGGAAGGAGCCCACTCACTGCTTTTGTTGCTGTATGGAATAGTGCAATCAGGTGCTGAATTGCAGTGTAGAACAGGATGAACTGGGGCAAACAAACAATTGTTAAGACTAACTTTTCTTAATGTATCAAAAGTAATTTAAATAAAACTTAGTTGTAAAACTAAGGACTGATTCTTAAAATGCTTACACACATGAATGAATTTCTACACCTCAGCAATCCCGGTCAGTTTTTGTGCTAGTAATGGATGCAAGATCAGGGAGAAATACCTAAAATGAGGGTTATCACGTTAATGTTCTAAAGTTAAAGCCTCTTGTTAAAAGCTCACATTACAATTTCAAAATAATATAATGGCTTTCATGTGAATTAGTCTTAATTGGGTTTGTTCTAAATTTCTTTTTTTAAGCAGATTATTTTGCTTGATTGCACTTAAATTTGGTTTTTACTCACAATTAACTGTGGTGTTAGTGTGTACATGGAGTACAATAATAATGGCAATTCTGAAAAGTACAGTGTGTAGTTCACAGGCATTTCGAGTACTGACTTCCTCAGCTAAATGGAACACTTGCGGTTTGAAGGGTACCTTTTTTTCCCCTATTGGTTTTTTTCCTTTTTTTTTTTCTTACAGGCAAAGAAACTTTTCTGAAAAAGTGGCATATGCAGCTGATGATGTGAGTATTTGATGGTGAAATTCAAAATCACATTCACAGATACTAGGAAGGAGAAATGAGGGACATGTGAACCATGGGGTTTAAAAAAAAAATGAGGTACTTTCTTTGAGTCCAGCTTTGATCACCCATGGGTGCAATAGCAGGTGATTCATTCTATTTTCGTTCTGTCTCTTTGTAGTAGTAACAGCTTGGAGCTTCTGCTGGTGCAGTCATCCATGAACTGGAGGTTGTGTTTGCCACAGTCAAACCGCTGCAGACTTCCTGCAGTCAGTCCCTTTGAGCCACTTGTATTTGCTGTAACTATTTCTAAAATTATGTCAGGCTTTTCTCATCGTATTATTGCAATGCAACTAATGAATTAGGAGAGAAATATAGTATCTCACGAACCACAACAGCCTACATGGTACTGCAGTCAAGCATGTTGCGGCATCCTGGCTTGGATCCATCAGAGGAGGGAGAACGAGCATTGAGGTTGCAAATCTAGATGATGTTCCAGCATTAACTGAGGCCATTACCAAGATACAAAATCTAAAAAGGCACAGTGGTGTGAGCTAAGGTCAAAGTATTAACTTGCTTTTTAGTTTTCCTACCTGTCATAGTTCTTAGTTGGCTTCTCACTGTTACTTACATGGTGATAAGCCAAATGCGCTTCTGTAGTATAGTGCTTAAAATATTGCTGAGGTGACATACAGTATGTTATGCGTTTAAATTTTATCTTCATTAGGCAGATCTCACTTGCATAAAGTGAATGCTGAGAATGAGAGAGAGAGACGCAATTAGGAAACTAGTGGAGCACATCAGGAGTCAGCTAAGAAAGAATAAATATGTCAGGAGATAAAAACCAGGGATCTGTACTGGTAGACATAGTATTCTGGATGCAATGACCCATTTATTGTACTATAAAATGCCATGACTGTTTCTGATCTGTTAAATTTTATTGCATAAAGATGAAATTAGATAATATTTAGGTTTCAGATTATTTTATAGATATCTGATATATTACAGTATCTGTATGTTTACAGACAAAGCAGTGTCTGCTTGCTTATGCCAATTTATGAATTTTAATTTGTATGAAACAGTGACCTGGTAACCTTCAGTATGCTAACCTGTGCTCATGTTTAAAAGTCCTTATGAAATATTCCAGGAAAACATGCATGGACTTGATTGTAAAATGAAATTTGCGAGATACTAACTTCCTGGTTTTGGAAAACACAACATTGTCTTCAAATTTTTCATTGGTTTGCCTTGACATTTATTAGGTTAAAATAGTTTCTAGTTTTGATCAAACACATTAAGTCTTTGTGTTAGTTTCATAATATGATTATTTTTTTTTAAGAATAAAAATTTGTTTATAAAGTATCCACATTCAAGAGGGAGGATGAAAGTGCAACTAACTTCTTAAAAAAACATCAATTTAGGCTAGTCTAACAAAAGAAAAGGAAAACAATGTTTATTGCCTGCTTATTTTCCTTTAACAACTGAAGATGTTTATGCTTGTGGCTAGGATAAATATGCAATTTTCAGATAAAATTATGGGACTTGATTTGTTATTGAGCTTTTAGTTGCAACACCATCAAGCTCTTATTTCTGGAAACAAGTTAAGTATTTTCCAAGTGAGTGTTTATGATTTAAAGGAAATTTTAGATGAAGGTGAAGGAAGGCTGTCTGTGTTAGAGATGCTGAGTTTATTAGTTTTGCTTTTTAGATCATGGCTGTCTTTCCAGATTTTTCCCTGGAAATATTTTATATGTGCAGCATAACCAGACAGTTATCTGCCATGATCATTTTAGACCTAATGTGCATTAGAGCTACATTTGAGAACTAGAGTCACAGCACAGCCCAGCATACATGTTGGAAACTATGGTTTGGATCTTCTGGACAATCTTCAGCTTGATGCTGCTTCCGAATTGGACTGCAGCTCTAGTAATGTGCTGATCTGTGTCATCGATGCTATAACTTTGTCATGTTATAACTAGAACCGGGAAAACATCTGTCTTGTAGTGAAAGACCACAACAGAAATTGCAGTTATAAAGTAGGTTTGCTTCTCTCCTGCCAGGAGCTGCGTTAAGACTTCCTCCAAACTGACTGTAGGTAGGCAGAACTGACACTTGGACAGAATGGTTGTGTATCTTTCTGTGAGACTGAGACTACATGAATTCCATTTAGTCTTTGAGTGGTTTTTCTTGTGTTTATTTAGAGATTTATCTCATTCTTCAAAAGACACATGATTTTTTCTGTAATCTTGCTTACCTTGTCTAGAGAATCATTATTGTGATTCCAAGTCTAAAAAAGGCTTAGGGTTTTACTAGATGTACAGAAGAGTATTTCATTTCAGTTATGAGCTACTTTAAGGTTGTTTAAGTTTTCTTTTGGCTTTCCTGTGTATACCAGACTCCTCAGCATAACAGTAACAACAGTCTGAGCCTTTCTGCTGAAGCTTGTTGTGTGATGGTGGAGAGTAAGTACGCGGTACAGACCAGGTTGAACTACTCCACCCAGGTTAGGACACCAAGTAGCACCGTCATTGTCACTACCTGAGAAAATGAATAGATGAGGTACTGAATGCTCAGACTCTTCTTGGTGGTGACAGGACAAGGAGGGATGGGTGCAAATTGAAATAGGGGAAATTCAGCTTAAACATGAGACGAAACAGTGAGGGCAGTCAAACACTGGAACAGGTTGCTCAGAGGGGATGCGGACTCTGCATCTTTGGAGATACACAAAACCTGAACTGGACATGGTCCTGGGCAACCTGCTGTAACTGACCCTGCTCTGAGCAGGGGGTTGGCCTCAATGATCTTTCTAAGTCCCTTCCCACCTCAACCATTCTGTGATTCTGGACTAGCATCCCTCCTGCTGCTTTTCTGTTATTTTGTCCATCTCTGGCAGGGTGTGCTGTGTGCACATGTGAATATAGGTGTCATGTTTGAATGAGCAGTTATGTTTTCGCCTGGATTCATACCACCAAATGTGGACACTTAAATGAGGTGCCAAATCACTCCAGACTCCACTTATGGTTGCTGAAGAGAAGTAGCTACCTCCAGAGGGAAATTCATTCACCTAAGATCTGAAATAAACTTTAAATATGTTTGTCTGTCTCTACAACTACATATGCACCTGAGGCACCTGCCCTAGCCTAATGCCTGAAGTGATGTTTGAATCCAACTTCCTTTGGCACAGAGAAAAGAAACTGGCTGCCTGTACATAATTAATTCCTTTCAAATAATTTTGTGAAGGTTTTCACTTGTGAGTAGTTGAGAAAAAGGAGATGGCAAAAAGGCTGCTCTGAGTATCAGGGAAGGTGCAAGATTCTGCTGTTTCTTTAAGACATGACTGGGGACACATGAATTAATGCAGCCAAGACTCTCCTTTTCCTGGGAGATAATTCTGTAATAGATAGATGGATGCAGCTATAGCAGCTGGAGACATTATCACTCCCCAGTTCTTACCACCATCCCCAGCCAGAGTTTTCTTCCCTTGGTGCTTACCCAGTGTGGGGAATCCTTTAAGCTGTCCATGTCAGCCTCTGTACTGTGTCAGCCAGTTGCACTGAAGTTGACAGTGAAACATGAGGATCAGTCACAGTCTCCCTTACATTGGCTCTGCTGAGGAGCAGTAGTCTTGGGAATGGGGGCATAACATTCAGCAGATATGCAGTAACAAGAGAGAAGAAATTATAATTACCATAACTGGAGTCTGTGATCATGTCTATATCCACTCTTCCATATAACTCATTTTAAATTATTTCTCTGCCTTACTGAATTTCATTTAATGACCTGCTCCCCAGGCTTGGGTGTCAGGGCAGATTGTAAATTTTTATGAGGTATCCTTTTGTCATTTCTATGGTTCCTATTGCCCTGAAAGAACTCAGACTGGGAGAATTCTGTGACTCTGCTGTGAACAGTAAGATTCTTCAGCATTCTTGTGAGACAGTTGTATGGATTTCATAAGCACTATTGAGAAGGAAACCTGAGGTTCTGTAGGCCAGCAGCCGTGGTGGATATGTTAGGCCATACTGATCTCCTGAGAAAGGAAGGTCATTACAAATGCTCATGTGAAACTTCTGCCTATTAATTATTTTGTTTCTATATTATGCAAATAGAGTTTTTTTCTGTCCCATTTCTCATCTTGGGGAAAGCTGGTCTGTAAGTAAATTTGGTATCTAAATCAGAAACATGGTCTGTAACACCCCATAAAGGAGGCCTACAAGAAAGCTGGAGAGAGACTTTTTACAAGGGCATGTAGTGATGGAACAGGGGGGAATGGCTTTAAACTGGAAGAGGGTAGATTTAGATTAGGTATTAGGAATGCATTCTTCACTGTGAGGGTGGTGAGGCACTGGCACAGGCTGCCCGGAGAAGCTGTGGATGCCCCATCCCTGGAAGTGTCCAAAGCCAGGTTGGACGGGGCTTTGAGCAGCCTGGTCTAGTGGAAGGTGTCCCTGCCCATGGCAGGGGGGTTGGAACTAGATGATCTCTAAGGTCCCTTCCAGTCCAAACAATTCTATGATTCTATGATATCCTTTTCCTTTTTTGCCTGCCCCACACACCACCACTTCCACCACCACCACCCCTTTTTTTTCCCCTTCCCCCAGAGTCTGTTGGTTATTGATCCTACTAGAATTTCTGTGTCAGGCCATTTTGTAGCAGTGTCATACTCACTGTACTGCTGCTAAATTTGCCAGTACTGGGCTGGGTAACAGCTCATTCTGTAGAGTGAGCTTTGTCATTACTAGGTTGATAATGATACATGAGCCTTCTCCAAAGAGGAAGAAATACTTATAAACTCAAACCAACAAATTTTATTTTTATTAGCCTTTTGTGTGGTGGACATACTGTATATGCAATCGTTACTTGCTGAGCTCTTGACGACTTCAGCCTGTGGCAATACTTATTTGAAGGCCATTAGTTCAGCACTCCAAGCTACTTGTCTGAAGCACGGGAGGAATTTCAGCACTCCCATCAAATGCAGTAATGTAACCGCAGATTAGTAAACTAGGAAACCTCCTTGAATTAGATGAAGTATTTTGTGTGCTAGTGAGCTTCCACCCAAATAGTTGTAAACCCCCACTGTTTTTCTTTACTTTTCTCTGCAATTAAGCAACATTTGCCATGAGGAGCAGAAGGGCACAGAAGTTGCTATGTAAGGCATGTCAGACTGCTGTGATTATACTCTGGTAATAGTTTAAAGAGCTGCTTACTTATCTGTCAAATTTACAAAACTACTATTATAGTCCATCTGGAAAGCGGATTCCACTAAAAACTTGCAGAATTCTAGCAATTGTGCTAGTGCGGCTCTTTCTCACAGTTGTGGACTAGCATTGTTGCTCTGTGAAATGTGCATCTTCTGCTCAGTTCTAAGCACAAATATATATGAAATCAATCTGAAAAGGCACTGTGAAAACTGGCCCTGTAATAAAAAAGGAGGCTCTGTGCCATTTTTTCTACCTGTGATGGCAGTTAGGGAGGTTGGGTTTACTTGCCTGTGGCTTTCTAGGCACATAACAAGTTCAGGTAAGAGTTTGGATCTTTCTCATGGCTGAAGGGCATGTGTTTTGTGTTGGCTGTTCTTTAATAATCTGAATGTGTTTTGAGACTCTCTGGTGGTCTTGCACTATACAGGCTCTAAAGCCTCACATGTTGGTGACTGCTGGAGGTGGGCCTTACGACTTCATGATCCTTAATTACTGCTGTCACCTGGAACACTAGAAATTATAAATATTTCTTTTTGTGTGTGTGCCTGTGAACTGTAAGTATTTTGTTTTTCTCTTAGGAAACTGTCCTTGTAAAGTGTAGTCGTCCTGGTCATGCATCAATAAACAAGACTTTTCAGTTTGAGAGGTGAGTATTCCAGTGTACCCATCTGGATTCTGGAAGATTTGTATAGTGAAAGCTAATTTTTGTAGGCATTGGTTAGAAGGTAATGGGGTTTTTTTGGTGTTGGTTTTTGTGGTTTTTTTAATGTGGTATTCATGTTCTTCCCAGGACAGAATAATACACGTCAGGATATAGATGACACCCTTAGTCTTCCCTCTCAGTGAAGACTACTGATATGCCCAAGTTTGAAACCTCTGTAGAGACTTACTTGACCCTCTTCACAGTCTAAGTAGCTCTCATGATCCTTGCAACGTGTTGTGAGATAGCAAAGTATTATCCACTTTTTAAAAGTAAGGAAGTCATGTTTGCCTTTCAGTATTTAAGAGGGGCTTATAAGAAAAATGGGGGCAAACTTTGTAGTAGGGCCTGTTGTGATAAGACAAGGGGTAATGGTTTTAAACTAAACGAGACTAGATTTAGATTAGATATAAGGAAAAAAATTTTTACAGTGAGGGTGGTAAAACACTGGAACAGGTTGCCCAGAGAGGTAGTAGATCCCCCATCCCTGGCAACATTCAGGGTCAGGTTGGATGGGGCTCTGAGCAACCTGATCTAGTTGAAGATGCCACTGCTCATTGCAGCGGGATTGGACTAGCTGACCTTTAAAGGTCCCTTCCCACCCAAACTATTCTGTGATTCTGTGAATTGAGGTGAACTGCATGACTTCATCATTAGACATACAGCATGACTGAGCCAGAAACTGGACTGCAGACTTGTAAGACTCGATGTGCAGCCATGCTGCTTTTAACCTAGAGTTAAAATGGTCTGAACATAGACAGTAGGGTAGTGCAATCTGAATTGGTGCTCCCCAAGGGAAGGACTGTAGTCTGACCACTTTCCTTATTAGATGCTCAAGAATCTGCATAGACAAGAGAGATTTTTTAATGCACCAGCTGTGATAAGGGTTTTAATTGGTGTTTCTGCCTTACAGGACAGCAGAGAGTCAGTCCACAAGACAGAAAACTGCAGGGAGTCAGGCTGAAAGGTGCCTTATGTTCTTTCAGAATGGAGCTGACTTCTGAAAACAGGAACAAAGAGTTAAATGAGATCACATGAGATCTCTGTAAATGAAAAAATACAAAATTTTGCCCCATGCATTTTTCTAATGCAAACTTTGCATCTATATGTTGCAGTGACTCATTCAGTAGGCTCTACCTTGAATCATGTTTCAAACCCCTCTGGAAACAGAACACGAGGACAATTTCATGGTTCCTTGCTTGAAGGCACAACTTGATTAAAACTCAAATGTATCCAACATGAATTATCTGTCCTGGTTGAAACTTAAGGTCTGAGCCTGTTCAACCCGAACTGCTGTAGGTTTGCTGAACATTGCCAGTCATTCACTCTTTGCTTGAGGCAGCCTTCTAAGATGCTGCCTTTTCCTACTCACAAAGACTGGGGACTGCTGTTGTGTAGGCCACCAAACAAGTGAAAATTCCTGAGATAATGCAAATCTTGGGGAAGCTTTACTGACCCCACAGGTTATAGGACTCCTTTGATACAAGGCATATGAGATCTTTGAAGGTATATGGCTCCCATGCATGTCTGCTAAGCTACTCAAAATAATTCTTTTCACCCTCCAGCTATACCTAACACAGCCTTACCAGCTGAAGTAAATGCAGAATAATACTGGAATTCAACTCTGTAGAGCAACACAGTTAATGGTATTGACACAGGACTCCAGAGGTGCTGTGACTCTGGACATGTGGTATAGATCCTGATAATCAGGAAAAGGGTTAAAAAAATGTAACCCCCCCCCCAAAGAATGCAGTTCTTGGGAATGTTTTTTTAGTGTCCCAGCACAGCTCTTTTTTATAAACAGAAGAGCATATGGTTCTTATGAACTCAAAAATGTTTATTTTTTTAACAATGTTTTATGGAACTAATAAATGTCAAAATATTTGATTTCAGCTCAGGAACAAAATTCCAGCTTTCAGCATGTTATGCTTTTATAATTTTATTGGCAAATCAGTTAGCAAAATAAAAAAGCTCAGAATTTTCAAGATGAAATTAACATTAATCACTACACAGGGACAAATCTGTCATCATTCTGGTAAAAACACACAGGCTTACAGAAAGAGATTCTCTGGATTTGCTGCATCTTTCATGGTCTCAGGTAGCTAATTAAGTGGGTGTCCATGCTTCAGCCAGTGCTGTGATTACAGTGTAGCGCAACCTACTTCAAGCAAACCTTAAACTACTTCATTTGGGTACTGGTAGCATTTGAACCACAGCAGCTAAGCAGAGGTAGTAAAACCCCTTTAAGAAGCTGAGTAAATATTTGGAGTAGTTACTGTAACGTGGAGCCCTGTGCCTTTCCTCCAAATGGCTACCAGAACCTGAACCTGACATAGCTGGTAGCTATGGCTGTACTACTTTGCAGTGCACACTACTAAGACTGGTTGATTCTAGCCCTGATTGTAGTCGATAACAATCTGTTTGCTTTATTAGACAGCAAAACCCATCAACAGCAAGTGAAGACAGTATGAATGTTCTCATCTCTAAAGTACCTTTTTAAGTTGGGGTTTTTTTTTCATGTAGTAACTCTCAGATATTTTGATGTTTTAAGAAAAAACACCATTTCAACACACTGAGTTAGAGCCTAGTTGATTGAGATGGAGGACTTAGTGCTAATGAATATTTCATCAATTGCGGATGATAAATGAAGCAGAGAAAAGTGTTTGGAAGTGCTGTTGCTCTCTTATATTGACCTTGCAGATTTGATGTGCAATGTTTACTGAAGCACATGTGTGTATGCATGCAAAGCAAGGATGGAGTATTGCTATTCAGTGTCTGTGTCTTCCCAGTATGAACTGTGCCACATCTCTGCATATTTGTTGGTTTCTCAGTGTAGTATGACAGCACATGAGTGGAATGGCAAGACAAGCAGTATTTGTCCATCAAACCAGACAAGTGCTCGTTTCCTGATTAAAGAGAGTACATTTTTGTGCAACTTACAATTAGTCTGTAGAACACATTGCCACAGAATGTTCCTTCAGGCCAAGAATTCAACAAGATGCAAAAAGAAACTGAATGCTAATTCTAATAATATTTTTTTTGAAACAGAGAATCAAATCATATTTCAGTTTTGAGGCCAGTTTACAGCTTTTAAGGATTAGGATGAGCCACCAAGATGAATTACTGTCTCCAGCCACCAGTGTTTCTTGCTCCTTCCTCTGGCTATTTTCATGAACAAAATGTTGACCTAAGTAGATTGGCTCCAATTTTGTATCTGTTTATCAGTGATCCTGCTGTACAGTCTTATTTATGGAGAACATGAATACAAAAATCTACATTTGTGGAGGCTATAGACTGTAGTGGGCAGATCATGGTTAAATATACAAAGAGACTTGAGTAAATGCTAAAGAGCACACTATGTCTTCATTCAGTTAAACTTGCAGTATCATATACAAGCTGTGAGATACTGCTAAGTGCAGTGTACTAGAATACTGTATACACGGGGAAGTGACTATGCTTTGTAATGTTTGCTGCTACCAAAATTCCTGTTTCTACTTAGTTGTTTTGCTATAAGCTATAAAGAACATACATCACTCATTGGAAAACAGAGCTAAACAAACAGAAAGAAAACAACCCCACACAACAGAAGGATATCAGAAAGGGAAGCTTTTTCCAAAGATAAACATTCATACCTCAAATACGCAAGTGTGGCTAATGACATTCTTGTTTTAGATTCTGTTCATCTTGTATAAACAGTGCTTGCTGTAGGCTGTAATCTTGGAGAGGATGATGTTTTTGCTGTGCTGGAGAAGGAATGAATGAGTTAGGATGTCCATGTTTTACAATCAGAATTTCCTCCCTTTGATAATTTCCTGGTTTCAGGTCTTAATTTTATGTTGTACAAACTTGGTAGTTGAAAGGGCTGAAGCAAAAATTTCTTTGAAGAGACCCGTGTTAGCTTATTTTTCCTTGAATTTGAAAAACATGCAGTTGTTTTAGCCATCATTGTTTTGGTCCAAGGATTGTACTATTGCTGTTTTCTAAGAGATGGAATAACTCATTCAATTTAACTGTCTTTCATTCTGGGTAAAAATTAGTCTGAAATCCTCATCACAATGTAAAAGAAAGTTTCCCCCCTCCCCGAGTGAGCAGTGTTTATATCAGAGTAGATCGTTCAGCAGGGGTGGGAATGGAAATACTTTAGGCTAATGCTGCCCACAAAGACAGTGTATCTTTGAACATTACCCTCAGGGACCTTCTAATTTCTGCTCTGCCACTGACCCTTCTGGGACAAGTCCCGAGGCAACTTTGTAGCCTCTGTACCTCTGGGGTTTTTTTCCCCCAAACCTTATCTACATCCAAAGGGAAGTACAACCTGACCACTCCCTTCCTTAGCCTGACACAAAGGTTACACAAGCAGCAGGGATATTTCACAGTCTGGTAGGTGGGAGAAAGCAACAGGCATCCGGTACAGCCTGGAAAAAGATACTGTCTGCCAGAGGCAGGCAGAAGGATTAGGATGAATGCAGAGCCGCAAGTGTACACCTGTGGTCATTCCCTTTAGCATAGGAAACAGCCACTTCCAAAAAGTCGGCAGGAACCTTGGAGTTCTAATTTTCAGTTCTCTGACATAGAAATGTCCGCAGGTCACAAGTTTTATGTCACTAGTCTACATTTTCCCTGGTTTGTGTTCTTGTACTGTTACAACATATATATTTTTTTTCTTCAGTTAATTATTGTACTTTGCTCCTCAGAGTTTACAATGCTTTGGAGTCTCAAGACACAGTATTTGCAGATGTGGCCCCTTTGTTAACATCTCTCCTTGATGGGTAAGTCAAAACTGGGAGTAAGAAAGCTAAAGTGAAATAATCTTCTGAAATCCATCAATTTAAAAAAAAAAAAATTACTTCCTAGTGGCGGTTGTGTCCACTTTTGTGGGTTTGCATTTCCGTTTTCCTGTTTGCTTTCTACTCAGCATCAAGTGAATGTTGTTTCCCGATATAAACAGTGAAAACACTATTTACAAAATCTAGCAGAGCAGACAAATTTGGAAGAAAAAAAAAAGTGGGTTTTTTTGTGTCAGGTCTCCTTCTGGCAAACTGAAGCATTTCTTCTAATGGGGAGGATACTATCTATTTTTATAAAAAAATAATGTTTTTTATGCTTTATAACTGTTTTTCAGTTGCAGACGAGGTATGATACACCTTTTCCAACAGTGTGTTCATATATGAAAGGCCCACCAGGGCCACTCTCTGATCATGTGTTCTGTTTTTGTGTACAGCACAGGCCATAAGAGGTCGTATGATCAATTCCTGGGTGAACCAGAACTGAGCATCCTCAGTCATAGTTTTAATGCCTCTTCAGGTACTGTGGTTAAAACATAATTCAGGTTTGAATACAAAACTGATCAGTAGCAAGCACTAACAAGTAATGTGATTACTTCTAGCCACTTGAAGTTCGTGAAGTGTGATTTTTCATTTATACCAAAGCCAACTTAAGTTACTCTTGCAAAGAAGCCTCGAAGTGCGTATTGTTATAATCCTTGAGACTTGAACTGAGATTTATGCAAAACCTCCTTTCTGCTCCTTTCTCGTTCCTGCTCCAATCCCACTCAATTATAGATAGTTGTTGTAGGGCTGTCATGGACCTTTCCCTCCCTGTGGAGGTAAAGACAGTCCCTTTCCATTCACAGTGGCCTAGTTGAACAGTGGCAATCCTTCCTGGCAGTCTGTGCACTGAAGTTTCCAAGTCTCCTTTTCTTAAAAGCAGCCTATGAGAGGTATATCAGGATGTTGTGAATATTGAGAAATCCTAGCCATCCCTTTACACATGCCACAGAGGGCCCCACAAGGGCTACCTGGGCTAAGGGAAGTCCTATATGGCATTATTCTAGTTTACCAAGGATGAGTAATCACAGCTTCCATAGCCGAACAACCTACGGACCACTAGGTTGGAGGAGTTTGAAGAAGTCTTTATAACCATTGTTTTCTCCCTACTTTTCCTTTTGCAATGAACGTAAATTTGCTTTGGCTCAATATGTCACTTATGTATCATCAAACATATCTGATCTGTACCTTGATCTGCTGTACTTCCCACTTTTTAATTTCCACATTGGGAGAATCCTGTCCTAAATGCTAGCATTTTTATATTCAGTTAGGAAATGTTCTGTTATTGAAAACAAAAGGCCTGTCTTGTTCTTCCAGAAGTGCCGTTTAAACAGAAGCAGATTTTCAGGGAAGGAGAGGTTGTGCATACGAGCCATGTTTCTCAGCAGCCTTCCCATTGTAAATGGGAAACAGACATACTTAGTCTGAACCTCTAACCTCTTTGCTGCTCCTGATTGTTTTAGTCTGGGCTCCAAAGTGGTCTGTAAACAACGTTAGCTTAAGTAGAAAGGAGCATTACGCTCCTTTTCTTTATTTTTTCTTTATTTTTCTTTCTTAATGAATTGTTTCATTTTTCAGTATAAATATACAAGAAGAAAAGATTGTTCCATATGCAAAACAGGCAAAGTACAGAAGGCTTCAAAGTTTACAGTTAGTCATACAGCGCCAGCAAGGGAGTAAGATAACATTTCTTTTCTTTACAGCATTGAAGAATCAAACTTGTTTATTTATTTTAAAGAATACATTTCTCCTCCTTTAATTTTTTTAACAGTGTTCTCTCCTAGTGATAACTTTGCTATACTGAACATCCACACTTTTTAGGAGTGTTATACTATGAAACTATTGGTATTCTAGCTTGACAGTAAGAACTTTTCTAAACAAGAATATAACTAATGAAGCATAGTGGAGAAAGAGAAATATCAGGGCACATAGGTGAATCACAGTCCAAAATTTTCAGATTGCTCTATTTGAAACCCTTATGTTGGAACCAGAACACCAACAAAGTAAACTAGGTAAATGTTGACTAGTCTGCTGCTTGTCTTTTTTTGAATCACCCAACAATTCATTCTCTCCTGTGCCTACTTAGATTTAATACTGTTTCCGATAGTTTTAGGTCATCTGGGCTTACTGAAATACTGTTTTGGCTTTGGCAGAGAAGTTACCACTGATTGATACCTGATCTGCATCTCTATCTTCAGTGTTACAAGCACCTGTCTACTTAGTTTCTAATCATATCATTTGTATCTTGTCAGAACTATTTTAACCATGATGCATACTGTCTAACAAGTAACAATCAAGGAAAATTTGAATAGCTGGACTATATGAAAGTTTGAGAAACTTCTAAAAAAACTTCCATTCTGTTTTTTCTAAGGAAAACTACTACTTTCAAACTTCTGGCTTTCTTTTTGGTTCCAAAGATCTCTTTGATTTTGAAGTGTGGCTAGAAGTCTCAATAAGCTACTGCCTGGCCAGGCAATGTGCATTAGGGGTGAATTGTGAAAATTGCTCATTGTTAGCCTAGTTGAACACTATCAATATTAGTGGGAGCTATCCCACTGACATAAATGCAAATAGTTTTATGTCAGCACTGAATACTTGGAGAAAACCCTTGTTTCAGATTTATAGCTCAGATTTCTAGCACATTTCATTTTGCTGTAGTGCTCTTTATTTTCAGTTACAGTTATCTCCTTTACTTCATCAAATCTATGACTAGACTTCTGTTTTATACTCTGCATCCTGAAATGTGGAGGGAGCTTACTATAAGTTCACTGACTGCAACTTTGACTTCACATCCCTAGAAGGGGTACCCAAGTATTTGCTTATCAGTTGCTTATCAGCCCATGTTTCTTTCTATCAAGAGAAAGCTTTCTAAATAATCCTCCAAATATAACTGCTTCTAGGCGTGTTTAATATGCGAAAAATCGCTACAAATATTTCTCTTCAGTGGCTGCGTTAAATATTTCATGACTTGAAACCGTAAATTTAAAACAATTAGATGAGGGGTGTTCATTGAAATATGCTGGCATGTGTTTGAAACAACATTTTTGATATGAGGAAAAGCATCGGATAACCAAAAGCAGCTGTTCAGGTCTGCCCACAGAGGAGGTAGCTTAGGCAGTGAAATTTTACTCCCTGGCAGAACAGGAGCAAGCCCATTCTTGCAGCTCTCTAGTAGAACAGAAATTTCAGCATACTGCAAAGCACTCCTCATGTGTGGAGATTCTGTTAATGTTGTGTCTCTGAACAGACAAAATAGTCCAGGGAAGGAGCAGTCCTGTCAGCATAACTGCATGTCTTCCAAGAGTTTTTGCTGGCACAGTTCTGTGGCCAACACCAAGGTGCTGGCAGGTGCTGCAGAGCAGATGCAGCCAAGTAGGGACAAACCTTCAGCTGCACAGTACATGTATTGGTCCTCAATACAAAATGGTACTGTGGCTGGATACGTTTGTATCTGCCCACTTGCTTTGCTTAAGATGTTGACTTAGATCCAACTGCATTAGAAACACACTTACTGGATAGGATTCATACATCTAAATCCAGATCCCTGTGGCACAGACATCCACAGCAGAGCGCACAGCTATAGACTGTTTTTTTATTATTTTTGGTGCAGAGAAACAGGCGTTTTCAGAGTTCTGTTCTTTAGATGTGTTTTACATGTCTACTAAAGAAGATGAGGAATTGTATTTCATAGGTGCTTGTACCTCTGCAGTGACATTGTACATTTTCACCTCCTACAAGTCCATATCAGAGCAGTTCCTACCACCTTTATTCCAGAGTAGTCTTTGTGTGCATGCTTATACTGAGTTAATACATTTGGTTTAAAATTTGTGCCTCTTGTTATTAGGGCTTTCTTATCTTTTCCACTGACTGAGGGCTATGACTGATGAGCCTGCCTGAAAAAGACTACAAGAGCTGAAGAGTTCCCAGCTGTTAAGCTCTTCCCAGTTGTTAAGATATTAGTGCTGTGGTTTGCAGCGCAGCACTGTTAAGACAAATCAAACCCAGCGATGGTTTACTTCAAAATGCTGTATTGTAAACTGCAGTGGTTCAGGAGCTGATTAACAAGCAGCTCAGTAGTGCATGAACTGGCAACTGGGCAGACAGGAGGTCTAACCTCATCAGTCATTCCAAGCTAAGCATCCCTTAAACTCTGATTAAAAAATAAAATCTGTTTAGGCAATGTTATGAGCAGTACTTTAATTTCTGTCAGATTGTGAGATCTCCAGAAAGAAATCTGCAGGGGCAGTGTATTTATTTTTTGTTTCAGTTTGTGTTCCCAAACTGTTGTAGATTTGACTTGCCACCTAACATACATGTTTAGTAATGGTAAACCAGATAAAGGCCCTTTTAATTTTCAGGTACAATGTATGTATCATGGCTTATGGGCAGACTGGAAGTGGGAAAACATATACGATGTTGGGACCACAGTTAGAGGAGAACTTTCCATTCTCCATAGAAGATGAATCAGAACTTGGAATTATTCCTCGAGCTGCTCAAGAAGTGTTCAGGTAACAGCTAAATAAAGGCTCGTGTCAGTGGCAGTCACCTTACATTTTACAGAAGGGATGAAATAATGTTTATAATGTACTTATCATTACAGATTTCAGCTTCACAATGATTATTTATAGCTTCTCTGGCTGCCATTCAATATTTGAGTTTCGATACAGATTTCTAGTTTCTCTTCTGCTTAGTCTGATTTTCTAAGAAAATAAGATTATGCATTCTTGCTGTGTGCTATCTGTCTGTCTGCCTTTCAGACTCCTAATTAACTTCTGAAAATGTTTCAGCCATAGTTGTGGGAGTCCAAAGATAACTAAGTTCTTACAAGTTTTGTGAAAATTGACAATTGGAATAGATGAAGAAGATCCAGATTAGAATCCAGTCCCCAAGAAGAATGATAGTAGAACTTTTAACCACGATCTGTTCTTCCTTTGAGAATTCTTAGATTTTTTAGTTGAACCTAATGCATGGTTTGAACTGATAACGCTGCTATGTTATAATAGAAGAGCCATTAGAGGTTTTTCCAGCTAAGCCTATTTCTTCTGCAGAAGGGTATAAGCTAAACCAAAGACCCAATTTTGTACCAGAATAACTGTGTCTAACTGTAAATACTTTCCTGAATAGACAAGCCCTTAGTTTATGAATTTTCTGAGGCTGTGGACAGATAACCTCCTACAGATCTAGTTGGGCAGTTTACCATCTCTGCCTGTTCATTGCTTGCACTCTGCCCGAGTATATCATACCTTGAGCTCTGAATGCAATAACATCCAGCAGGGAAATGGTATAAAAAAAAAACATGAGGAAGGAGGAGGTTAGTGGAGAAAAACAATTTAAGCTGGCACAGCTGTTTGGAAATTGAAGTTTTATTTACTGCTTCGCTTATAGTTTAACTGTATATTCTGATTATTCAGCTTAACATTAGCATGTGGATGAAGCAAAGCCATGGCTGCGGATATTTAATAAGCACTTTTATCAGATTGTAATAAGGTTACAATTAAAGAATAGATCTTTATTTACAGATTGGTCACTTGGGGTTTGATTTCAACATTTTTTGGCTTTTTTCTTCTTTTCTTTTTCTATTTTTATTCTCCAGGCTTATTTCAGAAAAGCCATCAGGAAGTTACTGGGTTGAGGTTTCTGTTGTTGAAGTGTATAATAATGAAATTTTTGATCTTCTGGCCAAAGACAGTTGTGGAAAAGTATTTGGCGTCAAACGTGATGTTGTCACAACCAGAGAAGGAAAGAGCGATGTTCCGTTGCTTACGCATGAGTAAGTACACAATTTAATCCTTGCCATCCAACCACGATCGGGTATCAATGCAATATACAGCTGTCACAAAACTGCATTATAGGCACCAGTTATCACTTCTAAACAATGAGTCCTTACCGTATGCAGAAGAACAGTTCTCACTGTTTCCATTAGCTCAGTCTATTAGACTTCAGTTGGCTGCAAATATCAAAACACTTCCAGAAATAACAGTACAATTAGTTTGGGTTATACTCCTATGTTAAGCACCTTCCACTCAGAATGCCTGAAGATAACTGTGTATTTTGTTGTTGCTGGATCTATGGCATCTTGTCAGCTGTAGAAAAAGAAGGGATAACCCAGTCACAAAACACTTTCCCTTCAGTCTTACAAAATTATAAAATTTACAGATTATAATAGAAATGTATGTACTACTTCTAGATTTTTAAGCAGCTGTAGAGTGTTAGTTTTCCCTACATGCATTGGAGTTAAAAAGTAAATACTTTAAAAAGAATAAGACTTTTAAGTGATCTTTCAGTATAAACACCCATCTTACACTGCTTAGTACTCTGTTTTCATAACTGGAGGCATTAAAGTGGGAATTGATATGCTGACATTTGAACCTGTAGTTCTTGAAAATCCAGGTTTTTCAAACTCAAATCTAAGTAGCAGCTAAGCTTCTTAGCTTCTAAGGACATCTCCCTCTGAGCACCCAACATATGAACAGATTCCAGAAGGGAACAGTTCTGCTTGTGCACTATAGGGAAGTCTAGAAACTTAGGAAAAATGTTCTGCTCCTTGGGCAAATAACGTTTGTGAAAAGAAACATCTTGCCCTGTTGAAATGTTTAGCACAATATTATAGATTTGTATGTGTCTGGGGGAAACGATGTTTTCCTTCACTTCTGTATAATAATGTTTGTCATGGTCTAATCTCTACTATTCCAGGAGGAATTCAAAGTCGGATATGAAAAGCATTCCCCCCTCCCAATTAAAATAAAATGCTCCCTCAGTGGAGATAATTTGAAAGCAGTACTTTTGTCTTGTGGGACTTAGTCACATAACCAGGCTAGTAGTTGTTTATTTATGTGGGTTTATGCTATTGCCAGAAAGCCTTGATAAAAATACAAGAATGTACTGCAGGGTTGTGCAAACAGACTTTTGTACTACCTTGTTATATGTATTTATTGAGTTGTATTTTCTAGCCATTGAACTTCTCATATAAAAGTGGGACTCCGGAGAAATTGTAAAGTGACTTTCTTCACCATGGCGGCTATATAACTCTCTTTCGATGAAATAATAATCATTGCAGTATTCTAGGAAGGATTAACATTTTTATCTGGGGTATGCCTGCTTTTCAGTCTTGAGGTTAAATATGATTTCCAGAGAAATTCTGCATCCTTGACTGCACTCTGCATGTTCCATAAGAGCATGGAGTTAATTAAAAATGACTGGAGCTTGAAATGGTGAATCCTTTTGCCCTCTCTGTTTGCATTATGCCAACTGGTGGGTTTCTCTCAGTCTCTGTTCTTGGATTTCCCCAACTGTGACTCTACTCCAACTTTTACTGTCTGGTTAAGGCTGTGCTGTCAAGGGAATGAAAAACTCCTTCAGAAGAGGTTGGAAGTAGAGCCTAACCTGTGTGTGCTGAGTCTTGAATCAGCTTTTTTTTTTTCCTTTGACTAGAGAAGAAAGGAACCGTATGACTTAGAAAATTATGATGGGTGCATATAGCGTGGCTATGATGGGAGTTGAACTTTTTCTGCTTCATCAGAACCTCCAAGTAATTTTTAATTATGGTATTTCAGTAAAGAAGATGCTGGCCTGGTTTCATTCCTGAAAAATGCCTACTCCCCTTCCCAAGGGAGCTTTGCATAGTTAGTGTGTGACCCATGTCTTTTCCTAGGCTTTGGGGAAGGGAGAGGTGAGATGTACCTGGACTTGTGCCATAGAGACAAGAACTAGAACCTGCAATAAGGTTTGGTTTGTTCTTCTAGTTAATCGAATGACTGCTCTGTTTATTTCTGTAAATTTTAATTTATGGTAAAAGAACCTGGCTCCTTGAACTAAACACCTCTTAAAACCCACTTATCTCAATCAATTGATAAAGACTCAATTCTAATGCAAATGTAAATAAGAATATGGACTTGTATGTCAGTTACAGTGCAAGCAGCAAAAAAAGTCCAATTCATAAACAGGTTACATTAATAATTACACAGAAAGGTTAATAAGAAAAAGCAAACCCAAACAAAGTAAAGGAATCATTGAATGAGGCCACCCAGCTGCCCGAAATCTAAAGTAAACAGCTGGTGCTTTGAATAAAAACACATCCTCATTTGTGATAATATTTCATTTAGAATATATTGGTCTGCT
The DNA here is from genome assembly GCA_035590275.1 of Ibycter americanus. Classification (NCBI taxonomy): domain Eukaryota; kingdom Metazoa; phylum Chordata; class Aves; order Falconiformes; family Falconidae; genus Ibycter; species Ibycter americanus. Next base: position 38,535,813 of record JAVJGI010000062.1, on the reverse strand, counting down.
GGGTCTCATTGGCTTCTCCATATATCCATTAAAGTACAGTAGTCTTTTTCCTGCTAACATGTACATCTTACTGAATCACAAAAACCTCAGTTTCTTTCTTCTTTTATGGCTTGGTTGATTTTGGAGAACATTCAGCATCAAATTTTTAACCTAACCACAACAGGGCTTCTCTTTGTAGAATCTGGTCCTGGAACGTGCAGTACATACAGCATGATAAAGTCATAGAGATTATACTATAAAATTATTACTGTCAGTCCTGCTGAGAAGCTACTGTGCCAAGCATGCAGCACTGCACTGAGGATGCTGTTTACCCCCAAAGTCAACTGCAGTTTCCCAGATGGTGACGAGCACTGACAGCATACCCTGAGGCCTGTCTGCTTCTGCAAATCCAGTTAGAGGACAGCAGCTTGTAGCACTGACCCCTTGACAGCGCACAGCAGCAGCTTGCAGAAGCTGATTGACTGTTGCTGCATCCTAGTGAAGGCTGCTTACCTCTCAGGCTGTCCAGTCCTGGCTGACCAGCTACTGGAAGATGCAATTCAAAACTCAGGAAGGCAGGATCTGCCTCCTTGGACTTCAGGCAAGAGTCAGATCACCCCAGTGTGAGGCTCTGCCTTCTCTGATAGTAGGAACTAGAGCCACTGCTTCCCTGCTGGTGCCAGGTCAAACAACCAGGGAGACATTACCAGTGGATGCACAGAGGTAGAGATATTACAGGGGAGGCCAGCATGTGTGGCTCAGGGTTGATAGGTAAAGTCTACAGTGATCATTTAGCTCCTGCAGCCCTGGTTACACAGGGAACTTCTAGGTGGCTGCTTTTCTTAAGTGTCTCTAAGCATGGTGAGGCTAAGTGTTTTTTCTGTTCTTCAGATGCCCTCGCTTTATTTTCAAAGGCACTAGTTTTAGTTGGATATAGCTCTTTTGCCTCTAAACTCTTCAAGTGTGGCTGCTCTTAGCATAAAATACGTTTGTGCCCAGTGTGACTTCCACTGAAATGGGCCAAATGCAAGTCATGAAGGCCTCGCCTTGTATCGCATGCTTGCGTTTGCTGACTGCAGCAATGCGGAACCAAGACTGTAGCCTGTCAGGAGAGTTATTAATGGTTCTGGTGGTACAGGGCATTCAGTAACCAGGCTATGATATGCAGTCATAATAATTTTTACCCCCATCTACAAACTAGTATTTAGGTGATGTAACTTGAGTGATTACTAAAGAAGGCAATGCAGTGAAAGGAAAGGGTAGGCAATCTTACCTCATTTGTTTCAAACATTGCAAACCTGGGGAAATCATAGTGGGTTTTTTCTTTACCTGATCAGTTTATTTCACTCTTCGTGTTAGGTTTTTGCCCTTTGATTGGTCATGTTTGCAGTATGTCCTTTAACTGGAAAAGAAAACAAATAGTATAAGATAAAATGATCTATAGTATAAGATAAAATGATCTATAGAAACTTATGCCTGCTTATTCTGACACTGTGCTGGAGTCCCTGCTCATTGAACAGTGGAACTGAACTTCTTTCCAAGGATTCTGAATTTGACTTCAAATGCAAAATAAGATTTCCAAAGGCTCAGAGCAATTTGGGGGTTTTGCCCTAATTCTGTACCTTCCAGGAGCTACCTTAATATAAACTGGACAATTCGACTTCTGTAAGACTGGAGGTTCCAGGAATGTCTAAATCTGTGTCTTTTCTTCCAAAGTGTGGAGGTGTTGAAATTTTGGTCACTTCTAGAGCTGAGCTGCAGTACCTGCAAGGCAGGCAGGCATCTTCTTCAGCAGGTTCAGTACTGCATTCCAGCTTTTGTCTTGAATTTTATCCTAGACTGGATCCCACCTGAAAAAGTCTATATACAGTTGTCTGTGCAGTTCAAAACTGAGATTAGTATAAGGAGTTAGAAGAGCAGGGAAGTGGAAATGCTCAGATTCACGTCTAAGTTGTGAGCTTTCTCATGTGATTTTTACTGAGTCAGTTAAATCTTCTGCTTGTTTCTTTACTTCATAGGATTGTTGAAAATGCATCTGAATTTTTGAATTTAGTCACCAAAGGCCTACAGCTGAGAGTCAGGCACCCAACACTGGTGCATGCTCATTCCTCTCGTTCTCATCTGGTAGTTACATTGACCATAACTACAGTTGTCTCTGGAGAAAACTTTGGTAAGTAGGGTGTTACTAAAATACATCCAGAGCCAGTTGTTTTTTGAAAAAGAGTCTTTGGACTAAGATTTTTGTATTGTTTTTTCCAGTTTTTAATATATTTCCTCAGTTCTTTTCCATTCTTAACTTCTACATACCTTCTTAAATAACAGAGCAGTGTGATGTTTGAATGTTAATGGAAGTTCACTTCCATAAAAACTTTTCATTTTTCTTTACATGTCTTGCCTTACAGAGTTCTTGAAGTTCTACAGCATGAAATGACTAATAAAATAAATGTCATCAATAAGTCATAAGATAAGGTGTAAGATAAGATAGATATCAAGGAGATAAATACTCAACTACAGTAGTTAAATCACTTTGTATGACATAAAATTATTCATGCTAAGTTTGTGATATAGCTAACCATGCATTTCAGGGATCATCGTGTGCTTTTGGGTGAGAAAGAATTGGGGTTTTTACCTGCTGCCTTACAAAAACATCCATTAAATTCTTAGTCTCTTGAACTGTTAATAATAGACCACTGTAGGAACAGACAACATAGTTGTCCCACACCAAGACTTAACAATGTATTGCTTTAGGAATAACTTCGGCTTTTAGGGGTTAATTTTGTTTTATTTTGCTCATGTTGTAATTAGGCTCTCTGCTTCCAGTGCTGGGTCCATCTCCTTCATACTCTGTAACAACAATATGGGTTTAGAATGTGGAAAATATTTTAAATTTTTTCCCTTAGATCTCTATCAGAAATTAAACTGACAATATTAGCAAAACAGAACAAACAGTGCCCTCGCTTACCTATAGGCCTAGCCAAAAGACACAGCTATTTCACAAGTTGCAGCTCCAGCGTTCCAGATTTTAGCTCTAGCAGTTCCAGATTCTTGTCAATCAGGCAGATGTTACTTTTCAAAACACAGTGTTTGCACCATTAGCGCACCAGCCGTGTTGTCTAGCCCACACTTCCCTTTGCCACTTCTAATTGCAGTCACCCTACTATGACACATTGTCTGGCAGCAGAGCTCCACAGAAATGGCTCATTTACGTTGAATGCAGATTCAGGCTTTCAGCGCATGGACAAAGATGTGCAATATGGGGGGGCAGAGCCGCACTGCAAATGGGACCTCTCTATAGCAATGTGTCAGTATACTCTTATCTTGTTTAAAAGGGGGAAATCCTGATTTAAAAGGTAGGTGCGATTGTCAAATATCTTAACGCCAGAGATCTAAGTCACTAAATAAAAAGTTGTAAAGTTTGTGGTGAGTTCTGCACCTAAGACAGGGTTGACAAGCCAGCACCTCTTCAGGTTTGATTAAGGTTTTTTAGCATTTTGTTTCAGTATTATCTGTTGTTTGAGGGGAGCAGTTTCTTAATTTCCTTGTGTCAAACTGGAGAGGAGTGAGACCACTTATTTTTACACTGTGTGGCCTGAAGCCATTTATTCTGTGTAAACCAGCACAGCTGCTCCATCTACACTGTGAACAGCTAGTTTGGGTTTTAGCAATAGCCTTGCTGGAGAGCTGCAGAGCTCTGCAATGCAGTTCAGTCTGCTCTTTACTCAAGTTTTGCAGCTGGGAACTTTGTACTACTGCAGCTAGACTCTTAAATCCCCACAAAAGTCTATTGTCTCTATTACCTACAGCAGAGTATGTGCCTTTTATTCTTCTGTGTCTTTCAGAGAAAGAGAGATATAGACGAAAACCAAACACTGAAGCAAAAAAGCACAACTTCTTTGGGAAAGCCCTTCTGCATATATTCCTAAGCTAATATGAAAGCAGTTTTCCCAAAGAATCTGTCTTACTTTTCCTTGGTAGCCAGGGAGTGTGCTGCTGAGGAAGAGGAAGGATATGAAGCAGTCTAGTGCAGCTACAGAACTACCAGGAGCAGTAGGTAACTAACCTGAACAAGTGGGAGTAATGCCGTTGAGGCTAATAGCTCATCATGTGGAGAGGCAGCAGTGGGATATGAGGGCTGAAGGAAGTCTAGAGGGAACAGCAGCAAAGGACAAAATAGAATCAGCAGGATGAGGATTTCTTTTTTTTTTCCTTTTTTTTTTTTTTTTTTTTTTTGGC
>JAVJGI010000062.1:38470971-38514441 GCA_035590275.1 Ibycter americanus | reverse complement strand
CCCGGCCAGGGCTCTGCGGGCAGGCGAGGGGCCGCGGCAGGGAGCCTGTCCGCCGCCGTGAGACTCCACCACCAGCGTTCGGGCCCAAACCACCGCATCAGCCTCCAGCGCCTCCGGCCTCGCCGCCAAGGCCTGCAGGGAGGCACTGCCCTCAGCGCAGCCGGGTGTTTGGCCCATCGGTTGTAGCACAGCTCAGGCCTTACCTCCGGCAGCTCCACTCGGCCTGGCCGGCGCCATGGCATCGCCCCGTCCCACGCTGTGACCCACTGACCCCACACAGGATTTGCTGGTACCATGACAAGTCCCATCTTCAGACACAGACTCATCCTGTACATCCCGGTCAGCAGCTGTCCGCCCTAGCCGGCAAGGAGGTGCTATTACTTGACAAGCAGAAAAAGAGAAGCCTCAAAGCCCTTCAGATTTAGGGGACTTAATATTTGCCTATTTAATTTTACCTCGCAGAAAGCTCCCTGTGTAACCAAACCACCTCCTCCCAGTATCCCCAAACCAAAGCTGGATGAGTCTCCCAAGTCCTTCAAAATATATATACTGTAAACACAGCACGTGCTGGACAGAAAGATGAAGTACAAGAAGGGAAATCATAAGAATAGGGGCAACACTACAATATCAAAGTACACTAAAAATTTTTTTAATGCTAGCTTTAGTGGTCCATAACATATCCAGAGAAAAGAAACACCCAAACACTTACAAGGGAACCCGTCGGCAAACTTCTTCAAGAAGAGATGTGCATAGTTACATACCATGGCACTCCTCCATAAATCTGTGTCCCAAGAAAGGCAAAACTTTCCTTTATCCATGCCAGACTCCAGGCCAGCAGGTCAGGTGGCTTATGGCAGAATGATCTTCACTGGCACTTTGCCTCACATGGGCTGGTGTGCCTGTCCCTGGATGCAGCCCCTGGGAGGATGCTGACAGGATCTCTCTACATCCTCAGAAGTTCACACGCTCAGTTTTCTTGACTAAACACCATGAGCAGCTTAACTTGTCTCTTCAGTTAGATTCAGCTCCCATTAGTGTTCCCACTGACTCCAACCTGCTTGACTGGGTCCTCAATACCTGACAGAGGCCCCTTTGGCATCGTGCTGCTGAGAGCAGCAAGGAGGAAAAGGAGTTGTTCCAGCGACTACAGTGCCTCTGGGTTTGCCATCACAACCCGAGCTCACATGCATTACAGTCTGGCAGCAAATTCATTTCTACAGCCTACCTATCTCAAATGGAAGATGTCACTGACATGCACCCTCTTGGAGGAAGAAAATTATAAAGATACACAACTACCTTTTTCTATCCATACTTTATTGCAAGTGTACATATAATTATTTATATTTTATTTTAAACATGAAATTCCTTTCATGGAAAGGAGAAACTTTTACCATTAAAATAGAGTGATTATACCATGAGTATTTTACAAATATGTACAAATATTGGCAGCTAGTTTCTAACATCAGCTGATAAATGCTTACATGTTACCCTCTACCAAACTAATTAAAACCAAAAATAATGAGACCTTCTAAATCCAAACAAAAAAATAAGTCTATTGCTAGCAGGAACAGGCTTTTTTTCCCATATGAATACAAAAACTTGCATAATAGATATTCACAGTGCTTGTAAGATATTAATTCATTCTCAGTCTATACACAAAAGTGTCCGGTCTCCTCTTCATATGCATATGTAACTTATAGTACTAGAGAGAGCTGCGTAGACCACTGAGAGAAGACTGTCAGACCTGAAGAGTTTGCCTTCCCTGCCAGCCATGAATATATACAAGAAACCCCCATGTACATACAAGGCAGCAGATGCTCACACAAGAGCCAATTACACTGTTTTCAGGCATTGGTGTATTTTGTAACCAGCAACAGGAAGATTACAGCATTTCACCAAGTCCATTGAATGTTTGGTAACTGCAAAAAGAAAATGCCAAACTGCTTGGTGTCAATAAATACTTCGTCCAGTAAGGTGGATTAGGCTGAAGCAGGTACGAATGTGATTGTCTGAGACAAGTGCACATGGATGTGAGCATGTGGCGCAAACGTGTGTTTTATGACACTTATTACAACTATACACGCTGAATTTTGAGCTTTTTTTCGCTATCAAAAACCATTGCCAGAACCACAAGTAACTGTACATCTGCATGGGTGGGAAAGCAACAGTTTGGCAGGGCTGTTGCTCCAGACCCCACCCCACCCCTTTTCCATGGACAGACATGCACTACAAGCCATCTCTCCAGCTCTGTGGTGGCTGCAAAAACAAGGCTGCTCCATGCAGCACAGCAACTGGTCTCCTGGATCCTGGCCATGCCTGTCTCCCACAGCTTACAGCCAAACTGGCCCCAGGTAACAGGGAGCAACCTGACAGTGGGACACTTGACCGGACTGTTCATGAGCAGCCAGATGTCCTTTACTCATTTAGATCCATTTAGGAGAGTTTATTTTGGATGCAGTAAACATACCTCAAGTACTCTGTAAAGGCATTTGGGCTTTGCTTGGAAGACAGGAAAAGAGGCTATGGTGAACACACAGCTCCTAATCTTTCGTTACAAAAACAAAGAACAGTGTGATCAAAAAGGGCACAGTCAATTAAGCTGCGGCTGCAGTGAGCTTGTGCCCATCATTCATTCCTCAAACATCATAGCCAGGGTTTGGTGCTGGATTCATCTCAGAGGATGTACAGCTGCTAATGCTACTTCAGTAAATGCAGATGCACCTGCGTGCTCTGCCTACACCACACTCACTTGCATAGAAATAGCAAGATGACAGACTTCGCAGATGTGCTATTTTAACAATTTACAGGAACCCAATTTACCAGACAACTACTAAGCCCACAAAGCCCACCATCCAAGCAGCAGCTCAAACCGTCCTCATCGTGGCCTGGCTTCCTTCCTTTCCTGAACTCAGCTATCTTCAGCTTTTGAGTGATCAGCACTGCACAACACACACTTCCTCAACCAGCAGAATAGCATCAGCCCGCTTCTAGAGTTTGCCAAAAAATTATTACCTTCCATCTGCAAGGTTGTCAAAAGTTGGGTGCAGGTTACACATGCCTTTAAGTACAAGCTTCCCAAATGCTGGGAATTGACGAGGGGAGGAGGTAGTGGGGGAAGACAGGGAAGGAAATCAAACAAGCATACATTTATTTGGATGTAACAAGGTAGCATGATGTTTTCCAAACCAAATGCTTGAATCAAACAGCATAATTATCATTATTTTCCTAGTGAGAGCCAGCACAGCAAGGTCCACCACTCAGAATCACCAAACAAGTACCCCTTGGTTTGGCACACAGACACCCTACGCTTCCACCATCGTGAGCCCTGCAGCACTACACACTCCCTTTGCATGACCTATGGCTAAACAGGACTCAGTCACTCTGTGTGTCCTTCCAAGGTGACTTTCTCCAGTCCATACTTGCCTCCTAAGCAGAGGAAAAATATCTAAGGAAAAGATTTATTAAAAAAAGAAGAACAACATAAAAGTATGATTCAGTAAAGGGTGATCATGCCTGGACAAATTCTCCAGTCACACTCTCGTCTTCAAGAGCCAGTTGATTAACACTCTCAACTTGTCTTCTGTACTCTCAGAAGCAGCTAAGTCATTTGTTTTATCCCTTCCCCCATCTCCCCAAGGATATAAGCATTTATTTACCAATCTGCATCATGGCAGTAGTAGACAGCTGAGAGGCAGTTCCATTTGTTGCATTAAAGGGGGGGTGGGGGTGGGGGGTGGAGAACAACGCATATTGTATTTGGCTGGATGCTTAAAACAAAAACAACAAGAGAAAAAAAAAAAAAAAAAAGAGAGAAAAACTCCTGGCAGAACAGGTCTTGCTCCCAGTAAAGCAAATAGGCAACTTGTGTTCATTACAACAGGAACGGGCTAGACACTTCCATATACAGCCTTCCAAATGTGCTCTGAGTATATCCTGGCCTGACAGCTGTTGGCAGTGTTGCAGCAGCACAAATTCAGGACAACCAAGCTATCTGTACACTAGCATTAACATAAAGGGACCACAAGAGAAAGGCAGAAAGATAACGGACACAGACTTTCAATTTCTTTCTGATAAATCCATTTTGACACTGTTTGCTTTACTAGCTCAGCATCAGTTTTGGTCCACTGTTTTTGGTTTTTGTGTTGGTTGTGTCACTGCTAATGGTGCAGGCCACTTCCATTTTCTGCTCAGACAGACACTTCAAATGCCAATGTTAAGTGCTACACTCCACTTGATTTGCCCTGTAGTCAGGTCTGCAGAAGTGATGCCACTTACTGATTATGAAGCTGAATAACAAAGCTGCTCACAATCTCCTGCAAAACCAGAGTGACATCACATGTGTTAATGAGGTATATATTTCCATGACGAGCTGTTTCCTGGTATGGAAGAGCTCCAATCTCATTACACCACAAACTCCTCCGGGAGCTGGTCCTCTCCCAGAAGATCCAGGGAGAGGCAGTTCATGGATCGCTTCCCATAAAGGGCTGACTTGGTTTTGCAGTCTGCTGTGGAATAAACGCAGCCATAGATAGACAGCTTGTCCTCCAGGCTGCAGCCAAATGTGTAGCTGTGGGACGTGTCTGAAGACAGTGTGGCACTTAGTGGTGGGTGCCGGTGCTTGTAAAGGCGGATGTCATCCAAACTCTGGCTGTGCTGCTCTGTGCAGCTCCTGCTTTTGGGTGATCTGACCTGCCGGTTCAGTAAGACACAGGAATAAAAACAATGAGCTCAGACACAGCCTAAGGATGCTGGCTATTCATGCTACAAGTTCTCCAAAATTGTTCTTCCACTCCTTCAAAACAGCCCCACCAGCCTTCTGTGCCATTTTGGCTTAACAAAGAAGCTGTGAACCATTAAGAAATTACAAGTGCACTAAACTGCCATGTTGAGCCAGCTTCTGATCTGTCTGCACTGTGTCCTCAGTGTCCGGTACAATGGACAAAACACTCGACAAGTATCGACACCTGAATGACCTGACACTTCTTGGCAGATCCATGCAGTCATCCTCAAATGGACAAAGTGCACATAAAAAAATACCCCAACTGCTTCAACACACTGAGAAAGAGCTCAAAAGAGAAGAAAAAAAAGAATGTCCTAAGGAGCGATCGAAGTCCTTGTTCAGAAAAGTTCAGGGAGTGAAGGGGAAAACAGTGAACAAGTTTTTAAAATTCTTTTAGCAGGTAAGATTAATTTGGATTCAGAGACAGAAGAAGTGGTGGAGGGCTGTTTTTTGGGTGTGTTTTTTTAAAAAAAATAAACACAGAACATTTCTACACCAGTAGGTACAGCTATACTTTGAAAAGAAGCATTGTTTGGCCTTTAAAAGACATCTTAACTTTTTCCAAGCACAACTTACAACATGACATATTTTACCATATATAGTTGCCTTTTCTCAAGGGTTTGATGAAAAGAAAACACTGACAACAAAGACTTCAGCACACACATAGTATAATCACACAAACGATAGTAATTAGGGCTTGAGCATCTGGTTTTGCTCTGATGTGAGCTCCTTCTGGCTTCATGAGTAGGAAGATGATCAAGTCTGCAACCCACATCCAAACTGCATGGATGGTCTTGGCTGTATATTGCACTGAAAATTTGGAAGTGGTTTATTTTCCATTTCTAGTCTGGAAGCCTAAGACAGACGATAGCTGGCTTGCAAGATTTCTCTGCTGATCACTCCAAACCTCTCTATAATATTCTGGACCCAACCACTGCTCTCATCCTGTTCCTGATAGGAGTAGCTGGGCAACAGCTGGTTTTGGTTACACCATTTAAAAATCAGTCAAATCCAGACCAATGAAGTTCACCTGATTTACAGCTGTCTGCATTACACTAGACCTTGGTTTAATGCCCACACACAGACCCTCCTGCCAAGCACGTACCTGGTGAAGGGATTCCACACTTTGGCCTCTCATTTTTATTAGTGTGACTTGCACCACAGACAGAGATTCCTGATTTATCGCTGCAAAGGAGAAGAAGGAAGTGAAAAACATTGCAGGTTTGAGGTTTTGTGGGCTGTGGAAAAGACAAGTTGTTCTCACAGGCCACATTCAATCAGTGCTATCCTATAAATATAAATATACATCAGTAAGCACCCTCAGTGCTCTGAGAGTTTTGCTCACAAGTACTCCTTTTTGCCCTTAAGGATCAATGTTTAAAAACTCTCAGAAAAACAGCTTCTCACCAACTTGTCCCACATTCACCTATCTTGCTTTGCTATAAAGGCCATATGTCCTAAGGCCAGACAGCTCCCACATGATCCCCATTGTCTAGCATTCCCTGTGTTGCGAGCCACAAAACTTTACCTATATAATCCCTGCAACTAGCCCATTACTCTGTGGTTGAACTCTTCGGCTGTTTTGTGGTATACAAGATTTTAAAGCAAATTCCTTCACTATAAGAAGGTTTACCTCAGTTGTCTTTTTGTCATTAACTGAGAATAAACTTGGCAAATTTGGAGAAGGGAGACCTGGAGGAGCACAGAGGAGAGCAGCACTGTACAATATAGGGTGCTGGCCTTTAACCTCTAGATGAGCTTACTTAAATCCTGTTGCAGCAGGGCAGTAAGTAGCACTGGCAGTAACTTGGAAGACGACAGAGCTTTCTTAGATCTCTCAGATCATGCCTGTGGCTACAGCCTAAAGAAAAGCACTGAGCAGTAGCAGAAAGCCATCTCACCTTGGCAGCTAGCAGCATCTAGAGGAAGAGATTCAATAGATTCTCCCACAGTGGCCTCCTCTAACTGGTCTCTCTCTAAAGGCTCATCTACAGGCACCTCCTCTGGCTCATCTACTGCCAGCTCAAGCTCTAGGAGGAAGAGAGTGGCAGGAGAAGGGTTAGCATTACACTTCTCCAAGCTGCTTCACGTTCTCTTACTCCCCATTCTCCTGCAGGAGAAGATGAACGGGCTTAGAAGTTGCCCCACATCTCCAAATTCTTTACCATCATCCTGAGAGTCGTCTTCAGCCCGCCCTTTGCTGCCACTGTCAATGCCAGAGCTACCATAGCTGATGGTTGAGCTGCAGGATTTCTCTTTCCTATGCACCCGGTCAATGCTGAAGGGCTCATCCACCGACATTTCCACCGACACCCGGTGCCTGGAGTCAGCCTCAATGCCCGATGTGTGAGAGCTGCCATGGCTCCCTGTGGACTGGCGTGAGAGGCGGTTATCCCTCCGGCTGCCCCCACTGCTCCCGCTGCCGCGCGAGTTCTTATCGCACGGGTCCAGGTCCATGTCTAGCGTATCACTGATATAGGACTCCCGGTAGCGCTTCTTCTCTGAGGAAGAAAGAAGAGAGAAACCAGTCAGAACTTTAACGAAGACCAAAGGAAGGGTAGCAAAAATAATCGGTAAGTTCTGGGACTGGCGTAACCCAACAATTAAGAAACAACTGCTGCAGCTACTAAACAAATACAGGGACAGGTTTGTATTTTGTTTGCTCAACAGATACTGGGATGCTCAACTGGTTGTAAAAGAATTAGTCAGCCATACTTGCAGTAAATCCAGCATTTCCTGAATTAGAACAGGCAGATAGAGGCAGTTATGATACAGAAAATAGTAGCTTCCAGAATGAAGTGTCAAAAAAAAACAAAAAGGGAGTGGGGGGTGGAGATTATTTAGCTAACCTAAGTGTTCAGTCTTTACAAAACAGTGCATTGATCGTTTCTTGAAACAGTCATCAATGTGTGGAGACAGCTAAGAACAGGATCCCCATGGTTGGCATTTATCAATGATTTATTAATTATTTCTCCCATGGCTTGTATCTATTACCTAAAGAGAAGCGTACTGAGGGTGGTCAAGAAATCCGTGAGACACTAGCAGACACAAAGCAACCTAGGGCCTTTTGCCCACATGCACATGATTAGTGAGCCTTTCTACAGGTGACTGGTACCTGCCACTGGTCACGCTCACACAGCTCAAGGCCACTTCTACAAACTCACTGAAGGCAAAGACAGAAATAACCAAGCTAGATGAGACTATGGGCTGCTTTGCGCTGTACACTGATTCCACACAACCAGCAGTCACCACTTCAGAGACTGATATAAGCTCCTTAAGAGTTAGCTGAGATAGGCAATAACCAGAAACAAGTTTCTTCCTGACTTCTCCCTGGAAGGAGTCAGCCTATGTCCTCAGACAAGAGGACCAGCTACTGCTGGCTGACTTCTACTGGCCTTGAAGGTAACGATACAAGGTTTACAAACCCCAGAGACTACAAAGTGTGGATGGAGAACACAGGGAATAGCAGTCAGGAAAAAGGTAGGTGGAAAAAAGCATTCAAGAGAAGGCTAGATGGAAGGGGACACAATCCTCTGCAAGACCACCAATGCATTAAAACCAGTCACTGGCGAGAAGCAGGCTGAGAAGTTGTAGGAGACCCAGCTTGCAGAATTGGAAAATGAAAGGGGGCAAGCTGAGAGGTGATGAAATGACTGAAGTTTGTCTGGAAGGATACCAGGGACTGTCAGAGTTCAAATCACTGTTCCTACAAAGGGGAGACCCCATTACAAAAGACAGATCTAGGAGTCCTGATAGCTCTCAGGCTGTTTCTGGCACCTGCAACTCCTAGCTCTTAACTGTTGGACACTATAGACTAAATTGCGTGCAATGTTTAGCAAAGGGTACTAAAAAATTAAGACACAGGCTCACAACTCATACCGTTGCCTGAACACAAGATGATCTTATCGCAATAGAAAGCTTTTTATTCAAAATTGATTCCACTCAGAAGCATGTGTCAAACATGCAGAATTGGGCGCACAGAGTGAGGATCTCCTCTTACTTAAAGGGAGATATTCCCCCTCTACTGCTCACACACACACTTTCTGATCACAGTCTTGCAATGTGGGAGGCATAAACGCTTCCTAGTAATGGACTTGAAATACATTTGGCACCTCTGTTTCTCTCACCAGCTTCCTGATAAGGCAGAAACACCATTAATTCGATAGAGAGCAGCCACTGTGGAGCAACAGCAGAGCCTAACATGCTGTACTCTTCACCTTACTAAAGTCACCTGTTCTTCCATCACATACCTTCAGCCTCCTCCAGTTTTCGGATTTGCTTCAACACCGGCTGAATATTCAGAAAGAGCCGGTGGCTGTTACTGAGGAGCTGCAGCAAGTGCCGTGACCTGAAGGGGCAACCTGTATAGTAAACCAGTTTCCGTGCAGAGGGCAAACCATCTGGCTGGATCTCAAATTTTTTCCCCTGCATAAAGAGGAGAGACGCCAGTGAAATGAGCAAGAGCATGCTTTCAGCCACACAGCTACCAGAGATAGCTGCAGTCTTATGCATATGAGTGACAGGACTTGACATGGCAGCGCAGGCAGGCCGACAGCTTTGCCAGGTCCCAGGATGACAGCCTGCTGCCAGATGGCCTCCGTTCCGTCATACTCACCAGAAACGCCAGCTTCCCAATGTGCGACCAGGGAAAGTCGTAGAGGAGCTGGCGAACGTGATTCACCTCCTGCAACACATCAAACTCAGAGTGACACAGGGACTGGCAGGTACAGGGTGGAGTCATCGATGTGCAAAGAATTTGCAAACAACCAAGAATTTGAGATATGCAGAGCCTGGCGCTTGCAGGGGAGGCAGAGGAGCTGCAGTGCAGGGGGAGGACAGGGGAGCTGGGCAGAGTTAATGCTACACCAGAAGGCTTTCACGGCAGTCTGTTACCTGATAGATGTGCATTCCTCTCAGGGTCAGGCCCAGGATAACAGTTGGGCGATCCTCCTTCTTATCCTAAAAGAACAGAAGAGCCTGGAGTCAAAGGTTAATCTACAAAGACCACGCTCTTGTTCTGGCACCTACTGCAGGAGAGGTAGCAGGCCTCCCCATCAGGCAGATGCCATCAGCTCATTTGGTTTTTATTGTGTTTGTAAAGTGCACCTTGCCTTGTTGACCCCTGAAATATCTACACCTAAAATCCTCTCATGCTGGGTGACTTGAGCATTTCACCATCAAATGCCCTAGCTGGCCTGGACAGGGAATCCTGTAGCGTTAGTGATCTGAGGGCATGGACAATTACTGTTCTCATACTGCCACACACTGTTTCTACTGTCTCCGTGAACATGCACCACTCTTGCTCTCCAGGTTACAGTGACCCCAAACTAGAAGGGATGCCTGTCCCCTTCTTGTCCTGTGGTTTCCATCCAGGGACCTGCTGGACCTTAGGTGTCCCATGGCCAGGAGGGAGCTAATCAATACCCAGAGTTACAGGGACTTTCCTTCTAACCTTTTGATCTCAGTGTTGGGAGCAGGTGGTTTTAAATATTTATGGCTGGGTTGAAATACTGCCTTGTTTTTCCTCATGCTATATCTTGGTATGACATACTCTGTCTCCAATGAGATTCTTTTGCGTGAAGACAAAAAAATATCATAAACTAAGACTGTAGTTCTTTCAGTCTCTCCTGGCATGGCAGAGTTAAGGATGGAGGTAAAAATTGATGGGTTCACAGAGCTCAAACTTTACATCAAAACTTCCTCTCCTTAACTGGCTTGTCAAGATGCAAGCCTTATGCCATCGCATTACCTCACCCTTTGCCCCTGTACCATCCATGTCTCTAGTTTAAAGTTACGAAGAAATGCTTTCTGCCTCCTAAGGGTAAAGAGCTTTGTAAATCAGTATTGGTCCGGAGGAGAAATACAGGGCTCAGTACTTTGTTTTCTTTTCGAGTTCCCAACCTCAGCAGCAGCCATGAGGAGGGTGTAAGACAAAAGTGACTGCTTTTGAAATCTCAGGGCAGCCAGCGCACCAACACCTTTGCCTGGCATCTGTGTGCTTGATTGAGACCTAGGTATCACTTAGGAGGAGGATATCTAATCACGAGGTGAGATAACTGTGTCACATGGCAGGAAGAGCAGCACATTGTGGATCAAACAACACATGAAGGAGTTAGCAATGCATAAAATATAAGTTCAAGTCAGACAGGAATTTGGATATTTCACAGCCTTGGTGCTTTCAGATATAAATTGTATCATCTCCTGCCAGCTGGACTTCTTACGGCATTCAGCCCTCTTATGACTGCATCATTAACAGCATTAGAATCAAAACGGAGAGGACAGAAGAGAGGCAGGGGGAGCATCTATGGTTTGCGAGGAACTGAAACTAAGCCTGGACTACAGACCAAACTGGAACTTACTTCCTCCAGAAAATGTACATTTCTCCAGTAACTAGAGCTGGTAGGTCTGATCAAAGGACACAGATACCTCCCAGACACAATTCCCACTGAGCACAAACAACCAACAAATTTAATTACAAGTCTGAAAGTGGAGTAACTCCATTTCAAAAAAAAGGTCTAAGCCATTCCTAATTGCATGAGCAGGTTTCACTCACCCAAGTGGAAACTAAAACTGCTCTTTAGTCGTATTCCTAGACCTAAACTCTCTTAGCATGTGAAAACAAAGCACATTCTGTTTAAGCAGGCTTGGGTAAGTAGTCTAAAACTCAGGGACAAGCAACAATCCAGGAATCCAAAAACTGACATACAGCTGAAAAAATACCAGTCACTGACAGGGTTGGGGTGGTGTGAGAAAGTTGTAATGATTCAGTGTCACCTTCAGCTATTACATGGCATTTGCGTGAAAGCTGGACTGCAACAACAACAACAATGGAAGACTTCTCAGTGATTTCCCTGGTGCAAGTCTGCTGACAGGCAGGGACAAAAATTAAGTTTTGCCATTCCTGTGGCCAGTTTCTTGGCTGAGGTACAAAACTAGATTCCAGCTATACCTGTACACTGGCAACAGATTTGTTTGTGGGGGATAGGCCTCATTGGCTGAACATTTTAGACTTGTTTGGCCTCTGAATCAGAGGCAACCATCCCTTAAATACACAGAAAGTGAAAAATGCAATGGTGCACCCAATTAACGATAGGAGAGAAGTTCAAAATAAGCAGCTCTTTGTTTAACCTTCTGCAGCCTGTAGAAGTGGACGGGCACATCTTCCAGCAGGCAGGATTCCTTAATGAACTTCAGCACTGCTTCCTTAGCGCTCAGCCCTTGCTGCTCTCGGTGCATCTCTGGGGCATGTTTCAAGATGTAGTCGCTCCCCCTCTTCGCAATTATCTAAACCACAAGAAAAACAAACAGGTCAGCAACTCTTCAGCAATCCCCACCGGAGGCAGCTGTGATCAACAGCAAAGCAGAAACTGGAGGCGGTGCAGGTTCATACAGTCCCTCAAGATGTTAGTCCTCGTTTACCTCTACCTCCCTAGAGGATAAGCATTTAAAGCAGCCCAGATGATACAGATGTCTCTAAACAGATCCTAGGTGGCAAAATCGTAACAGACCAAGACTACAGAGGTCGTGTCAGCCTTTTTCACTTTTAAGTACTGGAATTAGTTTTCCTAACTCTTGGCATCCATAAACGCTTATGGGCAGATAACAAATACTGTTCTGCACGCCAACACAATCAACAGAAACATCTCCAAACACTGCAGAAATGCTAGGTGGTCCTTTTAAGACCAGAAACTACACATTAGGCTTATTTAGCATTTCCATCCTCAAAGGGCTGGATAACACTATCTCAAGGTATTTTTTTTTATCTGTTGGGAGTGGTTGGCAGGCACGTGGCTTTGCTAAGCAGTAGAAAAACCATCACTGGGCCTTTTGCTTTGCCCTGTGAGTGTCCAGTTGCCATGCTTGCCCATGTGCCCTCTCCATACAAGGTTACAGGACAGCCTGGCTGCCTTCCATGCCAGACTGGCCCCTTCTAGGCTGCAAGTGGCATTGATGGCTAAGAGGGGTGTTGGCTGAATTCACTTCACAAAATCCCCCACCACTGGGGGCATTTAGAACTAGATCCCAGCAGGTACCTGAGAACATCCTGCCAGGAACAACCTGCCCAGGCTCAGAACAACCAGATCCCATCGCCACTCAGTTCCCACTTCCATTTTATATTAAGCGCCCCTTGTTCACTCTGTTCAGTAA
The DNA here is from genome assembly GCA_035590275.1 of Ibycter americanus. NCBI lineage: Eukaryota > Metazoa > Chordata > Aves > Falconiformes > Falconidae > Ibycter > Ibycter americanus. The sequence continues at coordinate 38,501,513 of JAVJGI010000062.1, read as the reverse complement.
CACCTCTGCTCTCCTCTGCATGCCTTGCCAGATTAGTTGCCCTCCCACGAGGAAGGCTGGGCTTGGTGGAGGACAACACTGATGCCATCAGTTGTGCAACATCAGCAGAAAGAGGCATGCCAGCTCCACAGTTCAAAGCTGGGTTTATCACCCCAGGGCAGCAACGCCTTTCTTCACTAGCACAAGGCTTGGGGCAGCGCTTGGTCAAACGATATGAAGCACGTGTTGAAGGAAGAGATGATGTTGGAGGAGGAGATCGCTCAGTATCTCCCTACGGGAGCCCGGGGCCAGGGAGAGAAGCGTCCCCATGCCTGCCAGATTTTGCTCTTTGTAATGATGTAATAAATCACCCACATACTTGCTTGGGGTTGCAGCTCAGCGCAGGTGAGCCAGGCTTTGCCTTGGCCTTTGCAGTGTTTGCCAGACAAGCAATAGTCACTGATAAGACTTTTAACTGCCCCAGAAACAGCACGCGTGAGACCCACCTTTTCCAGCCCTTTGTTAGCCACCTCCTGCCAGGCACCCCATAACAAGGAATGGCATGGAATGGACTGTTGTCTGGGAGAAAGGTGCATTTCTGCACAGCAAGGCAGGCAGGCTGGGACTCATACATAAAGGAGACTACCAGCCTTGCCTCCCCAGCGCAAACCTTGTCACTGCTCTGAACCTTCTCCCCAAAGCAGGGGACAGCACCACCTTTCAGGGGAGACACAACTCACCTGGAGACAAGCGGCCAACTACCAGAGGCATCTGGGTTTTTTGACAGCTATCCCAAGACGTGATCTGGGCTAAAATCCAATGTCACAGAGGAAAAGGGGGCTCCAGAACTAAACCAGTTTGCAGAAGAGGGTCTGTCCAGGTCCCAGAAAACATCCTCCTCCAGCAGACATCATCAGACATTACAGTGATATGTCTGTAGCAAAGCTATCTTCCCTTTCTGTTTTTATGGACTCTAAAGTGTTTATCAACAGTTTTCTTGACATTTTACCACAAGAGGAGAACTCTCTGTGGGTAACCAGCTCTGACAGTCTTAGCTCATTTGCCTTCATTTGACAACTAAACCAACTCTTGCCTTTCTAAGCTGTTTGTAAGACTTGAAGGGCACAAGCTCATGTGCACTTGCTTATAAACAAACATGCAAATCCATTTCCAGGCCCTTCCCTTTTCTCTTACGGCAGCTAACCCAGAGATTAATGACAAAGCAAGCACCAGAGGCACTGCACAGCAGTACTATCCCTTAGGGTTTGGGTCTCTCCATCCCAGAGGTAAGCATTAAAGAAACGGGAACAAAGGGCAATGGACTTGGCTTTGCAGCCCTGAGGTTTTCTGTAGAGCTTAGGTTGTGCAGATCTTGCTGATGTACCACTGCAAATACACAACCCTTTAAGCCATAGAAGAATTAGACAGCCACAGTCAGAGTTATTCATCTGATACCAACACATTCCCTCACCAAGGAAGGGTACACACCACCCACCTCAATGATGAGTGAGCCCAGGAGGAACAAGCACCTGCATCCACTGGAAGAAGAGGAGATATCTCCTGAGGGAAATTCAGGGTGATGCTTTACCACTGCCTGATCACTGAGTCACTGCAGTGGGAGTTGGGGAAACTGCATGGCTGCAGTTAGGTACTACCTTGACATAGCTCCTGCTGTGCACGCAATCTGTTGACAGAAAGATCCCCCAAGACTTACCCACTGAGGGAAGTAAGCCTGAGGTTCAAAATATTTGCCAGCATGGACCTTCTCCCTGTAGTTCCCCAAGTCTGCCTGTAAGCTGTAGGCAGCCAGCAAGAAGTAGATTTCTTCTTTGTGGTTGCACCGAGACATAAGTACTTGATCTTTGAGATGGCAGTAGTAGAGCTGCCGTGCCACCTTATCACTGCAAGACACAAAGGCAAATTTACTTGAAGAAGAAAGTTCAGGCTGAGATAAGGCCCCTCAAACACATCCTCCTTCTAAGAGGAGGGATTAAACTTTGACATCCCTGATGTGTGGAAATGCCACCCTGATACAGTTATGTGTGTGTAGGGAGCGTCAAGCCAAGATCAAGGTCTCCTCCCATTAAGTGTTGTACAAACATGGGAAATGGTAGCTTCTGTCCTGAGGAGCATAAGATCTAAGAAGTTAGGGCAGAAGGTAGATGAAAGAAAAATCATGTCACACCTGTTTTGGAGACTGACTACATCAAGCACTTCTGTTTTTCTGGAAAGCCTGTAGCAGTCAGGAGAGTCAACTCCCTTGAATTCCAGTCCTGTTTCTTGCACACCTGTCCTCCTTTCCCCTCTAAACCTGGCACTGCTTTTCCAATTTCACTTTGCCTTAGGCTCAAGGTACTTTTCAACAGCTTATTCCCTTCAAGGTAGATCAAAAGACACAGGAGCCTTGGGCTTGTTTTTGTCTTCTTCCTCAAGCTGCTAAAACAGAGGTAGCCTGATAAGGCGTAACTATCACATAGCATTGATAACCCACACACCGCCCCGCTGTAAGAGCTCATGGGAAGCAGGCTGCTGACATATATGTATAGATGAGGTGCTGAACACTACAGTCTGCTCATAAAAGTGTATGCATATAGTTTGAAGGGGCCATGTAATTACCTCTGCATGGCTCCACAAACCTCTCAAATTACTAGGGCAAGAGAAAGTTGCTTGTGACACTAAAGGATATGTACATCGGGGGTGGTGGAATGATACTCAATCTCCCTTTGTACCTACAAGCAAATCTAAATAAAACACACTTAACAGCAAAACAGACTCCAGAAGAAAGACTCCCCTGTATCCAAAATGAAAGACTATGAAGAGAGAAAAACAAAAAACCACCAAGCTTTGTTCCAGATGAGAACAAATGCCAAAAATTTGGTAAAGATTTTAATCCACCCAAATGATCCCAGCTCTTGGCTTGCCCCGGGGTCACAGCCACGCCAGAAGTGCTGATGCAAATTAACTCTGTCAGTTGTTCATTTTTAACTACCTCATCCTTTGTTCTGTACTATGGGTAAGACTGGTGGTGTTTTGAGTACAGCCCATATTCCATGTGAATGGACTACAAATGCAAAACTCTCTAACTTATGAAGTAATTTCTTATGTCCATTTACAAAAGTCCATTTCCAGGGGCAGATGACAGCAAGCACTGCTCAGATCAGAAAACAGATCCAAAGTTATTAGCATGTGCTCTAGTGTATAAACAGTGCTTTTTTGTATATTCATCTGATGTTTTCCATACAACCAAAAGATGCAAGCAAAAGCGAGTTAATCATATTTTGATGTTGTTGTCATTCAACCTGCTCTCTAAACACAGATGGAAAAGCAGTCACAATTTTCCTGGGGATAAGGAGTACGATTCAGGGGGAAAACATTCATAGCTGAGTGAGGAAGTCTGTGAAGGTCTTAAACAAAATCAAGTGGATTTTTTAAGCTTATTTCCATGAGCTCAAAGACGAGCTTAAAGAAACGTTATCTTTCTTGCCTTTTAAGAACACAGTGAATAATTCAAAACACAGCAACTACCGCAGAAGGGAACTTACCTTATTACTCTTCCATTTTCTACGTAGTATTGTACTCTAAAGAATGCAACAAAAGGAGGGCTGAATTTCTCTGTTCCCTAGAGCAGAGGCAGAAGACAAGTTAAATAACGTTCAGCATCCAAAATTCTGGTTACCCTGCCTGGTAATGTTCTCTTCTCCCAGGCTCACTCCCCATACTGCTTTTAATTTTCTCCTCTTAGCTCTTGGCAAGTTTTAGGGGGGGAATCTGACTTCTCAGAGTCTCACAACAACGAGGCACCACAAAACATTTAAGACGGGCTGAATGGCAAAACATCCTAGGGAGGGCAGAAGATTTTAGATGGTGGGTATAAGTAGGTATGAAAGCACCCCAGTGTAGCCTGGGGATGCCCAGCCTGGCCCAGAGTTACCTAGCTCAGCACCTGGCAGCACCGCAGACGCATTAGCGCTGAACGCAGCAAGTTTAACACAGCCTCCCTCAAAGCACCAGGCAAGGTGGCAGGGCAGCGTGCCACACTGGCATGGCTGCGGCGTTGCCAGGGCACACCTGGGAGTAACCAGCTACCTCTGCACCGCACCACATCACTCGGCAGGGACACACGCGCTGCCGCGTTCAGCATTTACTGCCCCAGGCTGAGGTGCACCAGCCTGATATTAACTCCTTGCCTTTTGTTTGGCAGAGTTAACATTTAGTTATTCACACCTTCCTGCAGCCACAGACCAAAAGGAGACATTTAATTCTGCTTCACACTGAAGCTGTCTGTTAGAAGAAAGCCAGCATGAGCTCTGTTGTTGTTTTAACTACAGCCTACCTTTCAGACTTACAGACTTGTTTAAACAGGAGAAAAAAATAAAATAAAAAAAAGGAAAAAAGGAACATGTTATCTTATTAGCTTATTCTCTCATCTTTCCTACTTTGCCACTTGCTTCTCTAATGTTCATACAAGTAACTTTGCTCACACAGGCAGTTCCAAGGCTTTGCTGGTCAGACCCATCTCACTGGGATAACGTACGTGTCATACCGTGCACATCTGATGCAGACAGCAACTTCTTGATCACCATGCAAATATTTACATTTTATTTCTGGAACTTACTCATAGTCCCTATTTTATCAGCTGGACTGGGCTTTCTACCTAAAACCACTTCATAAGAATTAAATCCCTGTCTGCTAAGCCAGTCCAATATCCCAACTCCTCTCAGATTTCAGTGCTGCCAATAGCAACTCTTTCAGCCTTTCATGATTCACCTCACACCAGAGGTTTGACACTTACCCTGACTGAAAAAGTCTTACAAGAATCAAGCCTCAAAGCAACCACAAAGCATACTCCATCCTGATGTGACCAGAAAGAACCACTTGCCTTGGGGAAACCCTCACTGGCTGGACAGACACTCCTCTGCACAACTGGCAGCTGTCTTTGAAATAACCCTCACTTGTTTGGGAGAAGCAGTACGGGATAAGAGATCCCCAAACTTCACTAGTCACCTGCAAACTTCTCTAAGCAGCAGAAATGGAAAGCGTGCCTACTCTGCAAAAGAAAACCCTTAAGGAAGGTGGAAAAAGTCATAATGAGCTAATCAACATACTTGGATGTAATTGCATACTATACTTTGTTCTAGACTTCAGCTCCTCTAATAATGACACACACAAACACGCATTATCATGTCTGAATGACCAGCACTAAACAATTACATAGGCTCGTCTTTATCTCACACAGCTTTTCTCTCCCTTGACAGGGCTGGCTAGCCTTAAATAACTAAGGCTCTTCTAGAAAAACATCCTTCCTCTTGTCCAACTGTCCTTTTGCATGTACTGTGGAGGAGTCACAGCTCCAGCCCTCTCCCAGGGAAGGTTCAAGTCACAAAAGGTCATTTTAGGCTGCTCTGCTTAAGGACAACCACGACCTCTCCAGACTCTTCATGGGTTTGGCTAAGTTCAAAAGGAAGACTGACCAACTGACCTTTTCCACTCCTGTAGCAGTTAAACAGCAACTATGTGGCTACAACTGCTCAGGTAAAGTTGTGTAAGGGGCTGGTTTAGCTCTTTTAATTAATTGTACAGCCAAGCACAAGTCACTGCATCTCACTACTGAACACCATTCTGCAGACCATATTCAAGAAATGCTTTACAGGTCTAGTTTAAGAGCTTTCATTTCACTGTGTAGTGAAAGCAGTAGCCTCTGAAATTAAACAGCTGTCTTACTTTGGTGGTCTCTTTTTTCCATTCCTTTGAAAAGTATTTGCTAAGCTTCTGTTCCAGGTCTATAAAAACATACTCATTATCTGAAAAACAAGAGGAAAAAGCATTTAACGTTAAAGATTTAGAAATTCTTATTAATGGAATACTTAGATGACTATACAAGTTGTTTCCAAACAACACACTTTAAAACAAAGCTGACCAGGGATAGGCAGGGCAAGCAAAAGAGAAGGCACCGAGTCTCTTAAGAACATGTGCTACTCCAGACAGTATGGAAGGAAGCTTGATTCCTATGCCTTGATTCAAGGTATGCTGAACTAAAGTTTCCCAAACATCTTAGCCAGAAATATGGAATTCTTGCTCTGTAAGCAGCCACTTACAGAAGGGAAACATCATCTTACCAAGCTAATTGTACTGTCAGTTTAGTGGACTCAGGTTTTTATTACTATTAAACAAGCAAGCCCTACCCAAACTTCCATTCTGCCGTCATGTAGCATCATTGTCCAACACGGCATAAGCAAGTGGACAGTCAGGTATTTGACAGGTTTCATCCTCCACATATGAATGGGATCCTCTGAAATGGTGAGAAGGAGGATGACAAAACCCACATGCTCTCCTCAAAAGGTCTGGCGTCTCCTGCTCACACCCAGCTTCTTTCATAGAGCAAAAAGATGAATGAAAAGAAGGGAAACCTGACCTGCCTCAAAGGCCCAGGACTTACTCTCCACCCAGGTGAGGATGAACAAGAGACAGCCTGAACAGCACATCACCTTGAAAGAGCTTTGTGCTGCTTTCAAAGCCATTGTTTTGTAACACTGCTTAACAATTATCAAATCCAAACTCAGGCAGTGAAAGATTTTTTCCTGAGCCTTCTCAAGTCTCTTAAAAAAAAAAGATCTGACAGGTGTTTCAGACTTCAGCAGCAATGCCAGCTGAGCACATTCACCTGACCAGTCCCTCTACTCTTTGGTCTTGCCCAGGAAAGTGTTTCCACAGGTGACATAACTGCCAAGTTGAAGAGGTTGTTCCACAGAAATCAAAGGAGCAGGGGAAAATGGGGGGGGACGGGGGACGGGACACGCAGGGAAGCAACAAAAACCAACACCTTCACAAAACAACCTTCTGCCCCTGAAGACCAGCTCAGACTTCCAAGCTTTGGCTTTTGCTTTCTGATGTTTAAAAAAAAAAAAAGGAAGGGGAGAATAGAGGTAACATTTTCCTAATGGAGATTTACAACCAAACGAGAGCCTGCACTTGTGTCTGTACAGCAGATGAAGGACTGGCTGAGGCCAGTGGTAGACCAGGTATTCAAGGGGGGTCTGAGCTACCTCGCAGCCATCCTCCCAGAGCATTCCAGTTCCATTTACAAGCTTCTAAAAAACAAGCAAGCAAAACAACCCCCTATCACCACCTCCTTCAGCTCCCACCTCAAGTGAAAGAAACCACACCTCATGCAAGCCAGAATTGGTCCACACACCACACTAACAGGAAGCCTTGTGTAAAATACTAGTAACACTGGACACAATAAAGAGGATCTTTTCTGCATTGTACTGATTGCAGCTGCAGTTTTAATATAATTACAATACTGTTTACCACATTGCTTGAAGTGTCAGATACGTATACAGGACAGTATTTAACAGTACTGTTGAAAGCGCTGTGCAGAAATCCTGAAAATTTTAATGGTGGGAATTTAAGTGCTGTAGCACACGAGGTGATATAGCAGTTGTTTTGCTATTTTGACAAGGAGAGGAATATGTTTTAGCATCACGGAGACTGCATCTTATACCTGCACCTTCACGTATGCCTGTAAGACAGGGTGGCTGGCGGGCTGTGCTGACCCCAACCCTTGCTTCTCTAAGTCCACTAAGATAAGATAACGCTGCCTTGAAAAGGTTGATAGAAATCCTAGTTGGTGAGAGAGATGGGTTTGGTCCATCTCTTTGACTTGTCTGTCCCTTGTCAGCTGCCAAGCTGATAAGCGTCTCTAAAGCTTTTCTTAAAAAGTAAATAAAAGCTCACTTGGGAATCAATTGTCCAGCAAGCGACAGGAGTGGGATAACAGCAGCACAGCACCCAGCCTGGGCTTCGGCAGCCCCAGGGCAGGGCACTGGCTCCACTAGGGGCTCCTGCAGTGGGACTGGGGCTGCTCCTGCTGGCACAGCAGTGCCAGCACCACTGTGCTTTGCTGCCACTTGTAAAGACGGCAGGGAAGCCGCATGGCTGTAACAAGCTGTGGGGTCAGTTTTCCCTTCTTGCGCAGGAATGATCCCATGCTTAGAAGCATTTAGGGGAACACATGAATTATTCCTCAGCCATGAGGAAAAGATGGCAACAGCAAGCATATACCTTGAGCCATCACATCACACACGGATACTGGGACAGAAAGAGGAGAAGTACAATAGAGCAGTTCTCTCTGTTCTCTCTCTGAACAAATAGTAAAGCCATTTGTTATCCACACCCCACAGCCCCTATTTATCTGTTGTGTTAATTAGGTTAGAGATGACTCTGGGAGGGCCCAGATGCCAAGCCTGAGGACTCCAGGTCAGTACCATGCCTACTGAGAGGTGCACATAAACCCCAAGAATAAGTAAGGCTGAAGAAGGAGGACACCCTGATGTATCAGCTCTCCCTGGGGTCCCACTCCTCCCCAGCCCAGCCCAGCATCCTCCCTCCCGTGCAAGAATGCAGTACTGCATTCCTGCCTTAATGAAGTTAATATTGTTGGAATGTCAACCTGAGTGTAAACCTCCATCTACAAAAACAAAGAGGTATTTCCCTCCCCAGCCCTATGTGGGCTGTGTTTTGGGTTTGGTTTTTTTTTCCTTAAACTGGATTAGTGGTGAAACTTAGCGATCTTTTGCCAGATGCTAAAACTGTCTCTGGTTTGAATACAAGCATCTCTAACAGATATGAGAGCACCAAATCACAGCACTTCAGAGCAGTGCTGTAAAGAACAGCACAGAAATGCATAGATGGCCACCTTTCCAGGGAAGAATGTGTCTGATCTGTGGATCCTAACAGGGCTGGATACTCAGCAGGTACAAACTGTCATTGGTTCGCTGGCCTCAGCTGAAGGACAACTGAAAGGTACTAAGAAGCTGGCTTAGAAGCATGTATGCATGCAAATATGTACCTGTCCACCTGCAGCTACTGACACTGCATTCATTAATCTCACCTCAGCGCTGTCAGTGAGCTTAAAAATATATCATATCAGCTTCTCTTAAAAGGTTCCCTCATGTATGTGTGTACACATATCATACCTGGCATGACACACCATTGCACTGCATTCCCAAGAAACATACCTGGCCAGCCAGCTAGTTTGCAGTAATACAATTTACACATTTCTCCCAATTACAGCTTTTAAGAACCCTCAAATGAAATGGGAGGTTTATGCTGTAAAAACCTCACTTCAAATTAGGCAGTCACTAGAAATGCAAACATTCAAGCACTCCTACTCTGCAAAATTAGCTTAGCACATCTACGTATTTAAGCAAATATAGGATGTGCATTGTTGCAAAAAAAAATAGTGGGCCAGGTCTCCAGTCAGAAAAGTGACACAGTTCCAGTGAGTGACGCAGATTTACAATAGGCATTTTTTACACTGCAGGAAAAATGGGAATAGAAAATTATGACTAATACAGGGTCAAATCAGTTCTGAGTCATTGTTACTCTAAAAGCCATTATTTTGTATTAACCAGTGCTTCTCCATTTCGTTTTTTATGAAAGGTAAGTTCCCTGCAGAAGAGGTAAGTAATGGTGAACGCCAATAACCTGTTCTCCTCCTATGCTCATTTTGGGCTAGAAGCACTGAGAAATTCAACAGAGGTAAGTCCTGTCCCACCAAGAGGCACAGCTCAGGCCCCATTGGCAGCCAGGAATGTCCTATTAACTCCTTTGGTTGAGTCAAGTATATTTTAATATTATAACTATTTAGACAATCCAGAAGATTAGGATTCAAACAAAATGTGAGGTAATGTAAAGCCAAACTTCCACATAGCAAGCATTTCTGTCTTAAAGAGAAGGGGGGGAAATTATTCTTTGCTATAGCGCTTCTCAGATGCTGCAAGAAGCCTCATGGCAACACCACTATTTCCCTTGAAAGGCAACAGGAAAGAGACTGGGAGAAGAACAGAGGGATGCTGAGGCTAGGGGAGAGCTAAAGCTTTAAAAAAAAAAAAAAGGCACTCCAAAATACCTCACAACACATGCTGTAGACCTCACACAACCTGTTTAGCTTCCCTCAACACCAACATGGATTTCTTTTGTTTATTGAAGAAGAGCTGGCTACACACTCCTCTTGTGTAGGGAGCTCCCCAAGCTTCAAGTGCTGGTGGCCTGGGAACATCACTATCCACATGGCATCTGCTCCCACCACCTCAACATAACTTCTCGATGCTCCTGGTGTTACCTTTCAAGCCAACAGAAGGAAACCTTGTCCAATTTTCTGTACCTGGTTGATTAGTTTACTAAGGGGACTAGAACAACCTTGGGTTTTTAGCATTAGCTGGAAAGTACACGCATCCCGAGCGAAGAAGGGAGGAACCACAAGAGAGGCTGGGAGTAAAACAAGGGAGGTCCTGGGACAGACAGAAGGTACATGGAGGGGAAGAATGAAAGGAGGCAATATCAAGCAGCCCAAGGTCGTGTGGCTGTTAGGAGCTGTTGAGGTCTGAAGACCAAGATAAAGGCTGAGTCATTCCTGATGATGGATAGGTAATACAGGAATTTTATGTTGGCACCTTACAGTTAGTAACAAGGCATGCTCAGGCAAAGATCTTTGGGCTTCCAACAGTGTCGCAAGGCATTCTTCTGCACAAGAAGAGCTGCAGAACTATTCCCAGCACTGCTCGTCCAGGAGCAAACAAACCCCTTGCAATTCTCAGGCAGGAGAGCACTTGGCTGGCTGTTGTACTGATGCTGAAGAAGAAACAACTGACAGCTGGTGCAGGCAAAAAAACACCTTCCTAGGAAGAGAGCACGCAAGTAAGAGAGCACACAAGTACTTCCAAGGAGTATTATAAACTTTTTGAACACCTGAACCCCCTGCAATTCTCTCAAGGTGGCATACTTCTGCATGTTCTTACAGTGCATTTAACTCCATCATAATTAGAGCTGTATCTTAGGTTAGTACAGACGAAATTCACAAGGGAGGTGCAACTATCCAAGCAGATTTAGGGGAGGAGAAGCAGAAGCAGGGATAACAGGGAAGGACTGGCGTGCAGAAATCAGGGGGTAGTTTGGAGAATTTCTGTTGTCATTTGTCTTCTTAAGAGGCCCTTTGTTATAATAGATGCCCACGTAATCTAAAGGTAACATGGTAGCGCATTCCATCTATGAACTTCATTACTGGAGGATACACAGATACAGAAGAGTTAACTAGAGGCAGAGTGGTCTTGGCAGAATTAACCGCCAAGCTCCTTGCTAAGCCTGTGCTGGGAGGCATGGGTCTGGCAAGGGGAACAGCCATAGCTGTAATAACTGAAGGATGATCCTTGAGGCAGAGAAGCTGGAGCAAAGGGATTTGGTTTTGTTAGAAAGCCAGCCTGACAAATCGATGAGAGGACACAGAGGCAGGGCGTAGGAACTGCAAGCTTGCTCCTTCTGAATCAAAGGCTTTCCTCTGCTTGGGTCAAGCAAGGTTTGTTCCCAGAAAGAAGGCCAAGATTCAGGATTGAAGGAATCTGAGTTATAACAACAAAGAAGGCCTGGCTGTTCTTTGTCTGCTGGCAATCAATTTTTTTTTAGAAGACTGAATTGTGTCACTGCATACACTTTCTGATAACAAGAGGGAAACCTCCTGTAGGGCACCAGATAAGGTTGATCCTGCAGGAGGAGCTGCAATGTAAGACCCAGCTGCTGAAGCCTGTGGAGCCAGCTTGAACCTGACAGGGTTGCAGGGTCTTTCACTGCACAGACTACAAGGTAAAAACGCACTTCAGCAGCAGCACACAATGTATAGCTTCCTTGATGATCTGTGACAAAACCAGAAGAGCAACACATCACAAGCTTTGCGCTGGCGTGGCCTCCCACTAATGTACACTCCTGAACTCAGTTTTCAAAGTGATCAGCTTCTTATAGACACCAGCTTTTCTCCCCCCCCCACAAATACAGTTGGTTGAAGTGGCTTTCATCTTGAGAATAAAAAAAGCTTGAGAGCAAAAGGGGTGAAAAATTCTGTCCTGCCACCATTACTGTTACCTTAAATCCTGAAGCTTGCCCTCAGCACCTATAAAAGTCAGAAGTAAAGGCAACAAATTTAGGCAATGAATGCTGGAAGACACGCTCCAAGACCTACAGCTTAGATCTCACAGCATTCATGGTTGGCAGTTTGCATAGTGCTTTGTGGTGCTGTTTTCATTTTTGCCACACTTAGGGGTTAAACTTCTGTTTATGATTAAGGACCCCAACCTCTCCCCCTCACACACATACTTACTATGAGACCAACTGAGCATTAGTGTATCTGTACAACGTCTGCAGGTCAAATGGGCTCCTAATCCAGATAATCCACCCAGTGTGATTGGTTACAGTTCTGTAGAAATCCTTTCATTTTCATTCTCTTGCTACTGCTGACAGTCAGAGTTTTGTTGACAAATTAGCCACAAGGTAATGGATGCATGAAGATTAGAATACCTTGTTCTGCATGCGGCAGCATCAGACTACCAAAAATAAATACACATTAAGAAACCGGAAAATATACCCTTATTAAAACAGGGCAGTTGTTTCTTTAAAAATAACAACTTAGAGCTGCAGTGCAGAAGTAAAAGCATGATGCAGAAGAGGAATTCTTCTCCAGTTTTCAGACACCTAACTCACCTCTGCCTTGTAGACCAGCCTCATGCCTTCCCTTCACAGCCTCTGCAGGACAGACACCGACTTGCTGCACATCCAAGGCAGTTGACTTAAGTACCCACAAGACACCCCTGGGCAATGCAAAACTTACCCAGGCCTCTTGAGATGATAGCATGCCAGGAAACCAAAAATCCCTGAAAAGAAGGCAATGCCTTAAAGGCTACTTCCAAACGCCAGAGATGAAGAGTGCTACATTTGCAATAGAAGCAAGACCTCACTACTGGCAGCAGGGGAGATTGATCACCAGTCTATTGGCCAAAACAAGGTAGGGGGAAAATTGAGTTGGGGAACAGAATACAAAAGATCTCCCTCGCTACAGCTCTACAGTAATAGACCTGGAGCTATTTTAAAAACAAAATAAAGAAAACCCTAAAATCCACCCCACAGGACTCCAGTCAGCAGGTTATTGGACTTTCAGACTAAAGGCAGGGACCAGAAGAAGCAATAACACACACACACACACACACGAGGTTTGCTCCCTCTCTCTAAAAGCAGGGCTGCAGCCTTCCTGGTGGCTACTGCCATTCAGGCTGAGAAACTCACTGCTGACCCCTCTGTGGTCTGGCCCAAGAGCTTCTTCAACAGGCACAAACAAAAATTAACCTCCTCCTCATACAAAATCCTGACACCTCCCTGGGTGACAGAGGGAGATGGCTGTCAGGAGGAGCCAGGGGGAACATGAGGAGCCTTCAATTAAGCAGCTTTACAAACTGAGCTACAGCAAGCAGGAGTGAGAAATAGTCGGGGGAGGGGAAGCAAGCAGTTAATTCAGGCCACTGGGCTCCTGCAACTCTTTTCCTTGACATTTTTCTAAGAGTTTTGGGAAGAATTAGCTGCTCTAAAAAGGAGGAACACTTTTGTGAAGAGAGAAGACTGTTTATGTTTAAAGCTACGGGTAATATACTTTAAGGTCTAGTCAGCACAGCTCTGTTATGCCCTTGGGGTTGGGGTAGTTATACTGCATTTCCAACAGGCTGGAAGGCATCTGGCACAGTAAGAGTATTATGGGGCCAGAGCCCCTGTACTTGACAAGGTGAAGGAAACTGCTCCATGCAAAAGCTGAGAGAGAAGGAAAAAGCAGGGTTCAGAAAAACTGAAACAAGATACATATGAAGTGGAAAAAAGTGAAAGAAACATGAGGAGAACAGGAGAAGAGCACCTAATTCAAAGAAAATGGGAATGCAATTGCCCGTCTTACAGGGGAGGACAGGAGCTCCAATTTCACCCAAGATGTCCTCCAAGTGGAACAGGGAAAAGCTGGTGTTAAAAAAAAACCAGCAATGGGGGGTGAGGGGGAAACTCACAGGAACACAGTCAATTTGTGAAAAAAAGTTAAGAGCATTCAGGTCTTCCTCACATTAAAAAAACCTGCACTGGTTTAGAGGCACAGATATATCTGTTAGCCACCGGTTTAGATTGATGGAATCTCCCAGAGACTCTAAAAACCTTACAGACATAAACAGCTTATGTTGGTCTTCCCAGTGCTGTGCTCAAAAAAAGCGAAAGTTCCTAGAGAATGAGAACAGAAAGGAAATGAGACAAGTAAACTTAAAAAAGAATATCCCACATACTCATCAGGAGGCCAAAGAAACCTTATTTAGAAGGACTCATAAAAGACTATTCTCATTTCAATGATTTAGGATGGAAGAAAAATCCTTTCCACACTTTTGGAAATGGGGGGAGGCAGGATAAGGAGGACAACAGATCCATTTCTAATTACGAAGAGTTGTGGGGAGGGTGCCAACGCACACACCATCCTAGAAATGTAATATCTCATATCAGTTTGCTCCTTTAAGGCATCATCTTACACTGTTCCCTAGTCAACACTAAGCCATAGGACCAAGCAGACTGGACTTCAACACACAGACTAAGAAGTTTTGTATTTCCCATCCAATATTCCAAAACCCAGTGTCCTCCACATAGGCACTCAGTCCCCTCACACCATTTGAGTTTCCTCCCTCTCACGCCACATTCTTTGCTTGTGACTTCAGAAGACAAGTAACACTTTCAGCTCCAAATTCCTTTGAAAACTCACCTCCTGTTCAACTGCTGACAGTTTTGAATTCAGTGACAAGTATGTTGGCTAGCAGCTCAGCTACAGGAGAGAAAGAAAACCCCACAAAGAGGTGGAACAAAGGTGGAGAACAAAAGCCCCCCCTTCTCCCAATTTGTCTGCCCACATACTGAAGATCAAAAGAGCTCCAAGAAGACTGTGCATAATCTACATACTTTGTGACCTTATTACAATCAAATTCCCCGCAGGCACGGCCGCTGTGTATATATGCACACACTGTAAATACACAAGCGGGTCTGTGGACGTTTGCCAAGACATTTGCTCCATGCATTGAGTTTGCTTACTTTTAACAATGCTGAGGCCAAAGAAGTGAGGCTCTTTAATCTTCACTAAATCACAAACTTGCTGAAAGAGCTCCTGTCCAGTCGCTTTGACCTGAAAGAAACAACCAATCCAACATTACCGATGGCTCACACCTGGATGGAGCAATTCTCCTTCCCTACATTGGCCAATACATTTTTGGGTAGCATAGTGCACATACACAAAAAACCACAAACCAAAACACCTCCAATCAATCCACGGAACAAGCTTTGTTTTCAGTATTATTGCTATTATCACAGAATAAAAATCAACATGTCATTCTCCTTTCTTCACAGTGCAAAGTAGCTCAGCTCAGTAAGACATGACTTTAAAGTTTCCTATCTACTGGCAACTTTGTGTAGGAATTTGGAGCACTGCTGGAGCCCTAGTTTTGTGCAGTACTGACCAGGGTATTTATAGGTGCTCTTACAAAAAGTGTGTTTGTAATTACAGAAATGAAAATACTACTCTCTGGCAGATTTTTTTTTTTTTTTAGGTTAAGAGAGAAAAAACACAAAAACAAAAGAGAAAACTTTCATTCAGAAGTACTGAAAACAGAAGTACACAAACTCAAGACTGCATGGTCTGAGCAGAAATAGCTCATGGGTTGGAGATGAGGTTGTTCTGTACCCCACACAGAAGAGCTTGTTCTGTCCCCTGCTGACTTCTGGTCACACAGCAATTAACATCTTCATCTTCTGAAGCTGTCACTACGGCCTGTAAGCTCTTGCCCATTTCCATGCCACACTGACACCTCCCTGTACCCTTGCCTCCCGTAACACTGTGCATGCACTGAGGAAGCACTGGGAAGGCAGAGCTGCCAGCACGGGCTCCTGCAGGGGACCAGAGGCTGGGTAGTAGTTGCAAGCACGGCACAGGGCAAGCAAGCCATGGCACTGCAGCACAGCTACTGAATGCACTTTTCTAGCAGGGCTGCTAAAAGCACAGGCTACCCCAGCAAGAGAGTGATTCTGGCTACCTGCACGTGCAGACCTGGATGTGTACTATGATCAGAAGATTCCCCCACTAAACGTCCCCCCACCTATAACTTCCTTGCCCCCTGCCCCATTGCACCACCCCAGAAGCACAGACAGACAACTCCAGGCACAAACAGAAACCCTCAACCCTCAGAGGCACCGGGGAAGGAGTTCTGAGAAAGAGCATATGGGGAGAGCCAAACAACACAGACAGACAACCTCAGCTCAGCCCAGGGTGCAGCCAGCGGCAAAATGGGCCAGAACCTCTGAATTTCATTAAGCCACTGCTGGATGATGTGCCTGCCTGAGGGGGCACAGGAGAGAAGCGCTATCTTCACAGCAGCAAAAGATGATAGGACAGAAGTCGACTACTGAGCTCTCCTACAAACTAGTCACTGCCATCAAACTAATCGCCACCGTAATTCTTTAAACCCTTTTAGAGCAGGCGTGCCACACTCCCCAGAAACTGGCTGTGCCCTGCCCCAGGATGTACCATGTCACTACACATGGACAATGGGAAACAGGAGGTCATTTAATCACCCATTTTCTTCTACTTGACAAGGCATCGCTAGCCAGCCACTCACTACTGCTTTATTGGGAGCTTTGAAACCTGCACTACACCAATACACACTCACATGCATATATATGCTTTGGGAGGGGAGGAGGCAGTGCACAGTTCCGGTAAGACCCAATACCACATCTGGGTCTTATTATAGATCTCTGTGTGAGACTTCACCCTTACCTAAATGCAGTATTTGCTCAGCTGCCAAGAACAAGCAGCTGGAAGGGAAAGCTGGGCCCAGGTCTGTCTCCTTTCTCAAGGAAGCAAACTCTGAGCATGTTCTCCTACCTGGGAGGACTCACCAAGAAAAAGGTGACCCACCCCTAGCCAGAATGGTTATGTGCATACAAGAGTCACCGGCAGCACATGACTCTACGTAATAAAGCCTTATGATTCGATGAATTTTGTGACACGCTTTCACACCTAAGGGAACAAAAACCTGCTTTAAGACACATAGTTCTAAGGAACTGAGCACTTTCATGTTTTGTGACACTGCGCTCTAAAGCAGTGATTTAATCAGATTTCTTGCACAGCAGGTATGTAAGCTACCACCCTGTCCATTCTCATTTTGGCATTTCCCTTCTGGATCAAGTTTTACTCTCAGCCTTCAAGGCCATGCAATACTGATTATACTTGCAATCGTTGTTCCCTCCTCCTGCTTTCCCCTCTGCTCAAAGCAATCAACATTTCCCTTTGCATTTTTCATCTGTGTACTTCTCTTTGGCCTTTCCTCCCTTTGCGTACGGTTCCTGTGCCAAACTCCGTCCCAGACACACCATGAATCATTCTTTCCACCGATACTCAGCTTTGCCCCATGTCAGACTCAGGGCTTCTTTACACATGACATTAAGTCCAAAGTGAAGTCAACTGCAAGTTTACAGAAGGTAACTGCTACTCCAAGGTCATTCTCTGGGCAGATATTCATGCGTATGAGTTACCTATCTCTATTTTTCTTGGTCCACATGCTTTCAAACATCATCTCTCTTGCCTCTAGAACAACCGAAAAAGTTCAGACCTATGCTTGCCATTCACCAACACACAGGACCTCACCAGACTTCCTCCCCTTCAAAAATTTCTGCTCATGCTCCCACCCTTTCTCCAGCAGCTAGGCAAGGAGCAACATCTGCTGTGGCTGCTTCTGAACTACCCAAACGCAGGTAAGGTGGCTGCCTGCCCTGCTGCCCTCGTTGGCAGCCAGACCTTGGCTAGCATCGGTCTCTCTCCTTTATTCAGCTACTACCACCTCAGAAAATCTTCAGAAACTCAGTCATAAAAACCAGATATTGATCAACAGGTTCAAAACTATCAGGGAGATAAGCCACAATGCTGGCAGATAAAATAACTGAATAAATTGGATACCACTCCAAGATCTTTGGTGCAATCGACACAATTTTTAGTTGCACCGTTCTCACTGACACCCTGCTTAACTGCCATCTCCTCACTGCGGCAGCCTGGAGCAAGGCTGACTGCTTTACTCTCTGCTCGCATGTCTATTGTCCCCCTTAGAAAGTTTCCACTTCATCTCATCATCCTCAGGGCAGCTGGTGAGCTGCAGTACCCAGTAGCTCCCCTCACTGCTTTGCTTCTCCTCACATTCACAGTTGGTCCCAGGAAGACAGGTTTTCCTCCACACCATCCCTTCAAATTCATCTATATATCCAGACAGGTGGACACCAAAGTTAATTAAGAGGTACCCAGTTATGGGGGAAGAGATTAAAATGGCTCCTGCTCTTCTCTCCAACAGCACTATCTGTGAAGGGCACAAGACAAAACCATTTTAAAGAGCAGGCTTCAATCTACATGTGACCACATAAAACACATACAGGTAAACTCTTATCTGGAAGGGTGGAATTTATGGGATGGGAGAGAAAGGAATTACCTGCATAAACACCGTGCTTATCATGAGAAGGATCTATAATTTATTCTGCTGAAAGGATAACTATTCCTACCTACCTCACTGAGCTGCATGCTTGTTTAGTATTTGCATTCCACACTGAAGAGGTAAAACGGCTTTGGAAATCTTAAGTAGTGGCATTATTATTCTAATAAATGAACAAAGTATCATATGTGGTTGGGCTAATTAAATTTGGGTTCTACCAACATCACTAGAAAATTGCCTTGATGTTCCTCTAAAAAAAAAAAGCTCTCTCCAGCTGTGAAATCTTAATTTTTGTTGTTGTTTTGAAGGGGTGCTGTGGTAAAGACAGAAGCCAAATGAAAAGCTGGTTTTGCTGACTTGCCCAGCTGTAACAGGTCATGTTTCACTCTCTATGCAATTAGGGCACAACTATGCATTGAGGTCTCATGTTTTGGCCCACGCAGCTATTCCCTTTCACACGCACGCACCTCCACACACATATTTTCGCAACTTCCCAGCCACCAAAGCAAGGGGCAGCAGAAGTGAAGAGGGAAAATATCTGGGGTCTCGTAGCAGGGACCCCTCTGTGGGACAAGGTGGTGATGCTCAAGGCTCCCAAATCTGTGGAGGGACAGCAGGCAGGAATGGGGGGCACACAGTGCCTTCCCTCCATCCCTGCCAGCACTCAGTGCTAAAGACCATTTCTTATGCTTATTAAATACCCTGGAGGTATTTAAAAGACATGTAGTTGTGGCACTTGGGGACATGGTTTAGTGGTGGGCTTGGCAGTGTTAGCTTTATGATCTTCAGGGTCTTTTCCAACCTAAATGATTCTATGATCTTATGGTAAACTGCAGGTATCCAAGATTTACCATATGGTCTAAGTGCTGCCTAAACTTAATATGGTGGAGTGTGACCCAGTGGTGTCACAGCCATGTGCCCCGCTCAGGCACGGGCACAGCAGGCAGCAGTGATGGCATCAGCCCTGCCGGCACACTGCCCTCCTGCACACCAGTCCGCACCTTCCCGGTGGCAGGGCAGGCTCTGCTATCTCAGATCTTTAGCCTCCCTGATAAAAGCTATAAGAAAGTGATATTTAGGGTCAGCCGCAACAGACCATTAACCAGGCCTGCACACCTGCCGCCAAGTAATTAATTAAATCATGATTTTGTGGCTTGCACAAAAGCCAGAAGATTGCAAAAGCCTTCTGGGGCAGTAGACGGGCTGAGTTTGAACAGGTAACCTAGAAGTAGAGCACCCCAGATTTTGCTGTTAAAGCCTTGTTCCATTCAGCCCTTATGGCCGTTTCAGTTAATGATGCCACACTTAAGCACAGCAGGTAGGAAAATTCCTACATGGATTTTGAAGATTAGCATGCATAGTTTCAAAAGCCACCGGTTCAATCCAGTGCTTCAAATAACAGTTCACCTCAACTGTCTTCTCTCCATCCCCATCCCAGAGGGGGGGAAAAAAACCCCACCCAAAATAAAGCAAAACCTCCCCAGCCCACAGGAGTGCACCCACATGCTCACAAGAGAGCACTTATCTTTGAGGCTAGCTTGTCATCTGAACGTGAAGTGCCTCTGTCAGCTCAGTTTCTCACAAGTTCAAGGAGCAGCCAGCATTGCGCAAAGAGGCACCATGCTGTGGTGGACACCGTGCCACAATGGGCTGCCAGCTGACCCGGCTCTGCTGTCACTCGTGCACACACTCTTAGGCATTTGAAGCGAAGATCAAAGAAATGAAACAACTTACTTCTATTTTTTGTGGGTACAAGTACTCAAAAGAGGGAAAAAATGCCACCCCTCAACGGCTGTTTACTCTGCCTTAGAGTCTTTGAAGGGATCTGCAGACTATCAAAACCTGAAATAGCTAAAACACCAGAGCAAACGGTTGTGTGCTGGGCACACTTGCTAAGTCATCAAGGCATTTCAGGACCAATTTTTAAAAAATTTATAGATTATCATCAGTGGCAAAAATACTCAGAGAGAATGAAAAAGGAAACAACAACAGAAAAAGAACAGAGGGGACCCCTGTCCAAAAACATAACTGGGACTTTTAAGGAACTCTGCAAATGAGTTGAAGCTGCCCAATTAGAAAATGGAGCACCAATTACCCTAAGCTGGCTAATAGCCTTTTGGTCAGCAGACCGGCACCAGGCTTTTGGGAGAACAATGAGAGCTAACAAAACTCAACCGCAGCCACGATGCAGCGACCTCCCAGCCTCCCTCCCGGCCACTCACCCCGACGGCTAGGCTGAGCTGCTCTCGGGTGGGCAGGAAGACACAGACGCTCCGGCTCTCCGGCTGCATCCTGCCTGCCAGCAGCGCCCTGCTCATGGTAGGCAGCTCCGCAGGGGCCAGGGTCTCCTCTCCGGGCAGGTATCAGGCTCCCTTCATCCCACGTACCTGTCAAGAAGGCGAGAGCATCAGTGCCACACTCCTGCCAGTGCTGGGAGCAGCCTGTGGCACGCATTTGACAGGATGTTTTCCTCCTTGCTATTTAAAAAAAACCAAACCACTCATCCATTTTACAGCACCATGGCCAACATTTCCACCAGCATCACAGCACAACCCAGGCAAAGTCAGCCTTTAAATAGCTTGTGAGCCCCAGGAGAGTGCCGCAGAGCGATGAGGTCTCCCTAGAATAACAAACCAAAGTCAAGGTTTCGAGACACACATTAAGTAATAAGACAGATGACACCATGGACTGCTTCTTGAAAATGCCCACAAGAGAGGAGGGGGGAGCGTCCCAACCTTCAGGCAGGTACCACGCTCTTACCCAAAGCAGAGATTACGACGAGTTGTCAGCAGGCATGTGTCAGTGCAGAGGGCTTCATCTGAGCTGTCTTCCCCCTTACCCCACCCCTAGACCCTGGGAAACCACTGCCCCAAATCCTCTATACCTCAACTCAAAGGAGGAGGTGGGAGTACATAAACTCACAAGGCTGAGCTGCTGCATCATATTTTTGGTGAGAAGCACTGCCAGGCTCCTCACAAGGACTGAGCCCAAGCTGCAGAAGCACCTTAGAGCTGAAGTCATCATCATAACAGAAATAGAGACAAAAATTCAGTTCACACCCAAAAGCACAGTAGCCAACATCATTTTCATGTTATAGCTAGGTGAGACACAGTTTCCTCAGCAACTTGTGACATTTTATTTACAGCCCTCTCAGCACTGATGCTCTCCAGGACAGGGGAGCATCCTATGGCACCTAATGAAACTGGCAGGAAGGGGAGAGGCTCCTCAAGGATAGGTTAGGGATGAACGCTGGCAGAGACCTGAACCAGCAATATACCAACCAGTTATGGAGTCCACTCCATCCCTGTGCAAGATCTGATGCAAGTCAGACCCTGGCTGCCTCAAACAAAGTCACCCCAGCATGACTCCCTTCCACCAGCAACACCCAGACACTCATCACCAGCACAGCAACAGAGGTGCTGCTGGCTGACGCCCGCCCACAAAGCCCCCCATGCCCCCGGGGATGGGCACGTACCCAAGCGCGGGCAGCCAAACACACTGGCTCTGGCAGCACTACCCTCTCCCACTGCCCACGGCACAGCCCACCTTCAGGGGACAGGCTGTGAAGGGATGCACCTGGTTTTCCTTTGCCCTCCAAAATGGATTTGAGGACAAGGGATCACAAGCAACAAGGAAGCAGGTCATGTTAGGTTAACACACGTACATATATATGTATGTACACATGCATATGTGCATTACATGTAAGTTTTAAAAACATTTTATATTTAAAATAGTTTGTCCTGTTTTATGGGAAAACTACAATGGAATCAAACTCTTGTGTGGGAGATGGGAAAAGCAAACTGTCATGGGAAAAAGTACAGTGCAAAGAACTTGGATTTACCCCTTCTCCCTTCCACTCTGTGCTCAAGCTTTTTTTTTTTTTTTTTTTTTAAATCAAATACAGGAAAGTGTCCTTTTGCAAGTACAAAAGTTGTTCCATGCACCTCCTTCCCTGCACCAGCATATACGATTCTTAATAAAGCATTTTTTCATACAAGTTCTTTATGTAGAGCACCACAAGTACACAAAAATTGCATTTATTTTATTAATGAAAAGAGGGGGTTATTAAAGACTCTTATTACGACTTTTTTCCAAAATCATAATTTAATTACACAAGAACTAGGAGTTTTAAAAAGAAGATCGCTCTAAATTAGAAGCAAGCAGAAAAAACACATTTGGCCTCCTTGGACAGGTTAATATTTCATTTAATAGAAGCTGTAAGAGAAACACACTGATTTGTCCTCTCTTGTCGATACAATTACACCCATGAGCTCTCCTAGGCTTCAGGCTACACACTACTACCAGCTGTATATAAATTACAAACATCTACAGAATGACTCGAGGGTAACAGGTCACCATTATTATTGCCAGCTGATGTCATACGCACCATAAACTTTATCAACAGCATAAAGAGCTCGGAGTATGAGCTCAAGCTTTTCAACACAAGCAGGTTTGTCTTAATTGCCAAACTGCTGCATTGGCTGGTACACATTCCCACTCACAAGGGGAGATCATATCCAGCAAAGACATTCATGCATCGCCTAACAGAACTGAAAATAGGACACAGAAGCAACCGTGAAAAACACGTGCACACAATTTTCTGTGGGTAACTGAAGAAATTGATTCCCATTTCCCTATAGCCTCTACAAAACAAAGCTTCTGGAAAACTTTTCCTCTGCTCTCACACCTGCTTCATCCATTTCAATTTTTAAGAGAACTGTGGACCCTGGGAGCAAGGAAGTAAGAAAGCAGAGGGAGTAGGCGTTTCTCTTCTTATGTTTTAAAACAAATAAGCTTATGGACCCTGCCACAGCAGGTAAGAGGTTAAAGAAGCAACATCCTTAATCTGAAGGGGGAGGTCAAACACAAGCACAGCTCAGCCTTCTCTTCTTTAGAAGTACATTAGTATGTGATAAAACATAATGAATCATTAACTTGCTAGCATTGCAAGTGTAGACCTTTTTAAAAAAAAAAAAAAAAAAGTTGTGAGCCAAGTGTAACTGCCCAATGAAAACAAGTGGCCAGAAGGAATGCTCTTACTTAAACATACACAATTTCAGACTGCCCATATGCCATTCTTTTGTTTACCACAGATTCCAACCTCTTAACCTCAATTAAACCCTAAAAGCTCCAGCAAATGCACCACAGATGAATTAATAAAAGCTGAAGTCAGTCATCAGCCTCTGGGACACTCTATAGGTTGTTTGTTTTTGTTGTTTGCATGTGTTGTTTCTTGTAAATAACATCACTTCATGTTTTAGCTCCTGGAGAAGGGCATTTTGAGATGTAATTGCTTGGTCAAAGGCCCAGCAGTCTATCAATGAAACCGTCAAAGGCGCTATTTATTTGTATTCTTCTTGTATCAGTCAGGAGGCTTATTAGTGTCCAGAGTGGTGGCACAACTTATTTAGCACTGTTTATTTTAACTAAACACACACGCAGCGGAGCTTTGGAAAACACGCCTGTCAGTAATTTCAAGACTCCTGATTAAACAACTCAAACATAGCCATAAAAACTAATTAAGAAAAACCCTAATCTTCCCCTCCTCTCTCCACAGCTCCTCGAGCTGCTTCCCAGCACCAGACCTGAACCTCAGCACTTGCTGGGTCAAAGTAGGAATTGCTGAGGTTTGCCCCAGGGAGAGTGGCAGAGCCCTTCAAGGGAGGAGGATGAGGATGAGGAAGGAGACTGTCTGCCTTGGATATCAGCAGGACAGCTACCCAAACCACCTCACACAGCCCATATACACAATGGCACAAAGATGGCCTGCCACCACTGAATTTGGGGCCACGCTACAGCCAGCCTGTCTGGAAGCAGGGCTCATCCAGACAGCACATGGGTTTGCACAGCCTTGGGTGCCACTGTATTTTACACATCAGTTAGTGGAACCACGGTGAATTGGGTCCTAATCCTGATTCCAGCCTCTAGGTACTGCCACAAGCACATCTCAAGGGGAATAAAGCAAATAGACAAATGAGCAATTGCTTACAAACTCAAAGCAGCAAAACAAACTCCTCCTCTACTGAGAGAAAAGCACAGGTAAATCTGTGCTTCTCTCAAAAACACCTGGAAACATGCTTTATAAGGTTTATTACCATAAAACATCTTAAGAAAGCTGGTTTTGCTAGAGCTGCCAGAAAATGAGCATTGAGCATCTTCCTGACGAAATCTTCCCAGAGTGGCCCTACGGAGTCCCACCAAAAACTGTCTAGAAACAGTAAGATTCTTCTTAACATTTTCCAGACATTATCCAGAGATGTCTTAGTCTTCGAAGACAACTAAACTCTTAGGCTACAGTTTCACAATCAGCTTATACAGCTTTAATCAAGGCAGTCCTGCAGCAAGACAGACAGACAAATCTGCCTTTGGCAGCAACCCACACTTGGGCTGCCTCGTACTAGTGATGAAATGTGGCCTTAAAACTGTGACACCCCCCTCACCTTCCAGGTATTTTTGTCCCCTCAGGGGCACACTGTAGGGCACCAGTCCTATCTGCAAAACAGAGTAATAAAGAACCTGAGCAAGTGAAGGATGTAACGATGGAACATATTAGCCTTTCACAGCAACTTTAAGACCCTACCCACGTCCTTTGACTACTCCCAGAGATGATGAAAATTTCTCTGGAAAAATGCATTAATCAGGAGGGAGGGGAAAAACAGTTGCTTGTCAGGGCAGAAAACAAGATTGATGCTAAATAGCTTTATGTCACGGCTGCAGATGATGTGAAAAGTGCCACCTGCAACCAACAGCCAGGACAACTAGGTCATGTCCTGCAGCGAATTCCCAGAAGCACATTGACTTTTCCAACGTATCTGCCTTGGCATCACTCCAGGACCTGCACAACACATTCAAGCCAAGGATGCCACAAGGAGGTAAAGTACTGAATTTGGTGTCCACACACTGCTTTTGGCATAGAATACACACCTGCCTTCACACACAGCACTACTTTGTAGGAAGCCCCTGCTGAAAGCCATTGAACAAGGAATACCAAGACACCTCCCAGACACTTGGGTGCTCTGAAGGACTAGATCCCAGAAACGATGCAGCTTGTCTATGGGACAGATGCAACACTTGCAGCAAAGACCACTAATTTTCAGTCCACAGATGTGGGAGATGCAACTACAGCAGGCCTCCTCCATCTGCTAGCATCACCTGTTAGATCAGAGTGCTGACCTCTTGCAGGGATGGGATGTAGGCCTGGCTCCCACCATTCCTTTAGGATTTTCAAAAGGTACAACGGGAGATGCCTCCAAAAACTCCCGGGCTGTGGAGCCCTAGCAAACTTAGCCGTCACCCTGTACCTTTTGGGACAGACAGGGAAATGTCCGAGCATTGGTCTTAGATACCAACCAACATCTTTTTTCCTTTCTTCCCATACAAGCAGCACTCCCTGGCGACGCTGAGCTTTAACAATAGAGAGGAAAATGCTTTCTCGTTAGTCTTCATCGCAGGATTAGACACAGCTCTTAGTTAGGCATGACTGCCCGTACGCCACCTCTGTACTGCAAAGGTTTCCTGCCTCACGTCAAGCAGCACGAGTGCTAGAACATGAAACACACTCTTGAGTTTGCAGCTCTTCTGCTCCGCACCCTCCACAACGTGGCCAGTGTGCTCAGGAAGAAGGGATCTCCCAAAATTCCCAGGGACATCCATTCCTAACCTGGGACCATGCTACTATGCTACTCTGTCTGTAGGCTGCCCAAGTCCTTAAGCTCAAAGATGGGGGACAACTCTCCTACCTAGGGATGGCAGAACCCTCTGGTAGCCAAGTAGAAGTGATGCACGTTTTTGGGCACGCATCAGACCTTACTGCTGCTAACTAGTCCCGAGAGGAAAATGGCTTAGCTGAGAACAGAGCACCAAAGGAGGTGCTCCTACTGCACACAGATGCACAATGGCAGGGCAGTGGTGGCAGGACGACGCAGGGTGTCTGCCACGCTTCCAGTCAGCTCTCCCATGGGATGAAAAAAGGTCCTCAGCAGTTTGCTCCCTGTGAGGACAGCCCAGTATGAATCATCTGGGCTTAATCTTTCCTGAAACCAAAACTGAATTTAGAAGCCTTTTGAGAGAAACAGACAAGTATTAAAGGCTCCAGGCAAAACGGGACAAATTAGGATGTCACAGGGACTACACTTTTCCATCACTTCCAAGTGATGGAAAGTGCCTTTGATTTTTTGTACACAAAAACATGCAGCCTTTTAAAATACATTATCAGAAGCATAGGCAAAACTTGGCAGCGTACAGGCTTTACACAATACCCAAACAGTATAGTCTGCAGCTAGAGCGTCCAATTCCTCTCCAGCATGGCTTTTTCCTGGAGGGACAAATATTCTCTTGCCAACATGGGAAGAGCAATGGATCAACTGATCCTGCTTGTTCTTGATTGGTAAAAGTTGTAGCATGTACCCTACCACATCTGACTACCAATGTGAAGTGTCTCATTACAATTAGTTTACCTCTGCATAATCTATTCATAGACTTGTTGACTGATCACCAAGCTTACAGGGCTTCCTCATACTTCATAAATCAAGCACATTAAAGTTTGAGTAAGTAGCAACTGAAGGTATCGATTGGCCTAGGTAAACGCAGAAGCATAAGAAAGGACCAGCAGAATATGGGACAAGGTGTGAGCCAGCCTCGGTGTCCATTACACCTCGCATAAAGTGGCTGCAAAGGGAGCCTGCTCAAACTGCAAAGCTCTGTTGCCTCAGCCGGATGACCAAGACAGCATTGCATGAGACCTTGCAAAGATTAAGGGAAGTGAATTGCTTGAATAGCCATTCA
Organism: Ibycter americanus; assembly: GCA_035590275.1. Classification (NCBI taxonomy): domain Eukaryota; kingdom Metazoa; phylum Chordata; class Aves; order Falconiformes; family Falconidae; genus Ibycter; species Ibycter americanus. The sequence goes on along the minus strand of JAVJGI010000062.1, from coordinate 38,474,394 downwards.
GTAACAGCAAGCTTGCCTCCACTGAAACAGATGGAGGCATCTCTTGAGCTGGACCCTTACAGAAAGCTTATTCATCGGCACATGTATGCAGAGCCAGGAGTGCAGGAAAGAAAACGTCACAGTCTGGTACCTCATGGTGAAGGACAGCAACAGAAGATACTTCAGTGTGGTACTCCAGTGCTCGCTCTGCACAATTCTGCCACGTAGTGCCATCTTTACTGAAGACTGTTTATCTTTTGTATCTATGCAAAGCAGAAGACAAAGTACTGTGCTTCGAGGCCAGCTGCAGCAAGGTCTTTAAAATAAGGGAGAGTAAGGCTTCCTTCCCAGCCACTGCGACTCTCAGGAAGCTTAGGAAGTGCAGGGAGAACAGCAACAAGACCTGGTCTCTCTACTAGCAACTCAGGAGAGAAGCCTCTTTCTATATCATGCAAATTGCAAATGTGTGAGCTCTCATGACCCAAAACCTGACCTGTTAGTTCTCCAACTGGAAATGTATACCTTTATTTAAGTCTACCAAGGCTCTAAACAGGATTTCTCCCAAGCAGATCTGTTATACTCTTGCCTTAAGCACAACAGCCAAGAGACACTCTTCTACAAGACTGTCCTTGCAGAAGATATTCCATGGCGACAGTGTTATGATATTTGAGCTGGACTAGACTGAATTGAAAGAGATCACCAAGCTTTCTGGAACATTTTGCAGAGCTGTCCAAAAAAGCGTGAATAAACTCTTCCTCCATTTTCTATTCTCACCAAGATCTTGTAAAAGTTCTGGAAGTAAGCAGACTATGAAATCTTTATTTAAAACAAACCAAACCAAAAAAACCCACATCAAACCCTGCATCATTATAACTTCACAAGCAATACCTGGAGTTGCAGGACAATTAAGAACAGACATGCTTTTACTAATACATCACGTAAAGAACTCTCCCAAGCCAGAATAGTTTTGCTACCAGTAATAACCAGGTAAAAAAAGAGTTGGCTTACTTCCCCAGAGGAAGGAGAAAGTCCACTGCTGATCTCATGGCATCTGAATCACTGCCTAAATATTCATACCAACTAGGCAGCTTCTGCATCAGCTTGCTTCTAACTTCTACCCCCTAAAGTCTACAGCTAGTCTTGAACATATTCAGAGCAGAGAGAAATATCAATTTATGTAAAGTGGACAGAGTTCCAGAAAGAACAGATAAAAACTGTCTGGAACACAGCTTGCCTCCATTACAAGTGTGAAAATGCCAATCCGCCAATACCTTGACAAAATTAACGCAAACAGCAGGGTCTTTATGATTAGATGCAGCTTCAGAGGCTGCACACAGTACTGCCAAATATCAACTTCAGCAAAGTGATGGTGAAACTGGAAGACACAGCCCCAAAAAAGAGAGAACGCAAAAAACCAGCTTTACAGAGTGCTGCATTTGTGACGGGATGCTGAATTCTGTGAAAAGAGAAAGTAGATCAAAAAAAGAAAAAGCAAGCATAAGAAATGGTTTAACAAGAAGCAAATTACTTCCTTCTGCAATTTTCCATGGAGCAGCTCCTCCCCGTCAGCGGACTTCTTTTGGGCCAAGACCACTGTTTGTCCACGCTCAGTTACTAACAACACGTTAAGAATTAAGGTACCACTGCTAAACAGCACCAAGATAATCAAGGAGCAGTGCAGTAGCAGCACAGGACTTTCTGCCGGAAAAGAAGCGTAACCCTGGAGCACAGTAAGCATGCAAGTAATTTACATTGTCTTGCATTGGATGAACAGTAGGGCAACACTACAGAAGGCAACTGGTACAGAGTTAACCACTGGATTCATACACTTTTTACCTGCAGTGTTGGCAACAGAAAAGTGTGCTGTAGCTCTAAAGCACTACCAGCTTTTCTTTTTTAAAAACAAACAAAAAAAAAGCCCTAAACACAAAAACACCAAAAAAATGAAATTACATGGCCCTTACCTGCTATCAAAAAACCTTCCTCTAGCAAAAGAGTTAAATCAGAAAGACACATGTAAACACAAATTTTTTTGTTTGTATTAGGATTTTTTATTTCAGGAGAAAAGCTGACACAAATTTATTAATCAGTGGCATTTATCCCAATTTACCATGTTTATATAAAAATCCAGTTAACAACAACAAAAATCCCTAGGGAAAAAAACCTGTCCAAAGAGCACAGACAGCATTTTTTGGTAAGTCAGCGAAAAGAATCATTACAACTCATGTTCTTCAATAGCATTTTGTAGACTTCTTTTTGTTTATACTTGTCTTATTCTCTGTGTGTGTGTCTTTTTTTTTTTTCCCCCCTTAAGGCGATCTCTGCAAAAAAACCCTTTTTTCCCCTTCTGGATTCCATGTTCTTCTGGTTTGGCATTCCTCATCTGAAGCCAAAACACTGGCTACTACACAGACTCTCAACATCACCAGTGCTGAAAACAGAACACTTTGATTAAGAGTGCACAGCAACTAAATGGGAGGAATAAACAGAAGATGAGAGCGAGGCTAAGGCATTCTGTTGTCATTCCAAGTTTTCCAGGAACAAAATAAAGAAGGGGGGGGGGAGATAAAAGCTAAATAAATGAATGGGAAACTAACATCCAAAATGTTGTTTTCTGGGGTTTTTTTTCTTTTCTTTTTTTTAAAGGTTACTCTAGTGCTAGAAGCACATCCTCGTTATTTCCTCTGGGAAAGCGACCTATGTTTTTTAAGTATTTATTGTCAGGGCCTGGGCATCACAGCAGCTCTCTGAAGAAGGGACAAGGTTCAGACTGCACGTTACAGTTTCCTGGTGTGATGGAAAAAACCAGATGTGCATTTTAAATGCCACAGGGGAGTTAACCTGAGAGCTCATCGCTGCGCAGCAGCGGGAGGAACATCTCTCCGTGCAGAGGATGGCCGGTTCTCAGCACAGGGAACCCAGAACCTTTCCCTGTAAATCGTTATCAAGGAAGAATTCAGGAGGTGGAGAAACAATGAAGTAGAGAGACTTTTTCCTTTTTGACACCCACCGCTTCTCCCGCACGCATACATCTGCTGGGACACCCACCTCTGTCCCCGTCCTGTCCCGGCAGATGAAAGTGTCACCGCGGCCAGCCCACCCAGCCCAGCCCTCCGGGATGCATCCAGCCCCTCAGGCTGCCGCCGGGAAGGGGGCGGCAGGCGCCGGAGGGGCTCCAGGTGCTGGGCTGCCGGCCCCGCACGGCTCACCCTGCCCGGGGGGCTACAGCTGCGGGCCCTGCCATGGCGCTCGCCCTCAGCACCTGCCAGGCAGGCGGCAGCCAGCCAAGCGCCCGTCGGGAAGCATCCCAGACCCGCGCCCCTCGGCTCCCGAAGGAGCCCTCTGGGACGCGGCCCCCCGCCCCGGGCCGGTACGGTGCTGAGCCGGGGACCGCGCCCCGGCATCACCTCACCTCCCGGCCGCGGCCCGCCCACGCGGCGGCAG
>JAVJGI010000062.1:38432044-38470052 GCA_035590275.1 Ibycter americanus | reverse complement strand
AGGCGAGAGGGGCGGGAGTGGGAGCGGCGGCCGGTGGCTGAGGGCCGGTCTGTGGCTGCGGGCCGGGCCGGCCGGTAACTGCCGCTGAGGGACAAGAGGGGGCGGTGGGGCGGGCGGCGTGTGTGTAGTGGGGACCCCGACGGCTGCCGGGGGGAGCCCGCCTGCGGGCGGGTGAGAGCGGGCTGCCTGCGGGGCTGGCGCGTCTTTTGTCCCGGTTTGGGGACGCTGTTATGCTCGGCAGGGTGCTCTGTGCGCCGCGCTGCTGGCAGCGAGTTCTGCGTAGGTGAAATTTTAATTCTGAGCGGTGACAGCGAGTCGGGAGAATTCAGCCCGGCTCGCTGCTGTAGCCGGGGGAGAGGGTGCGAGGTGTGAGGCGATGCGGTGAGGGAGCCGGGGCCAGATCCGGAGCCGCTGCGCACCCTGCGCCTCCGGCAGCCCCGGGCAGCGGGGCTGTGCTGCGTGCGTGCCGTAAACCTCGCCTCCCTCCCTCTTCTATGTCACAATTTGCTTTTTAACGCAGTAATTTTCTGAAAGAAGGCTGGCATCATCTCAGGTTCTGCAGCATTGCTCCCTCTCCCTCAGAACTAGGCCGGTGCTGAGTTTCCCCGCACACCCGGTTGTATCTGAGGGTGCAGCCCACGTGGGGACAGGGATGGCAGCGAGCTGTAAGGGCAGCAGGTGGGAAGAGCTGTAAGGGCAGCAGGTGGGAAGGCTTTCGTACAGTGTTTGCACTATGCTGCAGGAAAAGAGTTGAAATTTGCCCAGAAGGAACCACAAGAGCGAGCCTGACTTGCTGGTGTGACATGACTGCCTGATAGGGTGTGGGAAGCAGGGCATCAGGTCACCTGTCCTTGCTCCCAGGGTTTTTTCCTGTGTTTTAGGTTGGACACGAGGCTGGATAAAATCTCAGCCTTGCCAGTGTGGCTGACAACCTATTTCTGCCTCTTCCCAGCTGGACTGTAATAGTGAGGCTGCTCTGTGAGTGCCGAGGACATCTTATCACCAAACCTTTCTCTTCCCACAACAGTCCTCTGAGAGAAAATACTGGCATCTTATTTGAGTAAATGTGTAGGCACCTCGTTTCAGGAATGGTTCCAGGGCTGTGGGACCCAGATGAACAGGTGACACACAGTGGCCAGGGTTGTCCTTCATGGTTTGTCCATTTGTTAAGCCTAGGCTGACTTATACAGTTACCTTCTCAGCATGCCAGCTGCTTCTGGTGCTGTTCAGAGGTGCTTAACATGTGGTTTCATGCATACCGAGCTGGCATGACAGGTCCTCTCTGCCCATAGCAAGATGTCTCACTGTACTCTCTCCTTTTTACTTCTTCCTGTCTTCAAGTCTTCTTGTCTCCTTCACTGCCTTTGCTCATGGCTGTAGCACCTTCCGTGTACCAGCGCTGGAGAACTTCTGACTGACAGAAAATTCCAGCTTTTTTTGCTGGAAAGGTGGTCTGTCATGTTGGTAAATTAAATTGTCCCATGGAGTGGTCCAGCATGGATTGCAGGACTGAATGCAAAGGCAGGGAATCTGATGCCCAAGTGTAGGCTCTGTTGGTGAACTTGTTCGTATTTAACCTGCCCAATACCATGCATGCAGCCTTCAGCAGAGCCAGCACAGTGTTGTGGTCACAGTAGGACTTTCTGTCATGCCCTGACAGCTAGTGGAGAACTTGAAATGTTAGCAAACAGCTCTGAGCAGTTGCTACATGCTTCTGGGTTTTGATCCTTTGAAGAAGAAAATGTTGCAGTTGCTTATAAACTCACAGCTTGGCTTTCTGTGGCGGGATTCTTTAGCTATCACAGGAACAAAGACCGCATCTAGGCTGTTGAGACAGGAGTGTGCTTTATGGCACGCCACATTAGCCTGCTGTCCTCGTTGTTCCCATGAGAAACCTTAGGGCTCTCTCACCTGTGTTTCCTTCCCACAGAACACCAGTAGAAGAGTAAGAAAAGTGTAGGTCATGTGCAGCTGATGCTCCCAGTCTAGTCGTGGCCAGAATGGAATATAATACAGTATGTCAGGTATGATTACCTTAATTAGAATAGAGTAATTATCCTACATAGCTCCTAGGATTAGCAGACCTTGCATGTCACCCTAGAGAAAACAAGGTACGTTTTGAGAAACATCAGAACTGCAGGAAAATTGAGATACTGTTAGCCTGTTTGTTTTTGAAGGGGACATCAAAGTGGAGAATGAAGATATCTCTGTTCCAAGGAAATACCACTGCACATTTTCAAAGTGTCAGCTCCAGCTCTACTTCTTGCAGTGCAGATAAGCAATTTCATCCAGCTTGCTCTGTAAAGTGGAAGCTGGAGAGGAGGATTTGCAGGAGGGATCTAATAAACCAGTGCTGATTCAGAAAATTCAGAAAATAGAGCCCCTTTTGTAAGCCTGTCTCATGCAGTTGTGTTGAAGCCAGAGGGACCCCCTGCAAAAGTAAAAGTTTGCATAGGCAGATGTCTTTGCTCATGGTCTTGTCTGCGTTGCATGTAGACAAAGTGATATCCCAGTGCAAAAGGGAAAGCTGGGGTCTGCCTTCACAGTCTTGGAAAAGTATCCCTTTCCTTTTCTCACAATAATTTTAGCAATGCATATAGGAGATAATTTTGTTGCTACTATTTATTGTCTAGTTCACATGCAGCACCTAACCTTGGAGAGAAACACGTTGTTTGTAGAGTCTAGAAACAAAAGGGGTTTTCACTAATGATCTCGGGGAGCTGAAGCTGGCGTCAAGCTGTTCAAGTCATGAGAGGATGACTCAGAAGTCAGAAATTTGAGGCATTCTTATGTCTAGCGTTTAATCAACAGGCAAGCATTGGGAGGTAAGCAGAGGAAATCAATGGCAAATCAAAGAAGAATGGGTCAGCTATTCATTAGAGAAAGGATTGATCTCGGGGATATTAACAGAAAGAAGGGCATGAAATGAATCCTAAAGAAAGTTTGAACTAGCTGTGGCTGCAGCGAGCTGACAGTCAGGGAGCCCTAAAAAAAAATAAACTACTTGACTGTCTTGCCTGAAAGGTTATTTGCAGAACTCTGCGTTCTCAATTTAAACCGATCAGATTTAACCAGCACATGTTAGAGACCTTCCAACCATAATGCAGCTCTTGCAGCAGTAATAATTATTTGCTTCTATTTGTCGTTGTGTATACAGTCATCATAGGTATTACACATGACACAATAATCTGCTTTCTGTTAGCATACATGCTGAATCAAAATCTTAATTTGTGATGTTTTCAGGGCATGTTAGAGCTTGGTTTTGTTGGCTCTTGTCTTATTCCTAGAAAATCATCAATAGCTTAACTGGGACTATTCATCATACTGGGGCTTTCATCATTGGCGTGTTGCAAAATCAGGTTTAATTTTGAGCTCTGGGACAGGGAATGTGTGGGTTTTTTCGCCTGTAAAATATTAAATCTATCTACAACAGCATGCAAACAATAAAAAATACTTATAAAGTTGCAAGGTGTCTTATATGCAAATAACAATATTGATTACATTATTAGTCATAATTAGTCATTATTATACCAAAAGTTGTGTACAAGATATAGATATAATTGGAGAGGTTTAAGACACCAATTTACATTAAATAAATATCAAATGCTTGTTGCAATGATCATTGACCACGTTATGCTGCAAGCGAGGCCAAAGTACAGGTCTGGAGCCATAAACTGCCTGTGGGCAATTGAAGTATGAGCTCCTGTGCCAGGGATGTTCCATGGAACTGCAAGGACATAGGAGACATTGCATTATACCCTATTGTGTCTGGTGCCTTATACACTTTGTGTGTTATATCTTTCATCCCAGAGGATCCTGATGTGCTTCCTCAGTAAGTTTTCTCCATTTGCCATTGAAACAGGAACACCTTCAGGTGATAAGGGAACAGCTGTTTAACATTGCTCCATCAACAACCTTTGGAAACCATGTGGGGAATCTGGGTGGGGAGAATGGATTAATAAATCAAATTTGGCCCTAGAGCACAGAGGCTGTAATTCTTACCCTTAGCAGAGTCTCCATGGGACTGCATTATACTAAGATGGTCATAAGCTTCATTTAACTTCTAAAGCAAAACAGAGAAATGGAATCTTTCAGTAACACTAAATCATTTAACATCGTTATAGGCTCATGATTTTATTCTAACTATGACCAAATTCCCAGGACCCTTCATTTCAAGACTTCCTAACCCAAGCTCTAATCAAGGCCAAACCTGTATTCGTTACACAGCCTCCTGAGATCACAGCTAGTGGTGGCATGACCGCTGGCCGTGAGGAGTTTAAACCATATTCTCCCTGATGGGACCCATTTGATGTATATTTGCCTATACAGGTGCTTTGGCAAGTTGGTACCTGTAGCTAAATACAAAGTGTGTAAGCTGCTGGCATGAGTCCCTTTCTGGGATCTCAGTAGTGCCACTTCCACGTACTTCATCAAATAAAACATAACAGATCTATACCAGCTCTTCCCCAATGGGGTTTGTTGGTGTTTAATACTGTAATGACACAGGAGTTGTCTCCTTATTTAATCATATGCTGCAGTTTGAACTGTGAAGTTTTGGTTCCTTTCAGACGACTTTGAAACCATGCCGGAGCTGTTAAATCCGTGCCCAGGGTTCCTCAGTGCTTATCATGTCTGTGCTAGGCTTCGATCACAATGCTAAAATCATTATATGTCCTCTGTATGGCAAACATATACACACATTGTCAGTCACTGATTAAAAAAAAATTATTTCCTGGTGTTTGTGCCCTGCAAATTTTCCTCTCTCAGCCCGTAAGGACAACAACAATCTTGCCAAAGCCATACCTCCCAGAGGAGTAAATGCCTCTGCTGTCTCTGAAGATGGGTTTCACAAGGGTTTGTCTCTTGATTTTATTTTCTTTCAGATATATGTTTATTTTTGCTCTGATTAGAATTACTTTCTGTAATATTGTTTTCCTATTTTTTTTCCTTTTTCCCTCTAGCTTACTTAAGTATTTTTAATTCAAAAGGAAGAGTAACACCACTACATGATAGGGAAGGGTAGGTTTTGGTTACCAAAACTAATTGACTTTTGAAATACTTGGAACAATATTCCCTGATTAAGGGTTGGGGGTTTTGTAATATCAAATCCAGATTCTGTTTTTCATCTGAATTTCAGTGGTTTACCTTTTCCATATTTTTCATCTGCATTACAGTGTTCTTCCCTAGATCAAATAATGGAAGTGTCTGCAACTACAAAGCATTGGAGTATTAATAAAGGGGCTGTAGAACCAGGAAAGATTCTTCTACAACATCGCTGATTTTTTGTCATGCCAATAGCATTGCCCTTTTGTGTTTTTTGAAAATGCTGTATGTGTTCCCTCTGACTTACCCCCCCCAGCAAACTGAGATGTGGAAGAAATGTAATCTTGTTTGCTGGGGGCACCTTGCACCTTCACACAAAGGAGAACTGGTGTTTCTGGTGGGGGAATGGGGAGGGGGCCTGGAGTGTGTGGGGAGGGAAACGTGCCTGGGAGCAGCTCCGCAAGCTCCAAAGTCCTGCATGCCGGAAACAACTGGCTGAACAGAGGCCACCGCTTGCAAATGCCCCAGCCCTTTCTCTGCCTCCTGCTACCAGGCAGTGGTGCAGATTCCCCCACCTTGGGAAACCTTGCACCTAGGTGATAAAACGCTGGAGAAAGTGGGGAGAAAGCCAAAAATGAAGATACAATACTGCAAGTTTAAGGGAAGGGAATAGATACTCTGATGTTCTGTGTCATCCTGCTTCTTAAATGAGAAAAGGGGGATGAAAGGGGGAAAAAAAGGCCACATTTAGGCTGAACATTTCCATGAAGTAATGGCACTAAGACGATTTGAAATACCCACAGGATGAATTTAGCATGATGTGTAAAATCTATTTCTACCATTATCACTGCTAACCTAAGCCTATTCACAGATAATTACAGTCAAGTGCTTACCCTGCTCTTGCTCATCTGTTTTTCCATCCTGCCCATTTAGTAAATGCATCAGTTATGTATTAACACTGGTATGCTCTGTCAAACAGCAAGAGCTTTGAAATTAGGCAGCAGGAGTGGAATATAATATGGCAGAAAGAACCAGTGAAATCTATAAACAAAGGGTTGTAAAAATGATAAACAGAAGTCAGCTGTGTTCTAGCAAATTAAGATCTTAGAGTGAAATAATTTGGATTTACAACACTGTCAATGCAAATGGAGGTCAAATGTAGTAACTTTGGCTAATTTTTGCATTGCTTGGGGCAAAACAGTTCTAAACATGGTGAAAAGGCATTGCCTGCACCTGGCTTAAAAAGCTGTTGAAATTCACAATAAGTGATCTTCTACTGTATTGTGTGTGGCTCCTGCATAGATAAATTCCATAATTCTCTCCAGCATGTTCTGAATAAAGTTTCTAGTGTGTAGGTCACGTCTGCTTCCTTCCTCATCACATTACCTGGGCACTGAGCAAGAGGTTCGGATGAATTCCCAGCTCCTGTTCAAAGCCAAGAGAGATCACTGGGAAGTGTGCGGTGATACCCATCCATGCAGGAGGTGACAGACACTAGGAAGAGTGCCTGAAATATGGGGTTTGTTCCACGCAGAAAGCATGTTTTGAAGTAAATGAATAAAAGATGCAACTAGGTCTCCCCTCATTGCTGGTAAATGCTTTCTGAGCGGTCAGGTGGGTGCCCCAGGGTGGAGTTAATCAGGCTTTGCTCTCACCTCTGAAAATGGGGGCCAGGATTAAAGGTGCTCCACAAGCTCCACACAGCCCCCCCTCTTGCGAATAGGGCTCTGCCCCTGCCCATCACCAGCAGCACCGCTCCAGTCAGAGGCTCTGTTGCCTGTAATAATAGCCCCTGCCTATCTGTGGTTTTGCCTTGGCTCTGGAGGGGATGGTGGGTCTTTTAGTCCCCGAACAAAACAATTTGCTCAGAATTGAATGTTTCCATCTGTCATTCTCAAGGAAGAAAAAAGTGACTTGTTCCTGAAAAAAATCAGAGCTGACTTGAGGCTTATATCAAGAAATATAATCACATTTCACCAAACTGCAATAGTTTTAGAGGCTGTCTGGAGGTGTTAAATGTCTGCTGTCACTCTCCTCCTTAAAGTATTTCTGAACTGAAAGATATTTTATCACATTATCATTATAAGCATTTCATCAGGTTATAAAAACAACTGAGGTATCTTGTAAGTATAAAAAGTCTTGAGCACTGAAACCCCCCTATAAATAAAGAATGTGGCTGTGAAATATAATCCTTGGTGGGATTGGTTTCTGACCTTTAGAAAGGACATTACATCAAGAGAGGCAAAGACAAAATAAAAGCTGGAAATGAAGGGTGGGAAGTGGAGAAAAGTCTAAAGTAATAAAAAATGGTCACACAGGGGTTACTAATCTGCAATGACTGCAAGCATGTCTCACTGACTTCAGTTCTGAATAAATCACGCTATCTCTGTACCAAGGTTATCTCCTTTTGTCATCATACATCAAGTAAAGATGAGAAATACAAGTCATCCTGGTTCACTTAAAGTTGCTCCCAAACTATATTTAAAAACTTTAAAAGGTAAGAAGTGTTCTCTAATTCTTTGTATATATCGGTTTTTTATTCCATCAAGACTGTTACTGTTATTATTTTTAATCTAGTTTGAAGTTGAGGGCTGGGTTTTAGTTGTTTTGGGGATTTTTTCCACAGGGAAGATGTCTACAGCCTCTTTGAAATGTTCCCATAAAGAACTGAGTCCTACTTTTTTAAAATAGCTGGTTCTGTTCCTTCCATTAAAATGACAGAAGAAATACTTGTCTCATAGCAGTGAAAGCAATTTTTAAGTGTCATCCCTTGCCATCTCCAGTGGTAAAGCTGAGCTGTAGCAGAGGAAACACTGAAGAGAGTTCCTTGAGCGTGGGTCCTATTCTCAGGGGATGCAGTGGGCTCTGGATGCTGCCCCAAACATAGCACTTGGTCATGTAGATATGGGCAAGTTAGCAAGCTACTGGAAGAGGTTGTTTCAGCAAAGGTCAAAGCACATTCAACCAGGCATCTTAGGCTGTAGGATCTCTTTTTTTCAAGCCACTGAGAAATTTCATGTTAAGGTACACAACACATTATAATGCCCGTCCCATATTTCTTTCAGTTGTTTGGCTTGCTTTTAGATGACAAATACTTTTTGTCATCAGTTTTTGTGTTGAAAAGAATTATAAGAAAAGTAGTCCAGGTGTTATACATGTACCAGTTGTGTGGCCATCTGTGCTCCTCAGGTTTTTTATTTACTGCATAGCAATTCTACAGGGGTAAAAATAAGTAGGGTGAGTACTTTTAAGTAAATAGAGGTACCTTTGTCAGGCTCTCAATCGTATGTCAGGTGTAGAAAGTCAGTCCAGAGCCCCTGCACAAACAGGTATAAAGTATTTTAAGACACCAGCAGCACTTTTGCTATCTAGCTGTTTAGCTCTTCCCCCTGCAAGCTCACCTCTCTGAAACAGAAAATAGTGTTTCCAAAATAATTGGGACTTGATCACCTCATTTTACTTCATCCATAAATACCTACATGCATGCATCCAGACATGTCCTACATTTCAAAGGAGGAGGGGAGCGTCACTGACATGGATGCACTGGAGACGCCCATGGTAAAGATTGCTCCTCTGTGTTGCCCACACATGACCTGAAGGTAGGGATGTCATGACCTGCTGAGGAGGCAAACAGACAGCATGGCTCACTGCTGGCTGTGTCACTGCCATGTGGTCTAAGCATTGCTCCCAGGTGGCAAGGGGGCAAATTCCTGCTATCTGTGTTTCAGGCACCTAATTTATGGTATGGTTTCAGGTAACAGCTAAGCTGGTCCCACCAAAAGGAAGGCTCTGCTCCTCTTCCTCTCTCAGCCGTACGCTTCTGCTGCTTCTTTGGGGTGCAGCCTAGTGGTCGTACAGCTGCAGGGTGAATCTGTCTATTTGGCCAACCCCAGAAGACTAATTTGTGGAAAAATGGAACTATTTTTATCACTCCGAGCCAGCTGAATTGAAGCACCTTGCTCCGATAGGATATGGGGAGGGATGGCAGCTGGAGATGTTGCAGTGGCAAACAACCTTTTCAACAGAAACCCGCTGTTTTATTGGGGTTCCTAAAATGTCAGGTGGCACCTAACTCTCAGAAAGAAAAGGCCTAAATCTTGGTCTCACTGCATGCCTGCCAGACCTGGTGTGGAGCAGGAGAGTGGGAATGGATAGCCAAGGCAGCTACAGCTGGGAGATGAATCTATCTGTGTTCCTAACGGAGGCAGAAGAGATGCTACTTAGCAGAGGGGATTCTCAAACTTTTCATACCATACCTCTTCTCTTCTGGAAGAGTTTTGGGGTGCCATATATACCTGCCTTTCCCAGTGTGCATTCTCTTTCCCCCTCCCCTGCATGGGGCACATGAACCAGTTCAAGAAAGAAGCAAAAAAATCCCTACCTCTGACTGGCCCTGGGAGGCTTCTCTCCCTTCTGTGACTATACTTCACCTAAAATTAGGCAGCATAAATAGCTGTCAGTAGTCCAGGCCTGCATTACTGTGTAGGCACCTGACTTCGATGATTTGAATGAATTTGAGTATGTAAATAGGACCTCAGTGTTTTTAGATCGGGCCCTTCAGTATTTGGTCTGCACTGCTAGCAAGGAAAATTTGGACTTCCTTGATTAGTTGTAGGTGGAGTGAGAGAGAGGTCAAACCCCGGCCATGACACCTTCAGTCGGGGGGGTGAGAACCCTGCCTGAGTCCAGGAAGATATGCTAAGCCATGCATACATTTGGATAAGACTTGAGGCTGTGGATGGTACTTGCAGATGATTGCAAGGACTAAGGTTAGGGATCTCAGTATTGAGTCTGGATACGTTGATTTACAGAATTCCCCCTGCATGGAACACAAGTCTTCATCAGAGCAGGTAGATCCCTTACTGAAATTGTCAGTATCTGGTTGTTCATCCTGATTTACTAAATGTAAATATTGCACCATCACTGTAGGCTCTCAAGCAAAGCACAACCTCTTCTTTGTTGGGACATCAGCTAAATGGCATCATCCATCCTGTATTAACCTACACTTAGTCTTCCATGAGGATAAACCAATGAATAAAGGCAAATACGATGAGATAGTGAACAAAAAACAATGTCGAGATTTATTTGCGTTTAGTCAGTAGCCCAGGAATGAGAGCTGTAGTGGTTGTGGTGATGAGCCAGAGGAATGCTGCTGGTATTGAGAGCTCTTTGCTGTGTCACACATTCTTGGATTTTGCAGTCACATTAGGATCTGAAGGAATTAGCCTCAGGAAAGCTCAGAGTTTATTTCAGGTGGGTAAACTCTGTTTTCTGGTCTTTTGGTCAGCATGGGGAAACATTCGTAGTGAGTGCGATTGAAGAAAAGATCAACAGGCTAGATAAGGATTTGTTATCTTCCAGATGGCAGGTTATGAAAGCAGAGAAGAGGGCTGCCTCTGTCAGGTGTAGGCTAGGAATGACAAAGAAATTTAACTCCGTTCCAAAAATGTTAACCATATTGTTCACGCTCAGCAGTAAGGAGGCCTGTGGCTGCTGTGAGATTAACCTTGTGACCCCAACAAGAGTTTAGACCAGCCTGTCAAAAGCATTATGCTTGAAGGCAGTAATTGTTCTTTATTAGAGGAACAGTTACTTTGCCTGGTTTCTGCTGCCCACCTATGGACTGCATTTTGACTGCAGCACCACCTTTAGGAAATGATGTATAGTTTAATCATTAACAACAGCAGATGCCTAAAGGCTGTGCAGTGCCTTTTCAATGTGGTTTAATTCACCCTTAAAAAGCAGGCCAATGTAAAAATGTACTTATCTGGTATAACAATGATTTTCCATAGGGCTGTTATGGGGATGCTGGTAGTCTTTATTTCAGAGCACACAAATATCTTTGTTAAAGGAATATGGGAAGTTTGAGCTTACACTTCCAATATAAAAGCTAAGTTTTTAGCATGGCTGTGCTTCTATTTACAGCCAATGAATTTGGGATCAGGCTGTTGATACATCCTGTGAAAGACACTGGTCTGAAGAGTTACAGCACTGAAACTGTTGCAGCCTTGGTGGTCCAGAGGAGTGCTATTAGGAGGCAGTAACACAGCTCACACAGCCGTAAAAAGTGAGTGAGCTTTCGGACCCAGAGGGTCTTCAGCAGGTTTGCAGAGAGTCATCAACTGCTGCCGAGTGCTCAGCTCCCGTAGCTTGGTGGAGCTGTGGCTGCTCTGCCAAGTCTCCCAACAAAAGTTACAATTGTAATCGTTTCCCAGAGTTGTGGGTTTTATTTCACATTCTCTGTTGACAAGTTCTCTGTAAGATAAAGTGTGAAGCCATTTAGTATCTCATTCAGTAGGCCAATTCATTCAGTATCGCTCTGTAGTGGTTCAGGTACTCTCTCACAACCGTATCACAGCATGTACTTGTAATAAATATGCACTGAACCCTGTGAACAAGAAAATAGCTAATGTAGGCCATAGGATATATGTGTTGTGGTCATAAAACCCAATGTCAAACTACATGAAAAGCACTTTTTAAACAAGAAACACTCCTTTAATATTATCATTTCATATGGAAACCGCTGCAGAAACCTTCTAGCCACAGCAGACAGCTTATACAGTTCCCTGCAAACATCTGGATCCTTATGCATCCACTTGTCCAACCTTTAGTCTTTCTGTCCCCACATGCTGTGTGGGTGCTGAGAGTTACATTTGGGAACATCGTGATGGAGCACACCTCATAGTTATTTTTCTTACCTTTATCACATAAAGGAGAAAGACAAAGGATGTCATTTCTACTTCTCAGGAGCACTGTGGCTGTTCACACTAACTAAAGCAGCCTGGAATTACAATCTCCTACTGTCGCTGACTACTTGCACCCTAGGAGAAGCTAAACCAGTGGTATTCCTCTAAGCTCCCCTTTCCCAGTTTGATTGACCCCTGTGTTTATTTTGATGGCAATGCTGTCACCTGCTTTTTGCAATCAATAGATGCTGCCAGCATGATTGTAATCGGGCACGTTTGGCTGCAACGTCCCTTGGGACTGGCGAGTATCTCACTCCTAGCCTTTCAGGACAAAAAGCTGCAGCAAAGCCGTTCATCTCAGGGCACAGGCATTACACCACAGGGGGAGGTGCGGAGTTTTTAATGCATGAAGTCACTGCCATTCACAGTGAACTAATGAAAACACTGTCTTTAGCTATGTTTTAAATCCCTTGGATGCCTGTGTGTGTGCGTGCGCACTGAGGGACAGATGAATGATACTGTGAGGTCTTTGATACCTTTTTCAATGAGGCTAATTGTCTCTGCATAATTTTTGGACAAGCCTGCAATAATGATGTTTGGTTGCTGCGTGGGATTAGCACGTTTAGCAATAGGAGAAGGAGAAAAAGGGAGAGATGGCATCCAGTATCTAGGTGATGGGCCTGGCTCAGTGACATGCATCTGAATGAGACATGCCTATTTAACCCTAGAATCATTTTTCTAGCTAATCATGGAATGTGCATGACATTTGTTATTACTGACATTATAATGCGTCCATTCACACTACTAGAACTGCTAAGCTGTTCCCACTGGAAGTAATGCGAGCTTTGTATAAGCTGAAGGGAAGCGGAATTGGGTCTCACTAGAGCAGGTCAGGAAGTTTCACTACTCAACTTCATTTTTAGGAAGCTGGATAACCAAAGCAGAAGCCCTCCTACCGCAGTTTTGGTCGGAACACATGGGCAGACTTAAGGTTATATGCTCTATATTCATCTCTATTTCCACGTTATAAAGTTGTTTTAAGAGAACTTTGAATTTCTTGGCTTTCAAGCATGTTGTTTTATTTGATTTTGCTTTATCTTTATTACAAAGAATACTGCAATTCAGTTTTCATTCCCAGCAGCAGCACTGTGTGATCATGAAATCACCTTAACACCTGGCGGGTAAGCTAGGAGGCTGAAGGAGCAACCTTGGCTCTGGCCCTTCTGAAATCAAGAGAAGTTCTTCCATCTGCATCCGTCTGCTTCTTGTCCCAGTTTTGTCACCAACAGTGACCAAAGTGCTAGCCATTTTGCTTACTGCCTTTGCACTGGCTAAAAACATCATTGCTGCACTTGCCTTGCCTTCCTCTCAGAAGTGCTACAGGAGATGTTTGAGATCATCTGACAAGGTCCCGGTACTAAAAGACATGAATGGAAAGAAGCACGGCCCGAAAAGTTAGATGCTTAACTTACTTACGCGTATGTGCATCTTCTGGCATCCTATATATCTTTGAAAAACTGGGCCAAAATGTACTAGGACAAGATGTCAGTATTAAAGCACTCTGCTGCCTGCAAATAGGTGTGGAACTGTGATGCCTTTGGTTCCCAGGCAGGAATTTTCTCAGTCTTAGTTGGAGTTACATATTGGTTTGCTGTTGCACAACCAAAGAGCACTGTAAAGATTGTTTTGAACACAGTGTATTTTCCACTTGCCTTTTTTTTTAATATCCTTTGAAATACCAATTTCTTGTTGAGGACAGAAACTGGCTTACAGAACAGGCACATTTCTGTTGCTTCTCAATCAATCTGGCATGTGAGTGGTCTGATGCTGAGATTTTCATTAAACTCAAGGTGTCGTTAAGGAATTGATTAGTCCTCGCAATGCCCTGATGTGTTCTATTTCTGCAGTTTATGTAACTGAGTTTAGATGACCATCTAATAAATGGATTTAAAATATAACAATAACATTGCTCTCTTTTTGAAGCTGGTGGCAAACCTCCAGTTCCCCTCTCAGTATTCATTACCTGTAGAACACGGCAAAGCTTCAGGGAAAAGAATAATTTTTTTTTAACTTTTACTCAGCGTTAAGTCCACAAGTCACAATTCCCTGGAGCCTAAGCCTCTAATCAATATGAAGCCATATTTCTCGAGGATACAGTGCTGTAGAATTAGATGAATTATTGAAGACGATGGGTAAGAATTCAGCTGTGTCCATAGCCAGGATATGGATCTGAGTGGACAATTCTTTCTTACTGTGCAGCACTCTTTTCAGTCCCATACTCAGGCATCAAGAAAGGAAAATATTCCGGAAAAAGCCTCCTGACTGTATCCCAGAGGTCCAGGTGGGAATGTGTGAGTGAGGAAGTTAGGCTGACACGCTGATAGTGACACCTGAGTCCTGTCCACCGCAGAGCTCCTGCCACGCTTCTGCCAGGGCTGTAGCTGCGGTGGTAACGGCGGGGAGGGAGAGCAGGTGAAATACGGCACTGAAGGTGCAGGCCTGAGCCACGCAGCCTTAGTGGGAGTCAGGCAGCCCGCTCTTTGAAGTCAGGGAACAGTTTCCAAGTGCCATTTGTGCCCCTGGCTTAGTTTGCATACATGGCATTACATCACCCAACAAAGCAGCCTTCAGCCAAAGCCGGCACAATGGTGGGGGGCTGGCTGTGCTCAGTGGGGGGCTAACAGTTGCCCTGGGAACGCCGCATTCCAGCATCAGCTGCTAATGTGCAAAGCATGCTGCTGGGGGCTGGCCCGAGCAGAGCATGGGAACATTCTTGCATACTTTATGAGACAGAAACAAACCGACTTTCAACAGAACAACAGCCAGGCATAATCCCCCCCACCGCCTTCGCCCACCCCTCTGAAACCAAAACGCTCTGGACCTTTGTGTGAGGGCTGGGAGGTTCATACTCCAGGGTGTTTTGCCAATAAAATGAACTAAAGGTATTTTCTGATCCAAGTGTGAATTTTTCACATCTCGGGAGATGAATGGCCTTAGTGTTAAATGTCTTAAGTGTAATTTCATACAGTCTTTTAGCCTAGAGCATCCAGGCAGTCTTGGCTGGGCCCTCCTGTGGAAGGTTAACACCTGGGACAAGAGGAGCACCAGCTGACCTAACATCATGAAACAACCGTCTGTCTTTCTCAAGCCTTCTTTCTCTCTTTTTCTGCCCTGGCAGCTTACCGCTCAGAATAATAGCACCACAACATTACCCTGTTGCCCCCAGAGCCCCTATTCACACTGAGGCAGCCTGCTTATTTACTGCAGGGTGGTAGTTCTGGATACCATCACAAGGCTTTTGTGGGAAAAAAGTGAGACCAAGGAGGGCAAAATAGTGCTTTGGACAACTTCTCACTGCAGGGTTTAGTAAGTGGGAGTGCATCAGTATGTGCGTGCATGGAGTTCTCACCTTACTCCCCTCTTATGGGCAGAGCTGGCTTCAGCAGAGGCAAAACTGGTTCATCTTTGATTAACAAGAGGCTAAACAACAATTTTATTGAGTAATTCAAGGCAGCCTCCACGTCTCTGTAGCATGTTGATGTAGCAGAAGGATCGGTGGTGTGGAGATCCTGCTAGCAAAACACATTAGTGAGCCCTGTTTTAATACTGTTCATGGTCCTCTAATTATACAAGGTGTCCACGTGCAGCAGTTATTTGCTCTTTTATCTTCTACATACAGAAGAACATACAGCATCTCCTGCGTAAGGCAAGCTGCAGCTGCACAAGGCAGCTCACATCCTTTTGCAGATGCTTTTGGCGAGGAGCAGAGCACTGAAGTATTCCAAACCCACACTGTGTTTGCTTCAGAAAGCACCTTTATGAGAAATGATGGGCAGGGTTTGTGTAGCTGCTTTACAGTTGTTGGCCACTGGGGCTGCAGGTCCAGTCCGCCACAGATAACGGTCCTCTGATACTGCAACTCTGTGCCCCTTCATGCGACTACCAGAAATAAATTTGGTGACGGCCTGCTGTCACCAGTAAACAGCATTTGTTCCTAAACCAGGATTTTAAGAAACAGCTAATGCTGCAGCAGCTTGTGGCAAACTCTTTAAAGAAACAACAGTTTCAAATCACTCTGTCTCATCTCTGCTGTGCTGGTGCTAACAGGTGCGTGCTGTACTCAGTCTTTTTTAACTGAAGATTTGAGAGAAGGTTTGCTTTCGTCTCCCGAGTTTGTTTGTTTTTTAAACATGATGTTACGCATTGTCAGTTCAGCTATTTCCCCCCCCTGCAGTCTTGTTCTGGAGATTCTTTATATCTAGCTTTCACACAGCATCTGAGGAGAGAAATTACTGTGCAGTAAGCCTGGGAAACTGTTACAATGAGTAGGTGGGATGGATAGTAGATACAGCACTTACTGCTGCTTTAAACTTTTTTTTTTTTTTTTTAAAGTCCTGTGACATGAGGATGCAGGATGCAGCATTTTTAATCTAATGAGAGCCCTAAAGCAGGATTTACATCAAGCTATGGCCTGGTTTCTTCCTGGGGCTCTGACTAACCTGGGACACATCTGTAGTAAATCTCTTCCATATCTAGTTCAGTGCTTTCAAACCGTGTTGGTCATGACTGAATACTGCTATTGTTCCTCGCCTTCTGACACATCTCTTCATCCAGTTGCTCCTCAGTTGAGTGGTTGCACATGCCTTTGCAGGCTGCCTTCCCCATGATGGAAGGATTCCTGAGCTATGAGGGACTAAGCCTGGCCATTTGCAGCAGTACACAGATGTCCTACAAGTCTGGAAGCAGTCCAGCGATGTTTACACTGTACTGAATTTGAGTTAACAGTTTCAGATGTCTCTGCATCATGTTCCCCATGATGTCTGATTCTGTTCCCACGGGTGAAGGCAGACCCGAAGTGTATCTTGTAGTGTTCACAGCACTCCCCGAAGGAAAAGGCCAAGTAACATGCAAGGTGAGCCTGTCCTCCAGGACCCTCTGCCCAAAAGCACCTGCAGCCACAAGGATTTATCCTGTTCAAAGTGCAGGCAGAGAGCAAAGTCTCCAGCTGCCAGTCCTACTCCCTGCCTCCTTAAAATGTCTCCACACCACCACCTAAGCCACCATTTGCAAAACCATGGTGTCTTCCAAAGAATCAGCATATGTTTGCATTAAGAAAAAGGAATACCTGGAGACATCTGCCTGACTGTTACCATCAGGCAAAATCTGCTCCTAAGCCAAACCAGAGGGAAACATACTGAAGAACACATTTTCTCCACCAAATGCCTTTCTGATGAGCACTCTTCCCCAGTGACTATGAAAGCACACTGGGATTTCCAGCTGGAGGTCCTGTTCACCACAGCCCTTTTGGCTGTCCATTGCAGCAAGAACAACTATTCAGAGCTGACCAAACAGTGCAGCCCACCCCAGGGCTGGAGCTGCTGGTTGCAGCTGCTCTTGCATTTGTGAAGATCAGCTTTGGCTGCAGTGCTGCAGGGAGTAGGGATGGACAGTCCAGAGAAAGGTCACCAAAATTTAGAAGCAAAATTTAGTGCAAAATTTAGAAGCTGCTTTGTTTAACTGTCTAAATTAACTGCTCCAGTCCCAGCATTTCTCTGCATGGAGAGATTGGGCTGGGCCATCGCTGAGCTGTTTGTTTTATGGGAAAGTTATTACTAAGGGACTCCACACAGGGCTGAAGGGCTGAGTTAAGGAGGCAGTCCCACCAGTTCTGGGAGAAATACCGCTCCACTTCATCAGTGCGGGTAAATGCACCATTGCTGTGAACATTGCACAAGCACATCCCCTCTTGGCAAATAAAAGTCCATCTTTATCGCACTCTCTGGAATTTTGTAGTATTTAAATCTCCAGTTCACGTAGCAGGATCGCTGATATTCCTGAGTTGCTGACTACTAAAGTACACCCAAAACAGATTTTGTTTGACTTTCCCATGCCTCGGTAGTCCCCAAAAGGTGTTTTTATTATTTTAAGTATTAGGCATGTGCATGGGAAAGAATTTTGTTAGTTCAGCTCGACCACTCCCTAGGAGTTTTCTTGTCTCTCTCAGCGTCTCCTTACCCTCAGGCTGCTCATATCTTTCAGCAGATCTCACTGCTGGACTCGGCAGCTCTCCTCATCTTTCCCTGCCTTTCAGTGCAGATCCTGGCAGGGCTGGGCACCCACCAGCCTCGCCAGGCAGGGAGAACCCATGGCCTTTCACGGGGAGGGGTCTGCTCTTTTCAAGGGTGGAGACTGTAAGGGTAAAACTCTTAGTCGAGTGTAAAAGCCAGTACAAAGTTTGTATGCTATTTAGATCGCCACCAGATCTCAGACTTGATCTCAACCAGTATGTAATTAATATATGACCTGTGCTGGCCTTCTGCATGCTAGTGAAATCCATTGCTTGCCTTTTATTCAAATGCACTGCTTCTTGCTTGTTCTGTCTCCTGTCTGAATAACAACAGTGCAGTGTAGTGCTTTCCTCTGGCTAAACAGCAAGGAGACCACACTGCATTTTACACCATGTGATTCCCCCCCCCCCCAGTTTCTGAATACTGAGCAGTAGGTGAACTGCAATGGAAGGCAGATATATTCAAATGGGAAATAAAAAGCATGTTTGAACCTTCAAGCATATTCAGGGTAAAGCTAATGAATACTTTTGGAGAAGAAGGGCCAAAATGTTGTTCAGTAGTTTCTTAAGGTTTGCACGAGTCCAATCTACTGAAAATGGTTGTGAATAATGCAAGAAGAGATGCCATAGGCAAACAGAATATTGCAAACTAACTCCTTCCTATTTGTATTTAATACTGTTCGTATTACTTGAATGATGCGCCTCAGTTCCGCAGAAAGCATCATGCTGAGTTTTCTCCGGGGCTCCATTAGCTTGTCAGTCACCAAACAGGAAGCCACAAGCTGCTCTCTGTTGCTCTGTTCTTTGTTGGAGCTGGCCGGGTTCACAACATGGGCACAAAGATGAGGCAACACTCTTTTGTTGAGCATGTCCAGGTGCTCTTTGCTCACCAGACTCCTGCTGTGACTTTGTCTTTTGTTAGCTCAAAGCCTGGGCTCTCACAAGAATGAGCTGATCAGGTCAGGCAGAACAAAGAATAAATGTGGGTGAAGTGATGAGGCGCAAGAGAAGGTATAAAAGCTGGTGAGTCTGTGGAAACACTGGTCCTCCAGTGTCACCAGGGCAGCATCTGGAAGATTATTTGCAAAGGGTGAAAGAAGCAAAGAAAGAAAATGCCAAGTGGTGTGGTGCTACGGGCAAAACAGTCTCAGCTCAGGGAATTTTTACTTAGTTTATTGCCAATTAACACTATCTTCTAATCACTGATTTAGATGATGAGAAAAACAAAACATGAACAATTAAACAAACATTTGGATAATCAGTTTTCTTTAGCTTCCCCAGACACCATTTTAGTTAAACACCTCTCCTCCATCCTTCCTACTCTCACCTCTGTGTTTTTGCTGTGAGTTACACTGCGTAACCCCAGAGGCTGGGGCCATGCACATAAAGGTTTTGGTCTACTACTATTCCATGCTTCTTACTGAGGTTCCTTTGGTCATCAGTCATTCTTACGGGCTTTCCTCGCTCCTTTGTGCTTCTTACTGTTTTGCCCGATGGCCACAGTCCCTCAGGGTTGTCCCTTCCCTGGCGTTGGTCACCCACAGCCACAGTCCCACAGGGGTGTCCCTGCCCCTTCTGGGTTGGTGTCCCCTTTTGATATGAAGCTGTTCCTTCCAAGAATGCATCTCCTGCTCCATGTCTCCACAGTTGTCTCTCCCTCCATTTGTCTCCCTAAAAGTGTTCCCTGCATATCTCCTGCCTGCAATGGCTGCTGGTCTTCCTGAAATATGTCTGAGCCAGGGTGCTGTGGGATGCCCTGCTGGCTGCAGCTCTAGTGTGTGACCGTCACCCACACTGGTTTCAGAGGTGGCTGGACCCAGCTACAGCTGGCACTAGGCAGCTCATGGCTTCCCTCCACACAGGTCCCCACCACTGCCCTCACTGATGAAACCCAGCCATGCATGCTCCATGCATGGGGAAATACATCTCAAGTGAGACTGAGAGATAAGGAAACTAGTTTTATCGGGGAATGGGCAGACAGTTGAAAAGGAATGCAGCACGCAGGAAGGCATGCGAGGAGTGAAGGTATAGCTGAAATTAATTTCTCCTTGTACAGATAAACCTTTACTCCTCCTTGTGTAATACAGGAATATTCAGTGAAATGGAAAAGCAGCACTTTGAAAAGGTGATCCCAAAATTCCTGCTGTAAATAAAAGCTTATGTGGTATTAGGGAACAATAAAGAGCAGGAAGGGATCTCTTCCTCCCAGTGATCGTCCCTCTTCTCATGCCAACTTATTTTCCATACTTTTACTATACTGATGTGAACACTAAGGATCCTACTGTGAATGATCCTACTGCCGTATCCCATTTACTGTTGCCTCCTGCAAGGGATGAAAAGGCAAAGAGCACCTCGGCCCTGGTGCAGGAATCCCAATCTCCACCTTCTTTTGTGGAGAGATCGCCAAGGGTGCTCATGGACCTGAGGTGAAGGACAGGGAGGATCCATCACAAGCCTGATCGGGACTTTTAGTTCTTTACCTGAGTGAACAGGCATGATCTGTCCTCATAGCAAACATCCTACAGGAATGGTAGGAAAGGCCAAGGTCCCCAGCGGGGTGATGTGCTGAGTTTGCTCAAATATGACAGAGATTGTTGTGAGAAGTTGTAGACCAGCAGTATCTCCTGTGACTGAGAAGTAAATGGTCAGGCACACATGAGGAGCTACAAAAACAAATTAAAAAAGCAAATGAAAATGCTCTGAGTTCTGTCACAGAAAGAAATAGGACTTAAGATGCAAAAAGGGGGAGAGTGGAGAGTGAGTTTTGTTGCTATGGCCAAAGTCCTGATTTTACAGAGCAGAATTGCTTTCTAGGACTGCAGGACTTGTAGGGATTGTTGGCACAGGATCAGTACCCTCCTGGAGCAGGAGTGTTTGACCAGATTCCTCAAAATAGCTTTAGAAACTGCTTTTATTCTTACATATCATCCATGAGTGAAATGTCCCCATCACCAAAGACAGAATATTGACGATGAAGTGGCTACAGCAATCTGAGCTGATGTGGTAGAGGGCTCTTGCAATAAGACTTCCAGTAATCTCTGCCCTGCTTCCCCCATTTCACCACTCCCATATCAGCTTGTGATAAATGGTCCATGCCAGCCTAAAAGCCTTTCCTACATCACAGAATTGCTTTTCTATTTTTTTTTAATTAATAATGTAAGAATGTCTATGTATGCCATAAAAATAATGGAGTGAGAAAAAGATGTTGTTACCTTGGCTATAAATCGTCCTGGGGATCCTGATGTAATCGCCTACCTCTCAGACTCCCCTTCTAGGGTCTGTGATGTAATCAGAGGGTCTGGACTTGCTTAGTCCCCTCCTGGTACAACCTGGCTATGCCTGGCTGTGATTTGGTTGGTATAACACCAGTCCACCACAGTGTAAAGCTGCAAATTGTACCTCCAAGTTGCCACTGCATTCTGCGTTGGGAACGGAGAACACAAAGCCGCAGAGAGCCTGGCAGAGCCCTGGGATGGGCTTTCCATGAGCTCCGCTCTCTGTGGGCCTCTCTGATGCAAAGATCAGAGACGCCCAAGGAGGCTGGGGGCTTACGTTGGGCTGGAAATCACGTTGCAAGCTGAGCCTTTAGCAAATGTACCCATGAAAGCCAAGGCTGCTTCTTCATTCTCAGCTCAGAAACGATAGCATCAAACAAATTTATCTTTGCAATATCTCTTTTTTTATAGCTCATAGATTTAATCCGTCCCTCTTTACAGGGATTGCCGTCTGCTTCTTCTCTCAGGTAACAAAATACGTGATCAGGGATAAGATTTACCTAGCTTTTGCTCTCTAAAAGTTAAGCACTTTGTGCTTCTTGTTTGCCTTACTTTTTAATCAGTGAAGACAAAAGCCTCCTCCAGAGGGCAACTGATCCAATGTTAAAGTAGCAGTCTAACATATGTGGGAAGAACTGCCTTTCTGAGATGCCTTTTAATGCTGTCTCCATTGACTGTAGATGAAGCTCAGACAACTAGACTAACACCCAAATTTTAGATGGGTTAGGAACTGTTGGTGTCTGGAGAAAGGAAGAAGCTGCTTTTCATACTCTGACTGAGCAAGGAACAAGACTGTCCATCAGCCTTTTTGTACGTGACACTTTCCTGGGCTTTTGTGAGGATGGAAAGAAAGTCCCAGTGGAGGGCAAGGGTGTTCCTGGAGCCTGGCCAGTACCACAGGCACAGCTGATGGCTGGGTCTCTTCTGAAACTGAAAGGGGTGGTACAACAGTATGGGTATCGCACGCCACACTGGAGGGCTGCGTGAATTTGAAAAATGAGGTGCAAGGTGATGACAGCCAGCTTGCAGCTGGCCCTGCCGTACACAGTTTGGCCAGGGTGCTGCTGTTCTGTACGCCAGGAAGGAAATATGTGAAGGATAAGGTGCGCGGAGCAATTGTTACTGGCTTGGAGCTGAAGGGTGCTTAGGGATA
Organism: Ibycter americanus; assembly: GCA_035590275.1. Lineage (NCBI taxonomy): Eukaryota > Metazoa > Chordata > Aves > Falconiformes > Falconidae > Ibycter > Ibycter americanus. The sequence continues at coordinate 38,447,828 of JAVJGI010000062.1, read as the reverse complement.
TGGTAGCACTTTAAAACAAGTATTTCACCTTATATAAAGCATCTCTTTCATGCCTAGTGCTTAGTATTTATCAAAACTTTATAGGCTTATGAAGTTTAAAAAGCCAGTGTGGCTCAGTTCTTTTTAAAAGATTTTTGTCTAAAGTTTAGATTTTGCAGACATGGAAGAAAATGTTTATTTTTATAGTCACAGATGTCAAAGACAGCCAGGTGGGTTTTTCTTGCTGCTTCATTATGATTCATACTTCATAAGTGGAACTGAAGAGAGTCACAACTGTTCCTGACTGTGCTGCAGAGAACATCTGTTGTGCAAAGCCCGGAGTATGGTCTGTATATTATTCACATATTTAAGTAGAGTTGTAGGTAAGCTCTAATGAATTAAATAAATACCTGTGGTTTGACCACTGACAACACAGTGAGTGTCCATACACAGCACTCCCCTCCCTACTCCTCTTTGCATTCAGCATACAGGTCAACCTCTTCTTGCCTCACACCAAGAGATAATTATTAAGCTACAGATCCTGTTTAACAGAGAAGTTTCAAGGCTTTCTGTTCCCCCATCTTTTGTTTTGTTCTTCAAAGCCTAAGATGAAAGCTTCCAGCACAAGTTGCCTGCTGTGCTCGGCCCCGGTACCTGACTAGTGAGGTCAGGGCTACGTGTGGTCAGGAGCAGTGCTGCTGGTACGGGTCCCGCCAGCAGCAAATGGATGTGTCCCAAGCGAGCCAAGTGCGACAGCCTTTGGCACAGCTGTGGGATGACCCCAGGGTGAAATCCTGCCTCACGCAGCCTGTGGAAAATCTTGTTGATGGCAGAGGGGCCAGAAGGAGCCCAGTGAAGCCCAGTGAAGGCTTGAGGGCCACAGATGTTCTTGCAAATTAAAGATGCTCAGGGCTGCCTTCTGCCCCTGGAGCTGACTGGCACAGTCTGGAGACACCAAAACTGCTCAACTCCTGGCATTCAGAACAGGGTGCTCTCAAACCTGGCCTCACAAGTTGCCTTGGAGATTGCTCACGGTCCTCGGCCGAGCCCTGCCCAGGCTAACCGTGCAGGCAGCTGGTGGGTGAGCAGTGCAGGCAGTTGAGCCGCAGCACCGAGCTCTGCACCAGTGTCTGTGTGGCATGACTGAAGTTGAAATTTTAAAATAACAACAAAGCAGGGAAAAAGGCATGTAATAGGAACACCCTAGCAACTTTCACATTGTCTTTGGAGATGTTCAAATAATAGACCACATGGCTAATTTGGGATACTGAAGTTTTGGCTGCCTTTGCCCAGAACTGAGTTCCTTTGTTACCTGTGATGCTTCAAAACAACCTACACAGTGTGTTGAAGAACACAACCTTCACGCCTCTAAGTATTTAAATGGTAAATCCTTGGTAAATCCCTCACTGACTTTATGGATTTGTTGAAATGATGGTTATTTGGGCTGGGGTTATCTGAGCTGCTTGTCATCTAAGAGGTGTGAAAGCTTGACATTCCTGTTACTCACATGGTGAGAGTTTCTCAGATACCAAGCAGTTTAAAAATACTGAGGCTGGAGTCAGAACACTTTCTGAGCAAGTTAGGTTCAAGGGCTGGTGCACAACATGTTATGAATCCGGTTTTGAGGTGGTGTAGATGCTCAGTCAGGAGCAGGAGGAGGATGAGGGCAGAGTCTGAATGTGCTTGTCAGAAGGAGACAAATGGCACATGAAACTTGGCTTTAAGCTTTAACTGTCCTGTTATGTCTGGGGACAGGCTGAGGCCCATGGCTGGCAGGGCAGGGTGAGGGCAACTGGAGACCAGCCCTGCTGCTGCATCGCTGGGGCAGGGGCTGACATGGGGTCCTGTGCCATGGGCAGGGTGGGGGAGCCCCGAGGAGCTGAAATGAGGTCTGACTGGGACAGGCAGAGCTGGCAGTGTCCTAGCTGTACATCCCTGAAACCAACACCCCCCTGCTCTGTCCTGCTTGACAGAGCTGGTGAAGATAACACTGAAAAGCCATTCCTATGGACACTGCAGGTGCTCCAGGTTACACCTTGTAGCAGTTCCTCAGTGTATACCATTCTCCCACCTGTGTACACCGTACAGGCGGTCTCTACCCCACTATAAATTCTGCCCTTGGTTACACATGGCCTCTTCCCAGATGCAGCTGCAGGACCATAACTGAAATAAAAATAACTTTAAAATATTATATTTAAAGATGTTAGGAAAGTCACACAATTTGGAAGCCAGAGATGGGGCTCTCTTTAATCTTTGGCTGCTGGGGAAAATGCACTATTAAATCCCTCTGGGAGTCTTGCAGGTGTAAGACATGGTCACCCACAGACTTAAGCTCAGTTTAAGGAGCTCAGAAAGATGTGCAAAGGAAGCTCAGACCTGAATTTTGTCATAATTATATCTTCCATTTTTTGTTTTGTTTTTTTTTTTACAGCACAGGTGAAGGTACAAATATTTTTCCAGTGCCTTCACTGAAGGCTTTTCTGTTCAGCTCCTCTCCACAGCTCTCTGTGATTTGTGCCTGGCACAGGGCTGATGCATTTCACACTGAACCACCTTCCCCGGCACTGCAGTGGAAGATGAGGAGAGAAAAAAGTAGCTTATGTGGAATGAGGAGAGACTGCTGACAGCTGGTGAAATCCCTGTGAGCAAGGACTGGGCTTTGTAAACCTGTGAGCCAGCAAGCTGCCCCGATGCAAGCGTGTGGCTCCGTGCACGTGCCTGTGCATGCTGTCAAGGACGAGGTTGTACAGACTCAGAAGCACACCCTGTCTTTGGTGCCACCCCAGCTTCTCACACAGGTCTGCCTTGTCTCCACTCCCACAGATGTCTACCCAGGGCAGGTACAAATGTTTTCTCTTCCTACGAAGGCTTGCAGGGAGAAGCAGGGGAGCTGGACATCCCACCTTCCCCCCATGCCTATTCCCAGGCCTGTAGGAGTTAACAGCATCATGCAAGGGGCAACCCCAGGCTCTGGTGGAACTGCACTAGGGTGACAGCCCCCTCAAGCAGTCCCAGTAAATCCACTCATGAGACGAGTACTTCAAAGCACTAACACACATTCAGTTTTGTCAGAAACTCTGTGGTTAAAATTAGAGAGAGAAAGTGCAGATCTGGTGATACAGCCATACCCACATAGGAGTTCTTGGCCAGCATGGTTGTGTCTGCCAGGGAACACTGTTCTTCACACCTTTGGCAGATGTAGCTTTGCTAAGCAGAAGTCTGTGCTGTAGACTTGGCCTCGCTCTGTCCTTCATGTTTGAAACGTGCTCTGAGAACCACAGGTATCTTTCACACAAGATAAGAAAGAAGAGGAGGAGACTGAAACAATGGCCAGTTGTTTTCCACTCAGGACAGTATTGTTCAGCAGGTTTACCTTGTTAATATTTTTATCACATTGTCTCTCAAATGTGTCTGTACTATCTGCAATGTCTCAGGAAAAAAGAGAAGAAGAGAAGTTGGAAAAAGGAAGGTTTGGAGTCACTCAATCCGTTCAGCTATGGGTCTGGACAGCCCAGCTCCTGAGCCAGCAGCCCTGTTCTCACTAAGAAACATCCCAGCTTTGAATGAGCGATGGTAGACAAGCCATGCTGCAGTGCTGTGGCTGGCAGAGAGCGTCCCACAGCTGTGCTCCAGCCTTGGCCAACAGACAGTGCACAGCTGGTGTCTGCAAGGACGAGCACTGGAACAAACATACCTCTCACTGGCACTGTGAACACTATTCCATGTCTAAATAACTGGCGGACTGCCAAGAGGAGATAGAAATCCCAGTTACTGTGCATTGCCTTTGCTGTCTGTCCTATGTACCTGATATCCATTTCAGCTATTGGAGGTGGAGGAAAGGAAGAAGATAATGAGGAATAAAGAAGTGTAATAAAACTCCAAACAGGCACATTACTGAAAGAGAACAGGGAAAGCATAGCCATCCTGGGTACAATAAATCTTATCTTTAAATACTTTGAGCAGCTTTTTCACGATGATGGATTCCTTGGAGAGACTTAACTAGAACAGTTAGTTAGGGAGCTAAAGTCCTCATTTGAAATCAGCTCTTAAAAGCAGAGCTAAAGCCCTGTCTGTATTAAAATTCAAACTGAACCTGGCTAGGCAATAACGTGTGTCTCCAGGGTGACTTTGTAGCCATATACTTCCAACAATACTATAAACAGCAGAAGGTTAGAACAGAAGAGCCTCTGATGGTGTTAGCATACTGGCATGGACAGAGTTATAGGCAATCTGAGGCTAACAATTGTCAGCCTTTGAAAGCAAAACATGTATATACTTTAAGACAAAAAAAATATACAGAAAGGAAACATTTAATAGACACAGTCCCATGCCTGCCTGAGATGAATTCTGATACAGAAAATATTTTCTAGCTTACACATACACACCCGTAATGCTCAAGCCATGTCTGTGTGTGATTAGAAGTTGTGACCTTTCCTATTCCAGTAGCAAACTTAAAGAAAAACAATGAAGAAGATGAGATAGGAGAGCAAGTAGACCACCGTGCCAGAAGAAACAATCTCTGCTGCAGTCCCATAGAGCCAACAGTTCCCTCTGTGAGATCCAGGCTGGGTCTGACCTGGGAACCCAAATTCATCACTGCCATCAGTACTGGCAATGGCACCTGATGAAGCTGTTCCTAGCTCCAGCTGTCTGCTCCCACTCTTGCCAGGGAGCATCCCTCCCTCCAGGGCAGGACAGGTGCTGTGCTTGCTCCTCAGCTGGCATTGCTCAGTCTATTTTAATAATGATTGATTGAATTAATGTGTTCAATTAATGTTTTGAGTGGTAAATGGGGCAGTTCAGCTGGGGACAGGATCTTGTTCAGCCAGCTCTGCTTCTGTTAGGAACATTGATCTCTAAGAGATTGGGACAGGTGCCGACAGCTTGTCTTGCCATATCTGACAGCAAGTCCCTGAATCAAAACACTGGGATCAAGACACTGTGGACAGCATTGGTCTTTACATGTGGTCACAGCAGTGGGGCAGGCAAACAACCACATCTTGAACTATAGCAACTTCATCTGAGGATGTCTGCAGGTCAGAGCTATAAGTCCTGCTACAAGCAATGCATATTTTGCCACGAGCTTTAACTGAGATATGGGCTTACCTTGAGATAAGACTCAAGAGGTGTGGTTTTTGAATGTTTTGAAAGACTTTCCTTCTCAAAATATCGCCCCCCCTCAAAAAAAAAAAAAAAAAAAAGGAAAATCATATGTGCTCAGTAGCTATATTTCCAGGAATGAGAGGAAGCTTTCTATGCGAACTGCAGCAGGTGTCACAGGTGCTGGCTTGCATGGGGGCTTTAGCTGATTCACAGTTCAAATACATATAGTTCTCTTCTACAACTGTATCAGAAGTTTGTAAAATTTCTATTTGGGGCTCAGGAGGAGCTGTTGCCACAATGTGGGATGTCATAAGATCGTAGTACTGGTTACTTTTCCACCACTCCTCTCCTCACAGCTGTGTAGGCATTGCCAATACCTCTGAATAACTGTTCTATACCCAGCATCTGTGAGGAAGTTCTCCCCATCAAATGTAATGGGTTCGGAGTTTAATGAACTACAGCAGCAGATGCTTTGAGACACAGAACACCTGCTGAAACAATACTTGCACTCATGTCTCTAATTCACCTACGTGACAATCATGAACACCATAGGAAGACTGGTATATTCCATGCACAAATAGACATCTTTGTTCAATTTTTGTACAGCCTGTCTACCTGGCACGTACATGTGCAGCTACTGTGTGAGCATGTTATGCAAACAATATGACTGGCTTGGTAAAATAAACACAGCAGCTCTTTTCTGTATTTTAGTGTAGTTATATTTTAATAATATTTTGTATGTCTGAACAAAGACATCTCTGATTGATTATGGAGTAGAGTTGACCAGGAACCTTAAACCATTACCTCCCACTCCCATGACACCGGCTGCTGAATGAAACTGGGTGGATAAAATTAGGTGTGTTGAAAGGCAAATCCTGAAAATTTTGTGGGAGACAGAGAGAGTTGTTACTGGTCTCCAGAAAACAAAAGCAAATGTTCTGCATTTTGTTGCAACAGCAAAATCTGTATGGTGTGCCTTCCAGTGCTGTGGGGCTACTGTACAAATGACTCTGCTCATGGGTTCCAGCTGCCTGGTGTAAAAGTAGCTCACCTGGACTTAAAAACAGCAGAGTTGTTCAAAGATTACATCTTTGCATGCAGAATGGTATGAGGCTTTTTTCCCAAAAAAGATCTGGAACTTAAAAGTTTGGAGCAATAACATGCAAGGGCGGCTTGGTTCAAGTGTGTTTGATCTGTTTTTTGCCCTTCCTTAGGCGAGATGAGTTAGTTCAGCAACAAACAAACTTCATTACTATCACAAGTTGGCGGCCAAATGTGCTAAAGGTATACTTACTTGTTAAATAAATACAGGGAGTATATTTCACTGATTCACCACACCCACACAAAGCTCTGAATAATTACAGGCTTGTTGCCAGACAAGCTAGGGTTGTTGGGTTTTTTTTTGCAAACAGAGGTCTTATTCATAAGTCATAAATAACTGGCTTTGGTGGAAGAGCGAAGTTCTCACAGAAATGCTAAATGATTGTTCTGAGTGGACTTCTGCAGCCAGAAGGGGTGTTATATTTAGTTATTACTAAGTCATTCACTGCTAAAACTTAAAGGATAAGTTTCTACCAGATACAAACCAGTCTGAGAAAACAGAACATTATGTAAAATAGGGATGCTCTCTCCAACCGCTACTGCGTGTTAAGAAAATTTGGCTTCAATCATTTTAAAATGCCTTTATAGGTGCCAAACTTGTATACACCTCAGTGTGTCTAGCTCCTGTCTAAGAAACACTCAGAATTATGTCTTGGAGAACATAGTTTGCATGCCACCTAGGAATGCATCAGTCCACAGTGGTGGAGTTCTGGCTCTGGGTATCTTCATATTCTGGTGGCTGTCAGTAGTCAGTGATCTGTCTTGCTCTCTTGCCCCATTTTGTGGGGCCCTCAAGGGGTGGTGTGAATATAGAACTTTTCTGCTGACTGCATCTGTTCCTTATAATTGCCTAAGAGGATGAGTATGAGTTAGTGCTCTTTAGACCTGGTCACTTCCTGGCATAGGGGGAGAATAGTATGGAGAGTCAAATCTCCACAGCTTTCCAGCTGCCATCTTTCACCACATTTACACAAAAACTAAAAGAGAGGGAAGGATTTCTTGCTCTGAATATCTTTTTCTGGTTAATGTGTTTAGTTGCATCTTAAGCTGTTCATATCGGCTGGTCAGCAGTAAGAGCCTCAACAACCAGCAGAGCTCTAAACACCATATGGCCATGCTGCTATGGAAATTGCAGCTCAGCTAAGTAGCCAACAAACTGGTGAAAGGGTATCGGATACATCTAGCGGACACCTTCAGCTTTCCTAACTCTTACTTCTAACAAATCTGCAGGAATGAAGCCTTGCGGCAAGAATGGGAGAAGCAGCATGTTGTACGCTGCTTGGAAGGACACATGACGGGCATCGGCTGCTGATCAGGTACCCTCTGTGCTGTGGGACTGGAACTGAGAACCGCGGCAATATCCACCCAGTTCTGCTGTCTTACACTCCATTTTAACCTTTCATTGCTCTTGTTTAGAATTCAGCCAAATAACAAAGTCTTGGCAATTCTCTGTCAATGCCATGTGGTCTGTGCAGGTCTGCCCACATACTGGTAGTGCTGGTGGAAATAACTAAGGCCAACAAGCCCTGGCTGTAAAAACAGACAATGAATAGAGTGGAGCAGAGTATTCCTCTCTCAGATTTTTCTCCCTGTGATAACTGGCTCTTTTGGGAATCAAAGGGGTCATTTACTATCTCTCAATCTTTTTTCCTCTTCCATACCATTTTCACTTGTTCTCCTATTCATCTTTCCCCCCATTTTGATAAAAAAAGGCACACGAAGTATGTCTCAACATTTCAAAGTATTGACACATTTTCTGCACGAATTGTCACTCTTTCCTACAACTCTGCTAAGGATGGATGCATGCACCGTGCAGTGAGTCTGAGTCTCATAAACATTTGTTTCTGCCTCCATGTCTGGATTCTCTTGTTTTAGAAGCTCTCTAGGCTTTTTGGGATTTATTCTTCCTGTAGTTTCATCATTCTCAGTCTAAGCTTTCTGACGTTTCATTATGGGAAGTGAGAAAATGCTGTCACTACTGTACAACAACTATTGTTTCAAGCACCCTTTATCCCTAGCTGATTTATATTTCTGAAATTTGGGGCAAAGAAGAACCGTTGCAACAATGTGTGAGGAACAATGGCATCCTCTGTCTTACAGAGAGAGGCCAGACCACAGTCAAGAGGCTTGGAGGTAAGCCACTCACTAGATTAGGGTTGCACAGTCTACAGTAGGTTGAATGGGAGAGGTGGAGGGGAAGCTGTGAAGAAATCTTTTTCAAAACCTTTAATGCGTGGCATTTTTGTGGCTTTCCCTCTCCAGGAGCTGATATTGCTAATCCCTTTCTAAATGGTGTTTGAACACCGCTGTCCTCAGGGGTCCACCCGTCTCTCAGCTCCACCTCCTTATTCCCTGCTCCTTTGTTTATGCATCCTGGTCTAAATCCTTATGGGATTGATAAGGAAAATAACTACCTTGGCATTGCACGCTGTGGCACCGGAATGGTTGCCGAAGTTGATTAACATGGTCAAAGAATATTTTAGATTGACTAATTACTTGCCAGGCTCTGGAAGTTAGGGTGAGGAAACATTCACTTCCTTGATAAACTGGTCCAGGGAAGCTTTTCAGAGGGAGACAGTGGAAAAGACTGGAAAATACAGTGCTTGTCATAGCAAAGTTGTTAACTATTCCCAGATTAGTGAGGGCCCTTGTTTTTGGAGGTTGGGGAAGACTCAGAATAACCCATGGTGATATCCATCTGTTGGACATTAGAGATTTACAGGCTGATATAACGATTCTTCTGTTGCATGAAGTGGCCTTTTTCCAAGGGAGCCGAGGTTCCTCCTTGCATGTGGGCTAACACACTTAAGCTTTGCTCAAGTTAGTGGAGCTGATCCCATCTGAAGACGTGGCTTAAAGGCTGTAGTCTCAAAATCTACCCTGATTTTTTTTCCTCTTGCTTTTTATTTCCTAGTGGAAATGCAATCCTCAGTAGGATCTAAACACTGTGTTGATAGAAATCACCCTGAAATTTCAACAGGACATGATGTTCCCCTTCTTTTCCTTGTAAACTGTTCTGTTGTGCACCCTGGTTTATTGTAGATTGGTTTAGTAGCATTCTGTGAAGGTGCTAACATGCTTTAAGTGCAGACAGGTTATTTCTGATCCTTCTTTTAGTACACTTGAGAGATCATTAACCAAATACACATTGTCCACCTTCAGCAGAGAATAATCACAAATAAATAAATGGATTACTTATCATTTGCTTTTTATCATAATTTTACTGCTCTTTACAAGTTTTGTTGGAAACATGCCAAGCATGTTAGTATTAAGAAGACATGTCAGCATGATGGGAATTAGACAAGTCAGGTAATAAATATGTTTGTTTTGTGATAACCCATGGAAGCACATTGTGTAGGTGAGAAGAGTGCTCTTCAAAACAGGATATGGGCATCTCCAGAGATTTACTGAAGGAGTGGCCAGATACTGGACCACTCTTCTTAGCTGTAAAGATGGTTAAAGGCACACCTTATGTTCATTATAGTTTCCTTTTATTTTATAGCCTCACTCAACCAAGTGATAAGACAGCAAATAGCGCAGTGTGCATTCTTGTCACTGGCAAACAACGTGAGGTAAAGTCGGTCAATAAAGCTAATTGTACCTGGACAATCTGGTTAAAAGCATCATCAGCCAGTTGCCAGGACTACTCCTGCTTCAGTCAACAGACACAACCAATAGATATATCACACTTGGACATTTCTGAAGTTTAGGATTACGTCTGACCCTTCAAACCCAAAGTGCAGACCTCTTTCAAACAAACAAAAGCAGGCTGGCTTTGCAGATGTGTGCTCTGCAGGGATAGGCACCCTCATCCAGACAGTAACAACAGTGATGTTAATAATAACAGTACTAACATACTGAAATGTGAAATAATAGACCCCTAAGCAAACAGTTACTCTAGTCAGATAAGTTTGTACTGGATGTGGGTTTATTTGTGATGGGGAGCCAGGTCCAGACATTGCTAACCACTTTTGAAATAGTCCTCACTGGAGGTAACCTGCCATTTTTGTCTCATGAAGGTCTATGTGAAAATGGAGGGGTTGATCATGGATAAGACTTGTGAGGGTTATAGTTACTGTGCAGTGTTTTGGAAGAGATACGGCAAAAAAGATATATCTGCTTCAGGGGATGCCAGATCTTCAGCTGGAGGTTGGATGGGGAAGAGAAGGCAGTCTGTCTGCCTATGGAAGTCTCCCACAGGTTCCTTCGGGATGTCCCCTTCTGGGTCCTCTCTGAGGTGTTGCTGAGCACTGCATCTGCAGCCGGACTTAGTCAGTCAGCCCCTATGCACTTTTGCTTTCTTACTAGTAAACTGCTGAAGCTGTTTCCTTCAGATGTGGCTTTGACCCCATAATCTGTTTAAAGAGTTGAAGGGGAGGGATGACACAGAGAAATAGAGCTGCACTAAAGTGGGGATGCTATCAACAGCGCCAGATAAAGTCATCTCCTGCTCTGGGAGGCAGCACAACTGCATAGTTTCAGAGACTCAGGCTGGTCCAAGAGTCGGCTGCTGCCAGCTCTCCCTCGCAGGCAAACCCTGGTCCCTTTCCTTTCTGAGGTCTACCAAAGCGCTCAGGAACGATCCAGTTGTGCCAATGTGTAACCAGGGCTGCTGCCCTGGCTGTCACAGCTCTTGTGGCTGGGGACAAAGGAGTGGAACATGCTGGCATTCAGCCAGGCAGCTGGGCTGTCGCTGGTTTTAACTCGGAGGCTGGAGGAAATTTTAAATATTCTGTTCAGGAGGTCAGATGCCGAGGCTTGGATTTAATGGAAATATAAATCCCAGAGGGAGATGTACACTATGTGGGGCTCTCACAATGAGATGCAGACTTCTGAAGATGTTTCTTAATGTCGTTATTTATGTTTATTTTTCAGTGCTGTGGTAGCTCCCAGGAGCTATGAACCAAGTGCCTCTTAACCTTGGGACTCTATAAACACAGACTAAAAGGGTGATCCTGCTCCGGAAAGCTTTCTCTCTTTGGCAAGCTGACATTTGAGCTGATACCGTTTTACTTAAATCAAGCTAGTAAAATATACAGTGAGCGCCTGTTTTTCTGGCTGGGTGCTTACCTGTTTCTGTGCTTTGCTTGGCCACATTTCTTTCGCCTTTATGCACTGCAGCATTCCTTGTGTGGCTTCATCATTTCCATTTTCAAGTGTGTGCTCTGATTCAGTAATGCCTGATAATCACTTGGGGTAGTGTAAATAAAAAAAAAAAGGAGGGGAAAAAAATGCATTTTTTTCTGTTTTTCCTGACTTTATTTCATCGTGTTAGCAGCTTTCTGATAGGGAGAATGATGGTTTGTGAAGGAAGGAATAAAACATCACTCTGAGCCCTGCTCAGCACAGTCCCTCTCCTAACTTGAAAGGGTGCAAAAATGAGGAGCTTATAGAGCATCTTATTCTGGCTGGACACATCTTGCTTTGTATGATGGGCATCTGGCAGGCTCTAGTCTGCTTTCCACATTGTTTAGCACTCATTTTCTCTGCTACACACAGTAAAAAGATATGTATACAATTAAGAGACAATTTCTGCTTTGGTCAAAAGTACATCCAAGTGTAATTTAATATTCCTTAGGGAAACAAAAAGCCACACAATTTTGATGAAATTACGTTCCTTGTCTATATAAATTATTTCCAAACTGTTTTTTATGGTGGCTGGAAGCACCATTGTCACTAATAGAGACAGCTTGTGGAGAAAAGGTATTTAATTTCTCCCAATTTATTACGTACAAAATTGCTATAGCCTAGTTTGGCTTGTTAAGGAATGAGTGCTTTAGATGCTAGGCTTTAAATTAGTGGTTTGGCAGCTGTTCCATGAGTGTCTGAGCAGTAGTTGTGGTCCAGCTGATGCTTTTGAAAGCAGAGCTGGGGCTGAGTATTAAAGGCAGGAACTGTTTCAGCAGCCCCTAGCAAGCCAGACCCCCCTGGTGGTACGAGGGACTCCCAGCAGCAGGTCTGTGAGGACCACTGTAGTCCTGCCCGTCTATCTCAGTGCATCCCTGCCCTCCCCACTGGTGCTTCTCTGCTCCCTTAGTGGGTCAGCCTGGACACCCGAACAGGCTAAAAAATAACCCCACAAATAAAGGCCAATAGTCTGCAGTTGGTTAAGATCCCTGAGCAGATGGCAACATACAGTGTGGCTTCATGAGGAGGGAACAGCAAAAGCAAGCCAGCGACAGAGGGATTGCATCAGGGCAGATTTGTATCAGCTGCAGGTGCTGTGGAACCCTTAGAGACCCAGGACAGGGATGAGAAATATGGAGAAGAAAGACTGCGTGGCACCCAGTATGAGCTGGAAATGTGAATCCTAATTTAACTACCTGTTGAATGGGAATTCACCTGAGTGTTGTCAACACTAACTCAGTAATACTTGTGATGCATTCAGCTCTTCATGGATCTCTTGGGCTAGTAACAAAAGGTGACCGAGAGCACCATGAGTGGTATGGAGAAGAGAACAATTATTTACCTACTAATTACATTAGGAACTAAGAGGCAGCCACTGAAATGATCAGGTACTGGATTAAAAGGAAATGGAGGGAAATAAGATTTCTCACTATGCAGAACGTAACTGGCTGCAGGTGGGGGCATGGAACTCAGGTGTCTAGAATAGCAGAGAGTTGCTCCATACACCAAGCTACACTGGTCAAGCCTGGAGGTCACCCACCAACAAAAATTATAAGAAAAATCTTCATAGATCATAGCATACTTAAGCTTGGAGAGGGTCTCAGAGGTCATCTGGTCCAAATCCTGCTCAAAGCAGGGCCAGCTGCCATGGTAGGTTACATCATTACATGATCAAGTAACTTCAATGTCCATGTGGTATTCAGAAAGAAGCCAGTCTAGGTGTCCATGGACTACTTCTGTTCTCACTTTTCCTACCTTTTCAGTGCTTGACTTGTTAACAAGGTTCTTGCAGTGCACTAGAGGAGTAATTCCTGGTGCTAGCCTTGCAGAGGCAGTTGGGTAGTTTGCTGTGTAAGAGTTACAACTTGTCCTAGCAATTATAAACCCCACCTGCAATTATTTTTAGGCATAAAAGGGTAAGCTAGCTTTAAAAAGCATGTCTTAAGAGCTGTATGAATCTAGCAAAATTGCAACATTGCCATGAAGAAATGTGCTGAGACATGTGAGCCTTGGGCAGATTTAGTCTGCTGACAGGCTGAATCTTGAGTGGCACCATCTTAGTGAACCAATTAAATAACGGGCGCTAGTTTCCTAAGGCTATGACCCAAGGGAGTTTTGCATTGTTCAGCTGAAAGCAGGAATTAGTGAGTCAAAGTCTTCTCTGAATTACATTAGTTAAACAGTGACCTCAGCTTTGTTACCCCAGATTTCCATTCAGTAAACACAGGGCCTTATACTGCAAAGGTGCAGTAGAAGGCGTTAACTTTCTGTCCAGTTTTGGAATTAAATCTTTCTCATTTTCTCTGAAGTGAAGTAGCTACAGTGTGTTTCAAGAATATGATGAGAAAAAACTTTGGTTTAATTGGGAATAAAAAGGGAAAATGAGGGGAGACGATAGTCTGTGTGAAGGAATGGTTCATGCAGGGCATGAAGCTTCAAACTTAGGAAAGTCTGAAGCTATGGATTAATGAACAAGCAGGAAGGTAAAATAGATGCAAACTTAGATCTCAGTTTCTGATCTAGGTTCAGATTTACAGGGCAAGGGATGGAGATACATGTGAAAGGCTACACCCCATCTGTCAACGGCACTGACTGGAATGGTGGGTGACCCCATCACATATGACAGGTAGTCCACATTCAACTGGAAGCTGTGGGAGCTCCAGAGCTTTTCTGCACTGACTCTCTGTAAGCACTGGGACCCTGAGGCCTTTGCAGGCAGTATGCTACAGCAGGAAAGAAGGGTAGCCTGGGGAAGGACTGCAATGAGCACAGCCTTGTAGGGCAGAACACATAAATGAGATCGAACTAAAGGAACCAGGAGGCAGAAGAGACATGGGTCAGTGCAAACTGACTGTGGAAAACAATGCTTGGATATACAGTATATGAGCTGTGCAAGGCAGTGCAATAATGAAGTGCAAACAGCAAAATGAAACTTCACAGCTTCATACAGGCCAGAATAAACCAGTGCCATCTTAATGGCAAGAACAGCACTGTCACAGTTCATCTCCAGGAAGGGGATTCTCTGGTGGACGCCCACTGAAAAGCTGTGACCAGGAAGCGGAAGGTCTGCTTTGTAGTATCTGGGAGAACTTATGTGCTACACTGAGGCCACAAACCACCTACAAATTCATATGATGCAACAGCAAATCGCATGAAGGAAAGATGCTTCCCCATGAGAGCTCACAAAGCGCTGACAATATTGAATCAGGTGTGCAGACAAGGAAGAGTTTCATGGCAAAAGCAAAACAGGGATACTTTCCTGCCAGTGTTTCTCCATTGCTGTTGGCTATACATAATCTACTATCTCCTTGTAATGTGCTAGGCTTTGGTGGGCTGGATGGCCAAGATGCTGCTTTCTCTCTATGAGCCTTCCTGCCGCAACTTTCAGCGAATGACATCCCACAGGACACAGAAGCCAAGAGATCACCAGTCCCTGGCCAGGCAGTAAATGGGAGCAAATGAGCAGAAGAATGGAGCCTGCAGACCCATGAGGAGGTCAGGGTCCCACTGGCTAACAGCCCAACGAGGCAAAAACAAAGGCAGGAGCAGCCCCTGTGAAACATATATCATGGGAGATAGCAAGGGACTGGGAACCACGGTGACAATAAGATCAGTAATGCTGTGGCGTATTCTAGCCAGAAACTTGGAAAAGGTCCAGAATATGAAGAACTTCAAGTTATGTGTTTATGGAGAAGAGCCACAAGCAAGGTAGGTGGGTAACCAAAAGGGATTGCCAGACCCTGCCCTGCAGAAGGAAAGCAGCTTGAAGACAAGAGCACCAAAACATGAAGTGGGTTCAGTGGGCATCCCAGGGTGGCGAAGCCCATCTTTCTGCAGTGGGAGGTCACTGAAAGACACGTCCTCAGGAAGGGTTATGTATCAGGAAAATCCTGCCACAGTGAGTCAGAAAATTCTGGAGTGGTACGCAGAGAAGAAGATTTGGAGAAAGTCCTCCAGAGGCTGGAGAAGGAGGAATTTGGATGCAGCAGCATGAGGCTTGCTGCTGCACACCAGGTCACAGGCTACAAGGGTAAAGTGTCTGCACTTTAACTAACTAACCTGTTAGCACTAACCCCTGGGCCACTCGGGTTTCACGGCCTGGAAACCTGTCACACTGGTGGCCACCACAGAGCCGGTGACCCGCAGCGCCCAGTTACTGGCCCTGCTGCTGGTTTTGAACCTGGCGCTGGCCTGATCAGTGCCCTGCTGGAACCCTGCTTTTCCCACAAAAACGCTCCTAACCAGTCTAAATTCTTCACCTCAGGCTTTTGGGGTTTTTTTGGTCTTTGTGCCTCTGCCGGGGGAACAAAAATAATCAGGGAGCGTTACCACTTTACAGTGGGGTTCATCAGCTTTGACGCCAGCAGGAGAAGGGCTGCCCTGTGGCGTGCCTCAGGGCTCCACAGGCTGCCCGCCGCCTGCAGAACCCCCCTGGGTGAGCCTCCCCCGGCCTGCCAGGCAGCTCTTCTAGGGG
>JAVJGI010000062.1:38346574-38431884 GCA_035590275.1 Ibycter americanus | reverse complement strand
TCATGAACTGTGTCTGCGTGTTTCCTACAGCCTCACATCGTTAAACGTGATGGGCAACCCCACCCCCACCATCCACCACCACTCCGAGCTAATGCATCCCGGAAAATACCTGATTGCAAAGCTGCCTGCAAGCTTTGCTACGCGTTTATAATGATACTGTCAATTATTTTCTTTTCTTGAGATGCTGCTCTTATTTTCCTTTCACTAGCACATCTCTTTGGAGGACATGTATTTTGCTTTCTCTGACAGAGTTCACAGAAATTCTGTGTGAACTTGGTTTGCATATTAAGAGAAGATGGGGGGGGTGACAAATTTCTCTGAGATCGACCCTTTTTGTTTGCTGGATGCTATTCAGCTGTGGCCATTCCCTGCTAACCCTGCGTTTGGACATCGCTGTTTTTCTAACTTTCAGGTCCAATGAGAGCCTGGTAAGACAGAAGGAAGGTCCTCATCCATAAATTAGGTATTTCATAATCCTAATGATCCAGTGCTTCATAAATTATGCTAATGTGCTGGAGCTGGAAATTAAAAAAACCCAACAATATCCTGCTTTGAGTAATTCCCCCATTTCTATCATTATTTAAAAGTAGACATCAGTCCACCTGGGAAAGAGCCCCAGGGCGCTATCCCATTCTCTGCTCAGACACATTCATTCCAGCCTTGCTTGAAACTGGGATGGGCCTTGTGTGGTTACAGGTCTGATCCCCCGCAGTGGCAGGCAACCGTGACCATGTCATTGCTTTGCTTTGCCCATGTGGTCAGAGAGGTCTGGAAAAGCAGCGGTGAGGATGAATGCTCCTGGGAAAGCAGTATTTCAAAGAAGAGTAAACTGATGAGCCGGGGAATTTATTTGCCCAGAGTTGTGAGTTTTGATTTATTTGCTTATACTGACCATACTGAACACCACTGAATGATTTTTGTCAAATCATTTCAACAGTGCTGGATAGTTGCTGAATAAAATACACATGCACCCCTCCCAGCTGGTTTAAGAAATACGTGATTTGAAGTCTCATCTGTCCTTAGGACCTGCTCTGCATTGTTTAGGTTTTACCACACTGGGTGATATGGACAGCTTCATTATTTAGGGTCAAAGATTTATACGCTGTAAATTGCTGTAAATTGACGCATCCTCTCCTCTCTTTTGTTTGACATGTATCCCAAGCGGAAGAGCACCGCGTACTGCTAGTACTGGGCACTGATTTCTCTCATCACTGGATCTTCCTAGCAAGCACAAGCTGGATCTTTTGGGACTCTGGTCTGATTGCTACCTGTATGCATGTGGCAATGTCTCCTGCAGGATGCTTTGAGCTCTGCCCTCAACTAAGTTGAGAACTCAAACCCAGGATAAAATCCTCTAAAAGTGAATTTTCATATTCAATTAGTTTAGGTCATAACTCTGCTTGGAATAACTCAGACTTTGAACCAGGTTTGTAGACATTTGACTTTCTGCAAACATCTTGAGAGGACCCAAGCCATCCTTTACATTTTTCTGACTGCAAGTTTTAGGAGCTAATATATCTTTTCAATGTCACTTTTATACATACTGTACTGAAACCAAATAAAAATAAAAGTCTGAGAACTATATGGAGTTCAAATTCTGATTGCTTCAAAGAAATGTTGACAATTGCTGCTCCCTTTTCCTGCAGCTGCCCACATAAAATCTCTTTCTATGCCGTTTCTGGTGTTTCTAGCAACTCTGATCAGAACCCCCGAAAATTATTTGAACACAATAGTTATACCCACATGTATAAAAATTGTATGTACATGTATGTATGTACACACGCTCACATGCACTTAGCAGTGAGGAGGAGCAGACAAGTGGTATATGCTTTTGAGGCCAGCTTTTTTGATGAACCGAGTTTCGCCATGTCAGCATTTTGAATCCATAAAAGCCAGCCTCAGTGGAATTTCCACCCACTGCATTTTCCAACCCTGAGGCCTGCTCCACGTCTCAGAGCTTGACTAGTAGAAATATTTTGATTACAGCCTTAATTGCTAAAATAAACCCAAAACGCTTAGATAGGTAAAAGCCCAAGCCTTGATACAGTTTTACTAAGATGTAGGTGATACATACAATGCATTTTATTAGCAGGGATTTATTAGTTATCATGTGGGTTTTTGTGTGCAGGAACACGAGTGAGTTCTGGCCAATTTCACTTCTAAACTCACCTTTTTCTCCCAGGTTTGTAGCCAGCACATATGGAGGGATCCTATATACTTCTCCATCCTCTATAGCTAGACCACTGTGATTTTTTTCTTCCTGGTTGAGGATTACAATATCATTGTAAAGTAAGTTTAGCAAGCTAACATATAACTGTTTCCAAGCTCTATCTGTGTGGGGTGAGATATGGGTGGATGGGTGGGCAAGGGAAAGCTGGATCACTTTAGTTGTATAAGCGCAGTTAGATAAATGTCAGAAACAGAAACTGGTTCCAGTCAGGTCTGCCACAATGGTACATTCAGATTCCATAAAACGTGAAAACAGGAAAGAAAAGTCAACATTGTGACAGAAATTTGCCACACTTCTTGCTGCCTTTGTTGGATAAATAGCCCTAGTAGTTGCTTAATGTGTCAGGCTGTCCCAGGCTGTGTTCTGCAAGGTGGAGGGAGGGAGTGCTTGGACATCTGTTGCCATCTCCTTCCCAAGGTGGTTGTGAGTAGCGGGATGGACAACCTGGTCTTCTTTGTAGACAGGGTTTCCAAAAACTAGCCTGTTGATGAGGAATTTGTGGTGAAGTGTCTGTGCAATAACCAGGCTTGATGCTTTATTTGTTGGAGCCTGTTACTGTTTGAGAACCTCACTCGGGGTTCTGCTGGGTGCTGGAGGTGGTGTTGATAAGGGGGATTTAAAAAATGGATCAATGATAATAAGCCACGTAAAATACAGTAAAGTATTCTTAGTGTACTTTCTGCCACTTCAGGCATTGGTGCATACAGGTCAAACAAGACAAGTGGTGATGAAGGGTATGCATTTTATTGCTGTTCATATATAATGACTCATGTTGCTCAGTTGAGATTTCTGTGCTTGTGAGTCACGTAGACCTTTGGAGCAATTATTTCTTCATCTTTGACACTTCACAGTGATCCTGCTAAGCCTAGAATGACCCTGTAAAAGGTTGGAGAAAGAAAAAGAATGGATTAGGGAAAAAGGGAAGAAATAGAACCAGAGAAATTAAAAAGAAAAAGGGATAAGGTGGGCAGACTTTGGTGGAGTTGGGGGGAAATGGAGGAAGCAGTATTTGTCTTGCGATAAAAAATAAAATGGACCTACAAAGCTCTTAGCAAATGGTTGATGTTGTTGATTTAATCCAGTATGACACATTGATCCATGTATTCATGTAGCAGTTTCACTAAAACAAACAAAAAAATCCCAAGAGTTTAAGTGCTGTGCTTTTGGTAATGAGCTGCTCTATCATATGACTCATTTAGGCAAACACATTGAAGTTCTTTTAATGCCAATTTTATAATGTAAGTTAACTGGATACACTGAAGACTTCCAAACTGTGACTGCTTGGCTGAGCTGACCACTCAAAACCTATAAAGCTCAGAGTGGTGATCTGCACTACTCTGAGTCATGGCTTGAAGTTGCCATCGTTCATCCACATCATCCAGACTTCTTCAGGTCATTTGCTTTAGGCTCACTCACGTTATATGGCATGCTCACTTGTATGCAGCAGGGCAGATTTATCAAGGCTTCTGCAGGAAAAAGGAGCTTAAATCGTCCTGCCTTCACAGGTCTTCCTTCTTTGCTCAGAATGAAACTCAGTCCTTCCTACCAAGATTTAACTTCGGCTCTGAGTCTATTCCACAGGCATTTCCTAGGGATATGTGTCCATGTGAAGCATGGACAGGAGTGTTGGCTGAGCCTCCACAGGTAGAAGGCAGCTGACATAGTGTGTGGTTATCCCTGCTCAAAGGACACATTGGACAGAAGTTGGATTTGCTGTCTGGTTAAGCCTTTCCCACGCTTATCTTGCAGGAGGGCAGCAGAAGATGCTAGAAAGATGTAAAGGCAGGAGTTTGCCTCTCATAGCCAACCTACAATACTACTCTTTAATTTAGAAATGCCTTCAGGTGCAGATAGAGTTGGGAAGTTACTAATTCATTACTTTAATGCTCAGTGCTGGGGACAGACATTAATGCAAATCTCACGGAAGTCAAAAGAATCTGCACAGGCTGAGCGGAGGTCACAGCTGCACTGTGGTGTATTAAGCCACTGATCTTATGCTGTGTGTGTACTGCATCACAGATCAAATGAAGACAATAAGCAACTCTGCCACATTGGCATGCCCGTGGTAGGTAGGAAGCACCAACAGACTGGAAAATAGATGTTCCAGTTCACCCATTTGCTTTTTGGCACTCTCAGGCATTGAACTGGCTCAACAGACAGGATTTTATCTGAGTTCAGAATATCTAAGAAAAGAAATCATACCTGTCAAGGCCTTTTTTTTTTCCAAAAGGCTGCTCTGAATCAATACACTGGAGATAACAGCCTTGAACAAGACTAGCTGGAGCAGGGGTTGTTTTGATAGTTATGCATTCAGTACTCAGGCTCATGATCTTCTCCCTCAGCAGCACTTTGACTCAAAGGTGAAGTATTTTGGTGACTGGAACAGTAGACTGCAGAAATGCGGAGGGAGGGAGCAGACAAAAGGGTCACAGCAGGGAGTGCACAACGCCAGCAGGATTAAATTTCCCTAGACCTGTTGTAGCCATTTTCCTCGATCCTATGGGATCCTTTGTGGATCGCAGAGCAGAGCACAGCTGTTATTTTTCGTTGTGGCCAAGCAAATCCCAGCTGTCTGTCCCTACATGAATGGTTCACTGCATTCTTTTTTCAGCCGTTCTTCTCTTCCTTTCATGTGTGTTACAGACTGTGGAGAGCTACCGAGAACGCTGCTGAGTAAAAGTATGAAACAGTCATCTGAAGAGGAGTGTGATTATTTTCTAAGTGTGGTAAGTGGAGGATGAAACTGACTTAAAATAGCTCATCTTGACTAGATCTTCCTTGTGAGCTATCAACCTTGTTACACAGGAAACTGGACTATTTCTAATTATGACTTCATTATGGAGAGAACTACAAACGACATATGCATAACAGGTTGTCAGGACCTCAGTGGCTGAGAAGACAGGTAAGAGGCTGGATAACTTTTCCCACCAAGGTTGCTGGTTCCAATCCAGATGTTGTCATAGCTGGGTTCCCTAGGGTAGACCAGCATGTATTCCTGATAACTCTCATTTACCTCTACTCGGTGATATGATGGTTTCAGTCCAGTCTCTGGATGTCCTCCCAGACATGCAATAGAGGCTTTTTTCTCTGGCAGAGTCAGCACAGAAGATGGTAGCTGGGACAATCAGTGACTTTCAGCCATTGTACAGTTCCCACAAGTCAACATAGCAGCTGAGGCAGAAGTTGCTGGTACCATTTCCAAGTGCTTTGGAAAGGGGTGTGCTCATTTATTTCAAATTTTCTAAAAGTCCTAAAGAAAAAAAGGTGGGAAGCTAGAGAGGTAGCTGGTGCTTATAGCAAAGAGGTCATTCTGCCCTAACAAGAATTTGGGTAGAGTTGGTTCTTCAGGCTGACAACAGGTGAAGGAAGGATGTGTTTGCAGCTGATGTCCCTCTCTCCTACTGAACTAACTCCTGGGAGTGAATCCTGAGAGTTCTTGCCAACATCCTTGTTTTCACTGTAACATTTTCTCAGACAAGAAGGAAAAATGTGACAAACAGCATAAAAACTGTTCAGAGCATACAGGAGCATTTTGTGCTTGCAGGAGATCAGGCTAACTTTTCCTTTCTCTAAAAGCTTTCTGGAAGACATCCAGCAGCCTTTTACTCCAGCAATTACATAGCTGCACTTTCAGTCAGTTGTATTCTAATGGTTCTTTAGCTTTTTTTTTTTTTTTTGGTTAAACTAATGATATTGCTGGATATATATTTAATTAACCCTTCAGGGCACTAAAGTAACTGTCTGAACATTTAGGAAAAGCAGCCAAGTCTGACATTGTGTCGTAAAATAAAGGAGCTTGCCAGAGCCTGGACATAGAAGCCTTGTGCGGGAGAGCTTGACCCAAAGCACAAGCAGAAACCTGATAGCTGGAGAAATACCCTGTAGTTAACGGGCATGTAAACCAAGGAACCACTGTGAGATTAACTATCAGGTACTATTACACTCTGCTGCACTAGGACATCTTTTTGGTTCAAAGACCTATTTATACTAGAGCCCTTTACCAGGCCAGAGCTGGGTGTATAAATGCAGACCCTCTCTACGTATAAGGAGGCCTTTATTTTCTCGTAGTGAAACAGAGGTTCAGCTGTGACCTTTGCTGGCCCTGGCTCCCACCTCTTCCCAGGGCTCCCCTCAAGCAACTAAGTGACTGTTTGAAGCTGGGGAGACCAGCAACAAGGGGAATTTGTATTTGGTTCCACTGAGGCTTAATGAGACCTTTATTATTGCTTGTCACTGCCTCTACTGATGCTGGAGCTCAGGGAGTTTTTTAAACAGATCAAGGCATGTTTTAAACTCTTACCCCAAGGCAAATTGGCCACTTTGTCTGATCACAGCCTCTGTGCTGATATAAAGGTCCATCTGTGAGATTGCACAGACAGCTCTTGTAAAAGCCCCACTGACCTTGGTACGTGCTTCAAAAGTTATGTACTTAGTATTAGTCAACAGCTTCTCAGCTGCTAGACTTTTCTTAGGGCTGTGTGTGTCTGTCTGTCTCTTTATCACCATAAGGGCAATATGTATTCTCTGAAACAGCTAAGTAGCTTTTAGCAAGATATTGGAAAGGTGAGGTGGCAATAATAGCTGCAGAGTGACCTTCCTTGTTAGCCAAAGTGCTGTTGAAAGGATCTTGGCATTTTACACCATACAACTGCTGTGTTTGGACTAGGAGGGCTTGGAAACCTTGAGGTGCCAGGTCTGCAGTAAAACTGTACAAATAAGTGATTTGCAATTTACTGGCTGTGCTAAAAAAATCCAAACCAGGAGAACAAACAACTTCATCCGACTTTAAAAAAAAATGAAAGCAAAGAATTATTTTTGTATAATTTTCAAGATTATTTTTATCTTTCTCAAGCAAGAAAGTAGTTTAGATACATTGTGTAACAAAGTTGGTGTGAAATAAAAACCAAAATAATGGTTTTGAAAAGTCAGTTCACAGTTATAGGAGCTAAGACTGTTGGGGATTTGTAGTGGCATAATAATAAAAACAATAACACATGCTTGTATATCACTTCTCATCTTCCAGTGGGTGGATCAGTATTTGCTGGAATTTTGTTTAATAACACTAAAAAATGTTCTGGTCATGGTACATTTCTTTGGGAGAAATGGTTTCGATTTTCCATTTTAAAGTCTTTTTCTCTCAGATGTGTTTAAAACTCCATAGTACACTGAGGTTCCATGTTTTTGCAGAGCTAGGCACATCACTTGCTTTTGTATACTCCACCAACTACCATATTGTATAAATTGTGGTGATTAGGTAAGGTTTTAAACCACACATTCAAAACACAGCATCTAGGGAGCCTATATTTTGATTAGTATTGAAAAAAATATTTTGAATATATTTGAAAATCTCCAAGTCCTTCAGAAGCTTTGAATTTTTTTCCAACACATCTGTTTACATAAAGAAAAACAAAACTGTAAAATAGTCTTCGCACATCAACAACTGAAATAAAAGAATAAACATTCAAATCACATGAAAAACCAAAAACCATTCATGGAGGCACTGTGGATTAGAAAGACAGTAGGGAATAGCTCTGATCTGCTGCGTATTCTGATATCTTTTCTTGATGCTTCAGTTCCCTTTTTGCCAATAATTTCCCACATTTGTAAAATGCTTTGAGCTTTAGGCAAAAGCATATGAAGTAGGGCAGTAATATCTTGTTATCATCACCAGCAGTGTTACTGCAAGTGACAAGTACTTTTGCTGTCTCAGAATCTAAACACCCTGTATTGCCTGCCTTCACTGAGTACGGAAGGTCACTTCTTCCTCCTGGAAAGACTGTGCTGTGAGGACAGATAAATACCAGCTGAAGCCTGTTGCATTGCAGGCATACTACAAATTTTAACTTTCTGTAGATGTTGGCATTGAGCTACCCTTCGGTGTAACGTGCATGTGCTAACCTATATAAAAACAACGAGGCAGTTGCCTTCTGTTCTCAGCCTGAGCTCTTTCGAAACACTGCTGTAGCATTTTAAGGTTGTAAATGAAAGCAAATCACAGTCCAAGCTGCTGCTTTTTGAAGTTCAGTCTGCAGCTTGTTGCTGTTGATTTTTTTCTCATGAGAGGGCTCCTGTTACAGTAGGACATCTGTCCAGCTAGAGAGTCCTCATGCCCTTAACAGCCTGAAACGTTTTGGGGCTTGGACCTTTACAGATGGGGTAAATTAAAACTGGTTTGTGGGTCAAAAGCAGTTCCCGTGTTGTCCTGTGAGCTCAGTGACCCTTGACTGGGATCTTACATCCTCAGGAAGGGGCACTACCATCACTGTCATTTGTTGGAATCATCTATTTGATTTGTACCAAGAAGCCTGATTTCAAAAGCAAAACAGCACATAAAAACCTGATTGAATTGATACACACGTTATTTTTATTTTTAAACAAACTCTTTCTTCCATCTGCCTGTGGTCTAAGCAGTGTCCTTTAGCTGTACCGCAGGGTACAACAGCGCAGCGGTTGTTGTTGTCAGGGAGCAATTTCCCCTCTAGCTATGAGGGAAAGGTCCCCCTCAGCCCTTCTGGGATGATGAGCAGTGAAGGAGAAGAGTGAATAGTTCCTTCTTTCCCAAACAAGCCTAATGAATGCTGCATTATGTGCAACATACATAGAAATAAAATAGAAATTATATTTAGGATAATATATTTAATGATATTTAATGTTACATTTGTATCACATTTAATAAATATTTAATATGGTAACATATCTATAGTAATAATATTTAACTATATAATTTTGAGATAGCCAAAATGTCAGCTGCGGTGCTCAGTGAGCACAGGGTTACTTACGTGAGGCTATAGTGGGCTAGGTCTTCAAAGGCGCATAGGTGTCGGAAGGTGTAGGATTTGTATGAGCTTGTAAGTAGATTTGGTTGCTAACTTCCATTGCCTGCTTTAGGAGATCTGGAAAGTCTTGATGGGCATCTCTTGCAGCTTTCAGCTAAATAGCTTGGAAATCCTTCTCCCTGATGTCTGGGCAAGGCTGAGGGTACACGGAGGGCTAGCAGGGCACTGAAGCCTCCACCTTTTTCCCCAGCAGGTTGGCCAGCTCGGTGGGGTGGGCAGGCTGCTGTCCTGAGGAGCTGCTTTTTGTGCACCCTCCTCACCACGCAGGCTGAGCACTCCCTTTAATATATCTTGTATCAGCCCCTTCATGAGACAAATCTGAGATGAGAAATCAAGATTGATGGGAATACCAGCTTATTAGTTTCATCCTGAACGCCTCCTGCTAAGGGACTGATGTGCTGGCCTGTCTCACAGGGTGCTGCTCTCCTGCTGGCTGGGTGTTGGTGGTTTTTGCTGTGGAATAGCTGGCTTTTCAGTGTGAAGGGGAACAACAGAATTAGGCCTTACATTTTTCCTCAGTCCTATCTCAAGCTGTCTTCGGCGGGGTTAATAGTCTTCTGCCTAACTAGAGTGGTTAGTCTCTGCCTAACGAGACTTCAGAGCTTGGTCTATAATTAGGTCTGCTGTGGGTTAGAGGCTGTCAGAGCAGATGGTTTTGTTCCCCCACAGTGACTGATAGAAGAAGATGGTCCAGGGTGTTATAGTCTATATAGTATGGGGGAAGCTGCTTTGCCAAGGCTGGTGCTTCTCTCTCTCAAGGAGAGGTGGCAGAAAAACCCCTTATCTCCCTCCATATTTGCATGACCTTCCTGTCAATGTTTGGTGGTTTGTTTTTTTTTTTTTCAGGTATAGGGGCATCCCTTCGAGCAGCAGACAGTGAGTATATGAAAGTCTCTCAAGTCATCAGAAATCTGGAGGAGTTAGGCTGGGTAATGGGACAGGGAAAAGACATTTGCTTTCCAGTGAGGAGTGATGTTGTGGTTCATCCTGGCAGTATCTGGATCCTTGGATGCAGTGGGACCTGCTGCAGCTGTTTCCAGGGAACATGTCTTCTCAAGGCATGGCATTGAAGCATGACACCTCCTCCCTGCACATGGGGTGATGGTCTGTGCTGGCACATGGGTGCTGCAGCGGGGCAGGCACTGATGCTGCTCTGCAGAGCCGGGGGCGGGGGGCCGCCCTGCAGCGAGGCAGCCAGAAGGAGAAGAGACTGACCCAGGGTCTTGCATTCAGAGCTGGCTTGATAGATATGGATCTGGGCTTTTCCCAGGAAAAGGTACTGAGATCTCTGCAGCTTGCGGGTGGTATTGGGATACCTTCTCATTGGGTTTGCCAGGCACAGCTGGTAACGGAGGATGGTAACACGTGAGGGTGACAGGTCCATTTCCCCTTTGCAGTGCAGCTCCTGGCAAGGGAATCTCTAGGTCCCAGCTGAAACAGGATTTTTTTTAACAATCAAAAAACCTCAACAATAGGTTTATGAGTATTTTCAACAGTAACTAATGGGCACACAGATGGTGAAGGTGAACTCTGATGTCCCAGCTGAAAATCTGAATGAGAGCTGAAATAGCCATTAAGTTATTCTTTTATTTCTGTTCATGGTGAGGCAACAAATAGACCTGGAGTTCTTCCAATGTATTTTCAATTCAGAATCATTCATTGGATTTCTTCAAGTAATTGACTTTGCAAATCTTTGCACATTCACAATAGCACAGTTGCACATCACAGTTCATGCTGTGATAGTTAATACATGTAAGGCTCTGATCCTACTGAGTATGAAATCCTGGAATTAGTGAAACCAAACAGGGGTTTTGACATTAATTTAATTGAGACCAGGATTGAATCTTGATGCAGTCCTACCAAAGCCTTCTTTACAGTCTCGTATTCATGGCAGAGATGATGTTCAAATATGTATGTTGACTGGGTAATACATGCAGGCAGATCTGTTTGAAAGAGAAGTCAAACATCTGTGCCACATCGGTTGATTAGTGAATTTTAAGAACTTGCACATAAATCAGTAAATCAGAAGATTAAGCTTCCTTCCTCGCTAACAGATGATTGTAGACATTTTCACTGAACTGCGCGATGCTGACAAAGTTTGGCAGATGGTGAATGACTTTGCTTTTCAAGTATATTTTTCAATGGCTGATTGACAGCTGACAGGCACTTTTTCTTTAGACAACAGTAAGTCAATTTTCCTCATCATTCTATTTGGGGATGGCAAATGCTGTCCTCGTTTCCAATGGGTATGTATGGTCTGGACCTTCCCCGAAAGCAGAGTACGGGAAGCTCACACTCACAGAATCACTTGTGAGACTTTGCAGGGCCAGGGCACCCTGCACGGCATCCTGGCCTTGCAGGTACCAGAGGGTACCGCAACACCAATAGCCCGCAATGAAAATGCAGGTAACTGTTGGCAGTTTTCATATTTATACAGACCAAGACCGATGTTAACGGGCTTTGCACCGGGAGATGGCAGAGTTGTGCTGTCCACGCAGCCTTTACCAGCACTAGTTACTGATTCCATGCCTTTCTAGGACCGGATTTTAAAGCTCTCCCAGGAGCTGCTGTATTCATGGGGAATACACTGTCTGTGCTCAGCAGTTTATTTAAAGAACTATCACTCTTGACTTGAGACTGACCTGAGTTAAATCCCCCAGATTCAACCAACCACAAGCTTTATGAAAGTGCAGATGAAGGACAGAAATTTCAGTTTAGGCTGTCTTTTTTTGTGGATGCTTCAGTTCCACTGGGTGTTCCTCAGACACCTGAGAAATAGGTGATGCCAACTCGATTCTTCTAGCTGACTTCTTCTGTCCTCTCCTCCCTCCCTATGGGTTTACTTTTAGTATGTGTATGCTGAAAGTGAGTTCAGGTGGGTTTTTTTGTTTTGTTTTGGGTTTGTGGTTTTTTTTTTTTCTCCTGTTATGCTCATCTTTAGCACAGTTCACTCTGTCTTGCAAGTTCTGAAAGGCAGAGGGATGATGGTTTCATGTGTGGCACAGAGAGGCAATCCTTAACATGTTCTACCTGTTAAGCCTACCATCTCATTCAGCAGTCACAAAATCGTACAGATAAAGAAAATGTCACTGCCTGTTGCCATTAAAAGAAAAGCCTGCTTTGTTTGGCTAACGGAAAAATCTCATGGTAATCTGTTCTGACCTCTCGGTAAATGTAATAGCTTTCCACTGCTAAATTTTATAGCCCTACCCCAAAAATGAGTTACATGCTGCAGTGACTTTCCAACCACAGGCTAAGTGTGAGGTTTGTGGTAGGGGATTTTTGGACTTGTTTTGGGTAGTGGCTGAGGCTGTGCAAACTAGCTGGCAAGCTGGATTTTTGCTATTCTGTTATGTATATACAAGGGAGATTGCCATAAAAATGGATTATTTTTTTCCCCAGTAAATCATTAATCATAGTAATAGCAGTAGCAGTGATTAATTGATCAGAGAGGAAGCATGTGCCTGAGCCATGACAGTCACTGAAAACAAGGTACTTTTTAGTCAGTGACAACTTGCCTGGGAGACCACAGCCTCTGCTACCTCCACGGACAGTGCCCAGGCCAGCACAAGTGCCTGCAGACTCCATCCATCTTTCAGTGCTAACTCATTCCTGCCTGCCTCCAGTCCTATCCGTGTGGTGTTTCAGCATGAGAAAACCCAGGTTCGCCAGCTAACCCACCCCACTGCCAGCCCAGAGCCTGCTGTACATGCTCTCAGTGGCTGCCTGCACTGTCAGACAGCCCACAGGGAAAGACCAGCAGCATCTGTGCTGACCAAAATATGCCTGGGCACTGCTTGGAGAGATCCAAAACCACGCCAGAAACTCGGCTGACTCTTTCACATTACAGGGGACCAGGCCAGCACGTGGACCTGTGCTCGGGGAGCGCTGCACAGCACGAGGTGAGGGAGAGCTGTGTGCCTGTGTCTGATGACCTGGAAGGACAGTACACCCTGCAAGATCTGCTGGGTGATGTGCTGAGGAGTGGGGCATATGTGGGTAAAGGCTGCTGTGCCTGCATCATGGCCACCCTGCTTGGAAGGGTGCAGTGTCACACTAAGCCAGTCATTCCTATGTGCTGGAGAGCCAGCCGGGCTTGTGCCAGGCACTACCCCTTGCCAAACGCACTGTGCAGGCAGGGCAGCTAGCCACAGGGCTCAGAGCAGATGATGAACTCAGGCAGATGTAGTCTGAGGGACTTTGATTCTTCTTGGACTCAGATCCTCAGCTAACGAATGTACCTTTCATGCAAGCAGTGGAACAGGGTGAACAGCAGAGCTGCATGGAGAGGGGAGCATCCTCAGGTTTTTCTGCAGTTCCCTCCCTCTCCCTCCTCCTTGGTGCCAGAGGGCTGATGGTGATGACTGTCTCATAGTTTGGCTGTACAGCAGCTGCGTGGACAACATAGCACCGTCAGGACAGGAACAACGAGTAGGCAGTGTTAAGTCTCTCTTTGTCAAGAGCCCTGGGTTGTTATTACAACACATGCTCTGACTCTGGCACGGTTCATCGGGCACAAGCAGAACTTTAGTCCTGAGCAGCACGCATGATTTACAGCTGTCACCTTTATATTATCCTCCTGCCAGAGCCTCAGTACCCAGAGCTGCTCCAAGCCACACTGTGTTACGGCAGTGGTGATTGTGTCCAATTAAACTGAGGGCACAATTGAACTGCTCTGCAGTATGACAGAGACCAGGGGAGAAGATCTGTGTCAATGTCAAAAGCAAATGGGTTCCCTAGCTTGAAGACTGTTTTGAAAAAACCTGCCCAGCCAGGTTTAGTCTGGTGCCACCAAAGGCATCGCCCCTCTGCCATCATTGGCTCAAGGGAGCCAATTCACAGCATGGGAAAAAAAAATATTTTCAAGCAGATTTTCCCATCTCAAAGATCCTCTCTGAAAGCTCCCATGTAAAAGAGTGCTTTGGTACTATGGGACTCAGACAAACTGGCTGTAATGACCATCTTGCTTCCAAGCTGCTGTCTGAGATGTTTTGAAAAACCCATAATTCACTGCTTTTTGTACTCAGACCAGTTCAGGAAGGGGACGCGGTTGGTGTCCATTGCTTGAGCTATTTGTGCTGACACACAAAGAAGGGGACCGTATTCCACGCCAGGCCTGGAAATCAGTTCATTAACATTATCTCTGACTTTTTTTTCTTAGCTGCCATTTCTTTTGTTCCAGTGTAGATCCCTTTTTGTCAGCTTCTTCCCATCTAATTCAGAAGACCAGCTGGTCTCTATGCTTCTGAAAAGGGCCTTGCAGTGTTGTCCAGTAATTGCTCAGCACACCCTTGCTTACAGCTGGGGGAAGGTGTTGCTCTGGTCATTGGTAAGACACATTTGTGGGTTTTTTTTACAAACTGGGGGAAGATTCAGAGTCTGCAGCATGTAGAGGCAGCCCACTTTTATTTGGTTGCCCGATCATTTTTTAAATGCTTTCAGTTGAAAGAATAGGAGGAGGAAGCTTCGTATGTGGAGGTTTGAATGGGCAAAGGTAGCTCAGCAGGGAATTGTGCTCTTCACCCCCTGGATTTAGCACTGGTGGTGCATTTAGCAGGCACCACTTCTGCAGTGCCGGAGAGTTCACAGCAGGGTGGTTATCGGTGCAGGCTCACCTGGCGGTGCACGGCGTCAGCCACGGCCCGTGACGGTCTGTGCGTGACAAGGAGTGTTAGAGATATTCCCGGGAGCCTTGCTTAAGCATCATAAAGTTACTTTTTCAAACAGCTTCTCAAGTTTTTTGTTTTCACCTCTTAAAGCTTTATATTTCCATTCTTTCCCCCGAGATTTTGAAGGCTAGGACTGCACTCTCTCATGTAACCATATGAAACATGGAGTGACTCTTCTAGGGAAAATATCACATAAGCTGGCTACATTCTCTATGTAGAATACAGATATGGGTCAGAAGGGCCAGGTCAGCTGGGGGACTGGCAGTGCCAAGCATCAGGACACAAGAAAAACTGAACATTGTGAGCACTACACAGCATCCCTTGGGTAAGAGACTAGTAGTGGTGGGTCAGCTAGCAGCATCAGGAGGGAAAGCACCTGGTCACAGGTCTATAAGCCCACGTTCAAGTGCTTCCTAAATCTTACAGGATTTAAAACCGCATTTTCTGCCTCACAGGAGAATATCCAGGCAAACAGTTTTTGGAGGAATTTCAGGTAAGGACTGTCGCTTTGCCCGCACTGAAGCTGTTGGACACCAAAATACTTAAAAGCTGGACACCAAAATACTAAAAGTCCAGACCCAATTCCCTTCCAAAAGAGAAGGGAAGCTTATATCAAGCCCTTTTCCTTTGGATTTCTGGTGACTGCCCCCAGCGGGACCTTTGTTAGAGCCTGCTCCCTCGCTCCTCGAGCATGGGGTTCAGGAGAGAGCTGGGCAGGAAAAAAGCCAGTGTGTTCCACAAGCGCCTGCAGTGCTTTGGGGTCAGGTTTTGCTTTCTTTTTGGAAGCTGGCCTGGACGCTCGAAGTCCCCTGTGTGCAGGGATGAAGCCCTGGCCTTGGGCTGCTGGCTGGGGCATTGCACTGGACCTGCCGAGCCTGGGGAGTTGGGCAGTGGGGGCACCGGGCCACGGGGACCAGGGCTGTGAGCCTGGCGTGGGGCATGTCCACAGGGCGCTGAGCCAGTGTCCCCCGGCTGGGGGACATGGGACAGTCTCCATGAAACCTCTCCACTTCAGTGTCTTTGCTGGCATCCTGGTAAAGCAAAAGGAGATCATTTTGGACTGCATCTGTAAGGCATGTCTGGGAAGCTGGAAGCTGCTAAAATCCTGGCTTCACAAGGGAATTTTGGTGCTAATTTGGCGATATTTCATTTCTAGAGGCTCCTTCCTCATAAACATCTGTCCTTCATGTCCTCCTTGGCTGTTTTCCTCTGTTCTCCACTGCAGTCAAAACGCCGTTTACTTTTGAAGGATTAGGAGCTGTTGCTTTCGAGCGGTGTCTGGAAAATGTCACTTCAACAGCAAAAGATCCTCTAGCAGAGATGCTGGAAACACTACCTGCCAGCAACATCAGAAACAACTCGACACAGCAGAGGTGCCCACGGTGCAGCCTAAAGGCAGAATGTGACCCGCAGTGTCCTGGAGCGTGGCCCAGGGCTGCCTTCCTACCGGCTGGAGCCTGGGAACACAGGTCTGGTGGTGCTGCAGGGCTTCCGTGGCAGGTGGTGGTAAGCGAGACTGTCTGCTTGCTGGGAAGACAGAAGATACTGTGCCTGCCTTATTTAAAGGTAATGACTTTTGAAGCTATTTAGAGAATGACTGCTGCCTTTGAACACTCCCTGTATGCAGTAAAGTGGGTAAAAGCACAGATAAGGTTGTACCATTTCCCATTTTTTTACTTAGAAATCCTCTTTTTCACCAGGTAACCATCCCTTCAAAAAAAGATCTTCACATGTCTTGAAATGGGCCTGCAGCTTGACCCATTTTCTTGACATCTTCGTTGTTCCGCTTTACTGCTATATGGGTTTTAATTTTGGAAACTATGCTGTTCATGAAAGCATTTGAATGCATGGGATGAGATTTATCAGACTACCTTTGACATGTATCAGACCACCTTTGAGATGTATCAGACCACCTTCGTGACACAGGAACACAGGGATCTGCAGTCCTACTTCAATCAGCAGTTCTCTCCTGCGTTTTGCACTAAGGACGTGCTGAAGTCTCGTCCCATCTGTGTGATGACAGCAGAGAAATGACCAGTATGACTAATCTCTGCCAGATTCAAAAGGAGATACTGGGTCTACTTCTGCCCCAGGTGCTAAGCCATGAATCCTGATATGAAGCACCAAACACAAGTCAATAGGTGTGAAGGACCAAGGGGACCAAGGAGACTTGCTTGACAGAGAGTACAGGATAGTTACTCTTCCCAGAAGGGCAGATGGAGCCATCAGGAAATGACAGAGACATGGAAAGGAGAAACAACAAAGTTAGGCTGGGAAAGGTGACGTTAAGTCCCACGCAAGTAAGGAAGAGAAAACACATGCTTTAGTGCTATCTTGCATCAGCTCTCAAAAGTCTTACAGACATGCAGCTAACGTAGGATAGTCAAGATCTGTTCTGCTTTAATTTTGGTCTATCATGTTGAAATTAGTGTGCTAGCTTGCGTCAAGTACATGCTTTGTAATTAAATTTTGAAATGACACTTTCTTTTCTGAGAAAGATATTTTAAAAATTAATTGGTTATCCTTTAGAAATGGAACTTTGTTGACAAACGTGGTTTCTGTTAATGAAAGACTAAATTAGATGCATAGAGAATTAAAGGAATATAAACCATATGTTGTTATGTTTGGTGCACTAAAAATGGTTCTTCTCCCTGCTGAATTCCCTGGGGCTGTTTTCAGTCTGGAGGTAATAAATGTATTTCATTTTGTGGTTTAGCACTAGATAGCCCAACTAGGTACAAGTTGGAAGAACTGGATGTTCTTGGTCCACTTGAAAGTCTTTCTGTTGAAAAACTGAAGGGACTAATTCCAAAGGTCTCATTCTTCACAAGTCAAATCCTAAAACTAGAATAGTTCCTTTTCATGGTTGAAACTTGCTCTGTCTCACTGCTTTTCTGTATTTTCACTGAAATTTAAAGAATGTATAAAGCCTAGAGTATATCCTTTTTGAATAAAGAACATCTTATATTTTATGCTGGAGGCTTCGTTATTCTTTCCACAGAAGTCTGCAAACCACTCTTTGAAAGGAGAGTTTGTATCACTTTCAGGAGTTGCCTATTTACAAGCAGTTGAAGACATTGAACAAACTGCATGAACGCCTTTCATAAACAATTTTAATACTTTCATTTTAGGATCTTTGAATTTAGCAACAAATTTTGGCCTTGGCTCCAAGAACCACCATTCTCTGAAAGCTAAATTATCCAATGCAGGGACTACATATGGTTACAATAAAAAGAAAAATTCACAAATATTATTGTAAGTAAAAGAATACCATTCAGATTGATGTTATTCTTATTCTGGTTGTGCTGCTGATATTTATGAGAATTTGGACAAGTGATGGGTAGTTGTGAATATGTTTGTGAATCCCAAACAGTTCTTACATTTTTGTAGGAAAAAATGTCTTTATACTGTTTGTATTCCAAGTGCATTATATGTCTGCCAGGTCTAGAAAGACTTCGAGCAATTGCACTGGGAAGATTGCTGGCCTCAGTACAACGTGTTCCTGACTGTCTCTGTTAAAATCAACATCGTGTTTCTTGTAAAGCTTGTAATAAGTGCAATCCTGTTTCTGTTTGAGATAGTGACAGTATTTTCATCAACTTCAATGCGCATTTTTAGGTATGTTAATGGAACAAATTAATTCACTTTGGCACAGATAACTGCCATATCCCTGTCCTCCAAACAAAGTACCTTATTTAGCTTTTCAGTATCCAAGCCTTCCTGGTGAGGTCTGCAGGCTCGGTCTTGCAAGTCTCTAAACAATGGTTGGACATTGAATGGGGAAATGAATAAGCTCACCTGAATGAGAAAGCATACCTATATTAAAAGTTGGTAACATCTGTTGCCCAGAACTGGAAAGAAGAAAGCTCTGTTCACCTGCAGCTGTACCACTGCCTTTGGATGAATCCCTTCTGCTTTGTCAAACACTGCTTGGGAGACAAAAAAGTTTGCATGGTTCCAGGCAGTCACAAACACCCTTGTTTACCCAGACATATCCTACTTTCATCTTCTAGCATATTTGAGACATTGGTAAAGAGAGGGTTATAGTGTGTTGACAGGGACTTCTTGAGTCTTGGATGGTCTGAAATTAACTTTGAAATCCTTGCTGTTGTGTTTGCTAGCCTTTTGCTGCTGATCTACTTGATGGTTCTTGGGATCTGTGTTATTGAGTGATGTTTTTCACTCTCCTGATTTGCAGAAGATCATCGGTTGTATCTGTAACAGGCACTTCACAGGCCCATCACATGGATATGAGTACTGGTTTGGAAAGATTCCTCCAAGCAACTGCAAGCTTCTTTAGGGAGGTGTCTGTGTTGATTTCAGCGGGAAACTGGGGCACAAGGACGGCTGGAGAAGACCTCTTGTAGATTAGTCTTTGGTCTGCACTTTAAAGTGAGGTATATCATGATGACATCTGTTCTCATTGCTCTTTGTTGAAGATTTGATCTCCCTTTGCTGACTCAGTGTGAACTGCCCTTAGCTGGGTAGTTTTTGGCGTCTTTGCTAATCTTTTCAATATATTCCTTAGTGCTGCAGCTTAGTGTTGCCAGTTCAGGTTTCAGGCTGTTCAATGTACCCAGGATTCCTTTGCAAATAGGGACGTTGCACCTGCTTGTATCATCACCTCATCAATGTCTTTAATCTTCCAAAACGAATTTAATATGAAGGTACACTGTACCAGTGGAGCGTGCCTTTTGTATTCCTTAAGAAACAAAACAAAACCCATGTAACATCAAATAAGTAGAGCTTGTGTTTCTCCTGCTGTGGTGTCCACACATCCAGTTTCTAAGCTGATTTGGCCTGTATTAAGCACACGTGTGATGACTACCAACATCTGCACATATTGTACCTATTACACCTACCAAAGCGTTCGTGAAATTTTACAGAAGGGATAGAACACTTTTCTTCCATCCTTCCCTGCTTTCCTGCTTTCTTTCTTGGCAATGACATGTATCTAAGGAACACTGCCTCAGAGCTTGTTGTGGGAGCAAAGTATATTCTTCATAGAAGAGAGCTGAGAAGATCTGAGCTTGTCTTAAGTTTCCAATATACAGAAAAGAAAACCTTTTTGTCAACTAGAAAAAGTGTTACACTCCACCTCTGACACGATGTCAACAACTGAATGAAATACTTATGCCTGCCCCCATGTGTGTGTGTACACCATGTAGGTTTACAACCATGTATGGTGTATGTGTATACTACAAGAGCAATTCTCTTCTGGAGCCTGCAGTAAATGCAGCAGATGTTGCTTTTAGAGAGAAAAGGACCTTTTCATTTTCCCCTCACAACCACCTTCGCAAAGACATTTTATAAGCCACAGTCATGAAGACAGTTCTGCTGAACAGCCAAATACATTAAATACTATCCACTGTTTTAAAATATATTATTTTTATTGAGAGCACTGCTCTGTTACACTTATGAACCCAGAAAAAAGTATCTGTGTATGCAAAGACATTTTCAGAGCGGTTAACCTATCTAAGTAAAATTGGGAGGAAGCAAATTGTCATAAAAAGTGCCTTCGTTCAGCTGAGTAATTGAGTCAGGTGGTGTATGCCTGGTGGTGATATTCCCGACTTCCAAAATAAACAACAGGCATCCCTCCAACCGCCAGCAACTGCCAGATTGATTAGTATTTGAGTTTTCACTCATTTCCTGGTTGTTTTGAATGCGGAACATCAGCTAGAAAGGAAGGGAGTATTTCGTCATTTGGCAGGCCTCCAAACAGCACTAGCAAGTGACATTTTTCAGCCTAAGTCTTCACGTGCTAACGGTCAAGGTAGTGTTCATACCTGATTTTCTGAATAATGAAGCTACTAATAGTGACATTTAGTATCACCCAGAGCCAACATAAGAGAATTGTACAATTGAGGAAAAGTATCAAGCAGTCTTCCCCTTGAAATTATTTATTTCTATTTCAGAACAGCTGATCCTAATTGAATTAAATAATAAATGAGATGTCTCAAATGGTAAATCTGATTAGATTTTTATTAAAGGGGATAGTGCCGGTTCCCCTTTGGCAGCATTCCTTTCCCCTTTGGCAGCATCAGCCTCTGTGGTTAAATAAACTTCTGAATCACGGGATGATTTAACTTTGATGCATTGATGCAGACATGACAATATAGCTCCTTTTTTATAATTAGCATCTTTTAGTGGAAGCTACAGGATTACTTATGCTTTCTTGACCGAATTTTTCTGCTCCAAAAGTTAACTGCTTTTCTTGCTTCAGTCGTGTTTATTTGTGTTTGGGTGTTTTTAGTTGCATGGGCTTATAACAGAAAATAGAATATGATAAATGATGTTTTAAATTGAACAAATGAAACAGCTCCTGGCATTGACATTCACCTGTATTCTGGCATCCAGACTAACTGTCAGACTAACCTCTGTTGAAGGAGGAGGTCATATATTCCTTTATAATTTCTAGCAGAAAATTCTAATAATGTTCCTAGGATGTCATATTTTGGAATGGTCAAAGAAAACATGCTTACATGGGGTAGGTAGAAAACCAGTCATTCTACGTGTTTCCAGATAAAAGGAATTTTTATTTAAGACTTTTTATTGAAGGTCAGTTTCTGCTCTGTTTTGTTTCCCACTATGTACCTAAACCAGAAACAGAATTTAGCCTTTAACTTGTTACCATTTGAAAGGCCAGAATGTCTAGTTACAGGTGCCTTTTGGGCCCCCCTGCCCTCTTTGCAAGGAACTCCCATCCGTGATGTCTTTCATGGCCCCTGCTGTAGCCCTGTTTGGGGAGCTGGCATGATGCTTGAGGCAATTCAAAGTACAGCCCAGCCCTCCCACCGCAGCCGCAGCACCACTGTTGTTCTACCACCCCCAGATCATTAACGATGCTCTGGACAAGTGGAGCAAGTTGTTTGCTTAGTTAGTCATAGATAAAGCTCGAAATACTCTCCTGACATATGTTTAACTACAGATTCTAAGTTGCTTTCCCTTTGCAATGGGTATGACTAGCTCAGGGAACAAGGGTTGGTCTAAAATATACGTAGGAAAATACTGCCATACAGAAGTGACAAGGTGAAGAACACATTTTTTTAAATAGAACTTGTGAATCTTCTCAAGCCCAATGACTTTCCATTCTCATGAGCTTTGAATAGAAAAAAACAACAGTCTCTAAATCATTCCCTCAGCCCATTCTCCCCTCCCCCCAACTAAAAACATAGCTTATAATTTGAAATGTATTAAAATGTATGTGTAATAATTTGGAATTATAAACATTTAGATATTAACCATTTAACTATATCAGCTTTTCTTGCCGGTGCCCTTTCAGGTTGCTTTTTGAAATTCAAAGGATCTGACAAATGTGTACACTGTCTCTGACATGTGTGCACTTCTACGCTTTTTATTTTAACACAACATGGGAAGATGAAAGCAACGGTAATGGTAGGTAAAGCACCTTTTCTTCTTCAGCTGTAGCCTTTACAGTTTCGTAACAGTTGTTTCTAAATATTGCAGGAACTCCAAGGTGGCATGTTAAAAAATCTCACGGAGAAGCAGGCTCCTCACGTAACACACCAAAAGCGCCGTGTGCTGAGGCGGGGGAGTCGCTCCTGTGCAGCATACCTGGTAATGCCATCGCTCTCAAGTGGGGAGTCAGGGTCTAACAAAGTCAGCAGCTGTACTTCTAGGTAGCAGCATTTTTGCTTTTATCAAATCTCTTAATGGATTAGCAATTACCCACTGGTTGCATGATGCTGTGGTGCGAACTTGTTTAATGTTTCTTCCCAGAATCACTCATGAGCAGAGCTGGAAGGGACAGGGGTCCTCCGGGGCAGAAGACCTCCAGGCAGCAATCCTTACCCACCAAGACATGTGGAAGGCAGCATCCTTCTCTGGGGTACCAGGGAAGAACAGGTGATACATGAGTGAGGGAGAGCCCACGGATCAGTGATGCTGAGAAGTGAGAAAGGAGCAGACTAGCCAGCTCGGTCTTTGGGATGAGATGGAGGGGTAAGATAGAATTACTGAAGGTGTTACTGGGTTATTATTTTTATGATCTCCAGTGGCAGGTAATCAGGGTTAGAGAAAAGCTCAGTGAGTGATTAGCTGTCTCCTGAGATACCCAGGCTCTGGTCCTCCTGCATTTTGTAGTTCTTAAGAATTGTTACCTTTCAGCCCAATCAGAGGAAAATTCACATAATGATTCCCTGTAGAAAAGCATTAGCAGAGCAGATTCATGCTACAGACCTTGACTTTCAGGATCCAAACCAACACATTCTCAATGTCCTTACTCAAGGGGCTACTTAAATCTTCATATTTTGAGCAAGTAATGCTACTCAATGACAGGTTTAAAAGAAAAATGCCTTTCTGAAAACAAATGTATGTGTAAAAGGAAGCAGAACAGGTCTTGGAGAGAGTCATCCCGGAGGCTGATTAGGGAGTACAACCACAAAGCAACTTTCTTCCTCCTTTTCCAAGCCAACAGTATTTTTACCATTTTTTTGAGGGCAGAGACTTCAGCCTGCAAAGATTTTCTATAGAAAAATAGTGATTTTTCTTTTCTTTAAGTTTAATTCATACCCAAACCTACATCTGGCCTAACTTGCTTATGTACAGAAACGCATATTTCTTCCCTCAGTGCTTCCGTCACAGACACCTTTCTTGCTATGCTTCCCCATCTCATAAGAAATATGGTAGGTTTTGGGAGTTCTTCTATTTACTGTTTGAGAAAAAATAAGTAATCATTAAAAGACGTTTTTAAGTGACTTGACAGTGTTAAAACCTCACAATATTTCATAAGCTTTAAAAACAGACTTTTGGACAGAGTAATTCTCTATATAGTCCATGAATTAGCAACAAAAACAGCTTCTTGCCACGCACGTTCACAGGACTACCTTTTCATTTTTCTGCAAAAATTTAATCAAATAACCAGCCTTTGTGATGTGCTGGGGGGGCCATGACTGCTGGGATATTCTAGAGAAACAGGGAATGCATAGTTCCTGGCTGGGACTCTACTTCCCTTTCAGTGCAAGGAATATCCATTTTGAAGTCTCACTAGCCAAAGCTAGGGCCATCTGTCTGCAAGGGTGCGTGCCTTTCTTCTTGCTGCTTCTGTCCTCACTCTTCCCACTCTTCTTTCCATATTTACTTACAAACACTCCCCTGACTTCTTTTTTGCTCTGCATGTGGCTGGCATTTATAGCCTATCTCTATTACTGTTAAGTATTTTTCTTCTTCAGCTTTGGCTCCTGTCCCCCTCCACTTTGTCTCTTTCCGGGACATTTCCCCCCACATCTTGTGGCAATGACGTGTCTGATCCTGCCCCGCTCTGTGAGCTTGTGCTACTGATCAGTCCATCGGAGTGCACAGGGGTGACATTTGTTGGGAGGTCAAAGTTTGCTGATGCTGTTACCCCTGGTAGAACAGAAATCCAGAGGAATTATGGTACATGATGCAAATCTTAGAATGAGTCAGAGGACTAAGGCACATAATACAGGTAGAGAAGTCAGAGACTGAATGGACGTGGGAGACATCCCCTTGCATACAACAGCACTGGGTTTACACAAAAACCTTTCAGCGCAGTACTGCACCTAGAGTGTTAGTAGAAGGGTTTCTCATTAGTATCTGGTTTAGAGCTGTGTATTAATTGACTTTTTTGTTTGTCTGACCTGACTGAACATAAAAATAAAAGAAAAAGCTAGTATTTACCTGAAATAAAACGTGTTTAGTGTTCTTGGGGAATTGCAATGGAAGCAAAAAGAAATTACCCTGGAGGACTAACATACTTCTTTCCTTCCTAAATAATACATTTTGTGTAGTGTTTAGGATTGGAGGTTAAAGGGTAAAAAAGAAAATACTTTTCCTAGTGTGTATAAAATATTACATGGTTTTGCACTTTTGAAATGGATAGGTAAAAATAAATTTTTCAGATTTTTTTGTTATTTTGCTTACATTAATATGGATGTCACTGAAACAATATTTTTCAGGAAACTGTTCTTTGCAAAAAAATCCTCACCCAGTCTTCCAGTAGAACAGAACAGTGTCATATCCTCACACTTGCTCTTCTGTTAGAGCCTGACTCATGAACAATGCCGTATCCTTCAATGTCACTGTGTGCTTGAGAGGGGGCTGCAGTTTAAATCAAGCAATTTAATGTTTCCAATTATAGGAAATGTATTTGGAAGGATGCCAAAATGCTAAATAGCTTGATAAAAAAGAAAGGTTCTTTGTTTCAATTATTTCTTATTGCACTACATGCTTCCCCTGCCACCACTTAATTAGAGACGAGAACTCCACAGGAGATCCTGTTCTTTATTAATTTATTTTAAAGTTATTAACTGTATCTGCAACAGCAACACCAAAGCCTGAATTCAATGGCAAACTCTGGGTAAGGAAAGACAGTCCAGTGGGTTATGTCATTAGCTTGTGACTGGAGAGGACTGGCTGTATTACCCATTCCTGACAAAGCCTCCTCGTGCCATCAAGTCACTCAGAGCCAGATGATTAGAGGTATTTCATTTTACTGCTGTGGAAAATCGTGCATGTCAGGAGCCTCTAGTGATCTGATGCTTCATCTCCCTCTGTGGCAACTTCTGCATTTGGAAGGGTTTGTGAGGATAGCTATCGGAAGAATTGCTCAGTGAGTATTTAAGAAGTCCTGAAAGAAATGTAACACATGCATTGTTGGGCTTCATTAGCACAGTTTGTTTCACCTTGTAGTAGCTTGTGGGAATGGGGTTATGTTTGCACCCTGTTGGATATCAAACCTTTGGCCAGGTGTCAAGCAAACATTCCTCTTCCAGGCAGAGGGAGTGGGCCGTATTCTTTTCTGTAGCTCTTATGTGCTTCCTGATATGGGTATTGATAGGAATGGTAACTGGAAGCTAAGTTTGGGATTTTTAGTCCATTCAATACAATTCTAATTAAAAAAGAGGCCTTATAAGCTCATGCAGGAGAAGAGTTCGCTACTCCCCTAAGGATTATAGAGTTTAAAGGGTCACAGCTTCTTGTAGCAACTAGTTGATGACATTAGGAGCTTAATCCTTGTTTGGATTTTGCCAACAAAATGTAGGTGAGATAAGAAAAAGAACCCACAGCAAAATTTACAAACCAATTAGTCAGCATTATAACAAATCACTTCACAAATGAAGACACCAACAGAAATGTTTATGTTGGGGATTTATCTAGCCCTTCGAGCTATCTTGTTTCTGGTTTAAAATACTTAGGTTTACTGATTGAAATATTCTGCTTGCAACAGCGTTGGGTTAAATACAATAGAACAACATGTTAAATTGTTTGTTTGTACAATGACTTGTGGGACAGGTCCTCACTCCTCACTTGGTGCAATTTGACAGGGATTATATGAGCTCAAGAGCTGTAACCACATGATTAGTTGTCAACCAATTTGTTCTAAGGTAGGATCACTTGGAGTGAATTTTCACTAGTGATAGTTACTGAAATGTGTGTTTTACTGCTTGTGTTATCCCATTGCTGGCATTCAAGTTTTCCTTTGGAACACATGCTAGTGAACTTTATAAACCACAGCATCCTCGTTACTCCGTGGCTCTGGATGTTTGTGTTGCTGCCTAGGGCGTCTGTGACACAGCTGTCTGTCTGTCCTGCGCTGCTTTTCTGTCTAACGTACCGATTTCTTTGAGGAAAAAGCATAGCCTATGTTGGCCATATAACAGCATTGCAAAGAATGGTGAGATGGAAGTTGATGGAGCCAGGTTGAGCAAACCTGGCCATACCTGCACTGTGCCAACATGTTGGACTATCCCAGAGCTCACAGGTAATCTTGAACTAATGCTTGCACTAATCCTGTTGAAGCTCAGGATTTCTTCCTCGCTGAGCTCCAGAACTTACTCAAAAACTCCTCTGGAGCACTGTCTCTTAACCAAGTTTGGCCCTGGCAGAAGACTAGGAGCTATCTCAGCAGCATAGTGTAGGTTTAGCCCTTTTCAGGGGTGCTAAGTAACTGCAGAGCTCACAGCTTCTGAGGGTGCTCATTACCTTTGAGACCCAAGTCATCCGAGTAAGGTGCTCATGCCGAGGAGCCAAGTCTGAGCTTCTCAAGGCAACTGGTGGTCTAGGTGCACTCAGTTTGCGCACCTGGGGTTGAATCGAACCCTGAATTCCCTGGGGAGGAAGAAAACCAGAGAATTGGCTTTCAAAGGCCAGTTGCTACAAATATGGCAATACTGCCAGAAATCCAGAAGTATTGGACCTAAATTTCAATTAAATAGTCATCATTATAAAATATCACACTGCTCACTTGTATTTACATGCAACAATTGCATTTCATTATTTTTACTAACCATCCAGTAGTTACAAAGGCTCATTTATGACCACTTAACAGCCAGACTCTTAATATTTGTAGTGCAATTAGCCCGAAACAGTCTTGAATAATGTCCTGTTTACAACTGAAGTAATAAACCAAGAGCACCAGGGGACAGAAAGGCTAATTAAAGGGGACAATTGGAGAAACAATCGAGTGTTGGATGGCTGGAAACATGCTGATATTGTTCCTGTATGGGGTAGATTTATGCTAAAGGTGATTAAACCTTAAAAGTATTTGGTTTCCTTTTGCATTTCTGTTTGGGCTCACTGGACCTGATTCTCATTTACAGCCAGACTTCTTTACACTTCCAGTGGCAGTATAAAAAGTCCTTAGGAGGATATTTACTGCCAAAGTGGTCTAAAGAGGGCCTAGCATAAAAAGGCAATAAAATTCAGACTGGACAAAAAAGTTAATAGGAACAGTTTTCCTACCCCTAAGTGCTCAATATTTTATAAAGGCTGTGGGATCTTGGGGAATTCATATCATTGCTGTATAATGAACACAGACTGACTGTGTCCAGATATGTTGTATAATTACTGCTAACATCCAAACCCTCCTAAAGTCTGCTGGAGTGCTTGGCCACCACTCATAAACTGAATTGGGTAGCAGTGATTAGGGGACTCTTGTCACGCTTCCAAGATCTGCTTTTTATTGGGAAAAGTATTCACTGAGTGTCTGCCACACACATATTCATTGGGAACATAGTTTTGTAGTTTTATGTGTGGGCTTTTGATGAGACAGAGCAGAAAAATCAAGAGACTTGAAGCAAGTTTGGGGTCTCATGTTTTCAAGCTTTCCTCTGCAGGCTGGAAAGCTGAGATTATTTTTCTGTTTAATCTTTTAAACAAAAGTTAATCTCCTCTTCTGATCATACAAGTCTAAGAGCTTTAGGTTTCTTTCCTAAATATACTGTGATGTGTGACAGAGATGCAGGAGTTGATAATGCTGGCCGTTTGAGACTAGCAGAGTCGCTTTACTCATGGGCCATGTGAGTACACTGTGCTTTCAGCTGAAATCAGTAGGAGTTTTGCTGCTGTTGGCTTCAGTGGGGGAAAAAATCAGACCTGAGTAATGCTAGCATGTTCATTCCTGAAGAATTGTCAGATTAGAAAATATAGTATGGATCGTAACACATGTAATAATCAGCATTATGTTCCTTGGTTGTCTTACACATGATGTATTTGTCCTATAATTGACATATATAAAATTGCTTTTAAAGTTCTTAAGGTTCATATAAAAGATTGTATTTTTTATCCCAGGTTAGTGGTTATGCACACGCATAGGTTTTTAATAGGACCCTGGAGATGCTGCTCTTCCACAAACAAGGCTCCACTCAGCTGCTTGGAAGTAGCTTGCTTCAGTGAAGGTCTGAGCTCCCACCTCCTGCTGAGTGTGAACTCACCCATGTCAATGCACGTTGCAGAATGCCGT
Source organism: Ibycter americanus (assembly GCA_035590275.1). Classification (NCBI taxonomy): domain Eukaryota; kingdom Metazoa; phylum Chordata; class Aves; order Falconiformes; family Falconidae; genus Ibycter; species Ibycter americanus. The sequence continues at coordinate 38,403,423 of JAVJGI010000062.1, read as the reverse complement.
GGCCCTCAGCTCCTAGTCCTGGGCTAGCAGCATTTTAAACAGGCCTGTGTGCCACCTTTGCTGTTTCATACTGTAGGTAGCAGGCTTAGCCAGTGTGAGAAATGTCCTGCAGGATTAATTACAGTCAATCAAGACACTACAGAGACTTTTTCAACATAACCTGTCTATGTGGGCTGGTACTTTGGGTCATGCCTAACACTTTCCACGCTCCTTAATGCATGATATCTCTTCTTCTTTCTTCTTTTTTTTCTTTTTTTCCCTTCCCTTTATTTTTATCAGCTAGATGTGGTGTAGAAGATGGGCTGCACCAGCTCCGCTCTTGCACAGGTCAGCCTCACACCAGGCTGGTGTATACACCACTCATATGTATACCTGCCAGTTCAGTTCTGATGTAGCTCCATCAAATCTGGAACAGATAACACTTGGGGAAAATCTAACTGTAGAGCTTTCGGACATGTCTTTCCAGCCCTTTCAACTCCATAACCATAACCAGCTGGGGGAATCGTGATTAATGTTGCTTTGTCTGTGTTGCAGAGGGACATATCAGGCAGCATCACTCAGGATGTTTTGAGAGGGTGGAGATATGCTGTCTGAAGAAAAGGTCTTTGAAATGTTTGGAAGGTTCTAGCTACCAAAAGACTGCAGTTCAGGTGAGCTGGGAGGTCCATGGGGGAATGGGGATGAGCCTGCAGATGTGTAAAGGAACACCAGGCCTTCAGCAAACAGTATTCAGCATACTGATTAGGGACTAGACACTGGTGGTATGAAGTTGAGTTGTATGGCAAAAAACAAGAAGAAAAAGAAAAAAATCAGGTGTGAAAACTGAAGTAGCCTGATCAAATAGGCTACTGTGAGCCTCGGCTGAACTAACGGGAGAGCATTATATAGGAAACAGTCATGTCAAAACAGATTTATAGGTAATGATCAGACTCAAATTGGCTATAAATTCTCAGTACATTTTTTTCCATAATAAGTTAATGCTCTTTTAAGCAAGTTATATACAGGGAAAAGATTTCTTAAAGGGCAGGAGAAGTCATATTATTTATTCATCATTTAACTGTATAACTTTTAAAAGGACTTTTAAATGACAGAAAGTTGAAATGAGCAAGGGAAGCTAGGAAATAGCCTGTCTTCTGAGGAAACTGGAGTGCAGAATTTATACATTGCTTGTGATGGATCTCATTCTCAAAGTCTGTCCGGCCCAGGGTCTTTGGATCTGGGAATCGTCTTAAAATATTCATGGGTCTCACCATTCAGATTCCAGGCTTGTCAGTAGTGCAAGTGCTGGAGAATTGTGGATTTGAGTAAAACTCACTTACTGGTAAGGACAGCTTGTTAAAAATGATTCCCATCATACATTCCTCTGTTTTCAATGTCAAGGTGATAAAAAGGCTGGTTAAATAGGGCAGATTGTTATGGGAAATGCCTGTCTTTAGAGGCTGGCAAATTGCCTCTACATAAGCAGCACTAAATGCCTTTTGTTTGTTTTTCTTTTTTTTTGGTTGGTGGTTTTTTTTTGTTTGTTTGTTTGTTTTTTGTTTTGTTGTTGTTTAATGAAACCCTGTGGAAGCTGTGCCTGAAGAAGGCTCATGAAAAACCACCAGAGGCACAACACTTTAAAACTCATTTAGGAATGGAGCAATCCACGAGAAGTGGTGTGAAACGCTCACAGTACCAGACTTAGATTGATAGTTGGCAAAACTTCACAGGTGACGGTGTCTTCTTGGGACTCGATCCTATAAATTAGGATTTTATCACAGGCTAGATTTATGAAGGTAATATTTATGTCAGGGAGGGAGAGGAGAGAAGAAAGATTTTTAATCCTGTTTAAAATACTTCTTGTAGAAAAGGTCTAATTAATTTTTATCTTTATAAGCCAGCTGGATAAATCAATAGAGAGCAAATGTAATGATTTTAAGATTTTGGGAAGGACACTTGCATCTTCTTTTCTTTTAGTGGTGGCATTAACTTCCCTGTTTCTGGAAACCCCTGGTGTTGGGATTTTTAGAGACTCTTCTCTACATATAAATGTCTGGGCTTACGCAGGTCAACACATTTCTTTACATCCCAGGGTTTGCTGGGTGTTCACATGTTGGAACACTGAATCACAGTGTTTATAAAGAGGTATTGGATGTTCAGGAAATAAGTAATAAGCCCCAGATATTTTCACCTTGAAATCACTGTGGAGGAACCCAAATTTTGAGTGACCAAGTGTTGGCATTTGTTAACCCTTGGTCTCCTGAAATACTGCAGTTTTCATGTACTGAGTCCCTTTCCCTTGTGTCCTCCAGGGCTGGCCTTCAACTACAGCAGCTCTGGATCGTGAAACACAAGCCTTTGACAACTGCTATGCCCTGGTTAGCTTCCTCCACCCCCTTAAACAAAATAAGAGATCCAGTTTCTAAACCATGTGGCTATATGGTCTAGCTGCTCAGGACGAGGAGCAGAGCTGTCCTCAGGCTTGTAGCCCACAGAAGAGCCATCGAGCTGTTTTGACTCTTTGGGGATGTTCATTGAGGGGGTTTGAGTCTCAGGAGACTGCTGTCCCTGTCTGCATTTCTCTGCATGACAAGGACTCTGCTACAAGGAGAGGGGAAGAGGGTGGTGGCCCTGCCACCCCTCCTCACAGTCAGCAGGGTCAAGCTCCTTCCCTCAGGAGGTCATTTCTCCCCCTGCTTTCCTTCAGTGAAGACAGAGGCAGGGACAAATATCTCTTATGACCCAGAGCTGACAGTTACTGGTCCTGTGTACAAGAAACCTGGTGTGCGCTCGATGGTCGTGATTACATCTCCTCTGTATACCTTCCATGAATGGCAGCTGTGAGGAGCCTCAGCCCCACTGTGGCTTGTATGTCTCATTCCCTCCAGGCATCTAAGGCCAGTGCTGTTTTTTTACATCTAGAAGAGATGGTCTTTGCTTTCTTCTCAAGGCCCCCAAGGAGACACAGAAGCTATATGCAGATGTGTGGGCTCTTCCCAGCCCCTGGAGTGTGAATATTTACCAGTCATAGGATAACCGTGTTGACATTTGCCAAGAAGCAGTAGTTGAAGTTTCTTTAGATGCTTTCTTGAAGTGTCTTTAAAGGGTGGTGCATCAACTCCCTCTCAGGACCAGGTGATCCTTGAGGTCCCTTCCAACCCGGCGTTCTATGATTCTATCTATGATTAATATGCCATGGGGCTGAAATTAGGGCTCTAACAACTTCAAAACCTATTGAATTTTCAGGATAAAATAATTCCTGCAGAGAACGGTGGGATGTGGCCATCCAGATGGCCACTCCTCCAGCAGCACGCAAGTGGCAGCAGTGCGGTTGCCTGCACAACATCCCTTGCTGCACCAGAGCAGGGCTGCCACGTTCTGCTTTCTCTGCTAGCAGCAGGAGCTGCCAGCACTGTTCTCCAGGGAAAATCTGGCCTGTGAGGAGCAGTGTCTCTGCAATTGTGGAGTACACCAACATGTCTGCCCGTAAAGACATTTATGATTCATGTCAGCGCAGTGGATAGCAAGGTAGGTATAATTAGGCCAGTAAGAGAAGATCCACCTGGGGTGTGGAGGATTGTCTAATGCTGCCAGTCCCAAGGGGTAGCAATGACGTACTAGTCCAGGTCCAGACATGCTTTAAACGGCTTCGTCTTTATTATATGGCAAACAAACTCTCATGCTAAAGCAGAGAAAACCCATGCAAATAAGTAAGCCCTGTGGCCTGCAACTCTTGTGGGGAGAGATCTCTGTCCTATCTGGGGAGTGAGCAGAAATGCAGGTGAGGACCAAGGAGATGCATTTACGGATGCTCTCCTGAGTTCCTGTTGCAAGCACATAGACCAACTGGAACTGCTCCCTCAGTGCCGAACCCACTGGCCGACAAAGCCCAGTGCTGGAAAAAAGGGTCTGTGGTACGAGCGAGAAGGTGCCGTTGCTCAGGTTGAGCACTTTCCTGGAGGATTTCTGTGTCTCTCTATCAGCCCTTCCCTCCCTCCCTGAAATCCCGTGTATGTGGGAGAGGTGTAACAGCTCTGCTGTCACGTCAGTCTGTGGCTCATGACCATACTCCCTGGTTACCCATTTCAGTTCTTACTCAGGCCCTTCCCAGCGGTGGCTTGCCATGCCCATACGTTTGGCTATGAAAGGGGAAAAAGCTCACAGACAAGCTTTGCCATCGCAGTCAGGATGGTTGCAGCCAGGGCAAGGCACTTGTCTGAGCCGATGTCACCTCAGCCACAGCTTTCAGTGCTGGTATAGACAAGACCTTTGGGGACAAGTGGAGCTTGCAGAATAGCAGAGATAAGCAGCAGTGGTGAATTAGCTCTTGCCAACCTCTTCCTGCTAATGTCACTCATTAAGCTGAAGTATCCACAGCTGAATTAAATGGTGGAGTTGAAGACTAGGACCAGGGAGCCTCTCCTGAGGCTGAGCACAGCCCTGCCAAAGTGCCTTTCAGGGTCTGGGAAAGTGCCACCCACTGATGACAAACCGTGAGAAGATTTAGTGGGTAGGGGGTGGTGTAACAGAGGGATATTTGTTTGTGAGATGCTTGCAGTGGTGGGCAGGGAGGGAGCTGTTAGATGTAGTGGTGGCAAATGCGGAGGAAGGGGAAGGGAAAAAAAGCATTTTGTTAGCTCCTGCTGTGGGTAGGCTGTTGCTGTGTTTTCTTCAAATGATCACGAACTTCTCATGTTTCCTAGTGATCTTTTCCCTGTGCCATTCCCTCGTGTTCAGGGAAACATCACTGTTAGTGGTTCCAGGCAAGGAAGTTCATCATCGAATATTTCCAATGCCTAAGCAAGAGAGACAAGTTCAGTAATGTTGGTTAGTTTTAGGAAGGATCTTTTATTGCTTTGCACCTACCCCTGGCAGTTACTGACGCCTGGTAAACGCCAGGATGCTCTTGTGGATATTGCCTGTGAAAGTGAGAGTATGATACAGAACATTCATAAGACTTTTTCGGCCACTCTGCCTTCCTCTGTAGGAGGAAGAGTGAGAAGTGGGAGAAGAGATGGGGAGAAGCTGCAGCCTTACTGCAGCACTTCTGTGTTTTAAACTGCTTTTCACACAGCCTGATGTGGCATAATGGTAGGGCTGTCCTATAGCCCGTTGTAAACCTGTGTGCTGAGACTTCTTCAGGTTAAAAAGCATCTAGTTAAATAACCAATAACCAATTTGTCTTGGAAATCTGGGCTGCAATATCTAAGGGCTTACAATCTGAACAAACTGGAGATAAGGTGGGAGAACAGGGACATAACATTAATGAAAAGCCATTTTTTATGACAAATGACTTAGACGTGCTTTAAGGTATTGAAGTATTATCATACAAAGAAACACTTGATGAGAACAGAAAAAATAAGTGCCTGAGGTAATAAAGATTTCTGGATTCCTGGTAGAACCACCACGATTTAGATCAGGATGGGAGTGAAAAAAATGAGCTTGTTGAAGTGAAGATCACTTTTGAAAGAAACTAACGAGGAGCTAACCCCTGCCTAAGCGAAGGGAAACTGCAGCTGCTGGGGGTGGGAAGGCTTTTCTGTTTATAGCCTTTATTTTTCTAATCAGAATAAATTACTCCTTGGAAAAAGGAGTTGCCCCATTTGATCTGTTGGTTATCAGAATGGTGGTGGTGGTGGTGAGAGTGGTCATGAAAGAAACACAAAACTGAGAAACAGAACTGCAGTGTTAAGGTTTCACTGAAGGAACATTGGGAGCACCTACACCCAGATGTGAGGGACTTGCTGTTCGGGAGAGAAAATTGTAGCTCAAACTGATGTCATGCAAGTACTGCATTTTTTTCACACTGATTGTGAGCCATGGATAGAGAAGAAAAAGGACAAAGAGATAAAATGTTAAGCACACAGTAGAAAACAGATAAGAAAGTGCCATCACACTAATCAAAGTAGATACTCTTATGGGGAAGAGCAAGGTCATGAGACAAAATAAACTCCAGTAATGCAGACAAATCAAGTACTAAAATGAGGACTTTTCTGGCTTACTACTTAACTGACATGGTGAATTGCAAATGCACAAAACAAAACTGGTCTTCAAAATGACTGAAAACACTTTTAAAGCTCTTAGCTATCTGAATTAGATTAAGCATGCTGCATACGTATCTCGGATAAATTGATTCACTGAATGAACTGTGTAAATAATACTAGGTAATTCCTTTAGGGTGAAATTTTTCGCTTTACTGTGTAACTACACAAATTCCAGGCACCATCCAAATTCTTTATCATCCCTGAAATAAGATTAAAGAGGATGTCAACCATTCACAGACATGATCCTCAACCATGTAGGATTATTTGAATGCATACACATGGACACTACTGAGGCAAGTAAACACAGTAACTGTGTAAAGCACGTTTGCTTGAGAGGAAGGCAATGAAGTGCCATAGATGTAATTCTTAGTAAGGAAGATCTGTGTGGAAAGGGCTAATATATAATGTGCACCTGCACAGAGCCTGTGATCATGATTGATTCCTCCGGGCATTACCTAAATGATCACATTAGTGTTACGTATAGGCAGATATATAACAGTTCATTGTCAGTACTAAGTGCAGGGGCTGCACAAGCCTGGCTGGAGCTCCAGAAATGACATGGAGAACCAGAATGTGCTGTGCCCTCTAGCTAAAATGATGCTTGACTTCATATTGGAAATCTGAGCCGCTTGTGGAACAGCAGTAAGATTGGGTGCATAATTATTTTTTTTCCTTGCTCACTGCTTTGGTGGATAGTGAGCTATTTCCTCTCAGCATCCAGTGTTCCCAACAAATTACCTATCATTTACCATGAAGGGTTTTCATCATTTATGACAGGGATGTGATTTCAGGGTCCTTCTCCCGAGTCACAAGCATACAGCATCTTCAAGACAGTTACAGGAACAGCTTGCCTGTTAGCACGGATAGTAGGTTATCAGATTGACTCACTGACACAATAAATGCACAGAACCAGGTCCAAACAGGATGTAATCAAGGATATGGACTGGTGAATAGAAGCTATCAGCAGCAGGAGAACCCCCTGAGTAGTTTCAGAGTCTGGGCACTTAGCTCAGGCCACGGCTAACCCTAAGCAAAGCAGCTGACACTGGTCTCCTGATCCACCAGACACAATTCTCTTGTGGGGAAGAGCCTAGAAGTCTGACACTTCCTCAGGCACCTTCAGTGGGGGGACCACCATGCCTGCAGTGTTCCCTACTTGACAGCGCAGCGTTCAGTATGCTACAGCCTCATGGCTGTCGGTTTGGCTGGTGCTGTGAACTTTGATTTTGTAGCTCACTGTAAAGACTTATGGTCTTGGCAGATATCATATTGGTGGCAATATTAAACATTTTCAATATTATCTACCAACTTTTTTAGTGGAGACTGTTCTGACTGGGTCGTTTATTTTTTGCTTAATCCCACAGCCTCAGGCTTTCACAGGGGAGTAAATGCCTTGATGCCTTCACCTTCCTGACATCCAGATCTAGGCATGACTGAGCAGTAGAAATATGCTCTGACAAACAGGTCTAGGGCCAGATGCTTCAGGTCTGCTTCTTTCTTTCTCTTTCAGAGGTAACCTATAACAAATCAAGGACATGGTAGAACCAGGGGACTTGAGATGCTTCCTGGATCCATTAACCCTATGTCTCACCTACCCATGGTGCTACAGCCACTAGACAGGTTTTTCACTGGGAGTTTGAATGATGCCGAGGCGATGGCACGGAAGAGGGGAATGGGAGGTGGGGTGGTGGATAAACCTGTCTCTGCCTTTCCTCCACTGCTTCAGTGGCCACTGTGGTGTCCCTGCCAGGTCTGTGGGGCAAGCTGGGGACTCTGCTACCCCTGGTGGTGTGAGCACCAGCCTCAGTGCACAGCCCATGCACGAGGGAGGGTTCAGTTAAATTACCTATTAAGGTAAATAAATTAACTAGATAATTCCTGACACACAGTGGGAAAGGTCCAGGAATCTTTTTGTTACCTTCTTCGGCCCAGTCTGGGACAAACTGTTTCAGCACTCCTGAAGTGATCAGACAGGTTTTCTGCAGCTGCTTCTGCATCGTGAACATTCTGATTTCCTTAAACAAACACAGAAATACTTCAGCCTTTAGGCCAATCTGTTTCAAACTCAGATGCCTCCAGTTATGCTCCTCAGTCTGAACTGAGATACTTAAAAAGAAGTCAGCTATTTCAGTCATATATGTGCTAATCAGAAGTGGAGGCAAGCCCAGAATTGGATGAATCCTCCAAGAAAGTGCAGTGGAAACAAGTCTGGACAATTGATTAATGTGGAAAAGCTGACACAGAAATGAGAACCAGACTTCCATAACACCCACTGCTTAAGTTTTCATTTTTCAAGGTTCATAAACAGCAGAAGTTTCATCTGAAGGGAAATTTGAGTTGAACTATGCACTAAATTTCAGCTACATTTGTTTTCAACATGGTCATATATTCTATTCATAGTATGCTCAGACATAGGTGAATTTTTTTATTACACTATTAGTTTATGACCGGTACATATTTTGTACATTGTCCCAGAATGTAACTTCATCAATTATGAATTCTTTAGCTTTATTAAAAAATATTACAAATCAGATGAGATCCCAGCATAGCGGAGAAGAATCAGTAAGAACTGTCTAGAGTATGGGGACAGAACTGAGTTCACAAACCTTATACTTTGTACTTTATGTGATTCACAGGGTAGTCAAACATTGTGATGATATCCCCTTTCGTAGGTGAAAAGCTGAGGCTGCCTTTTGAAAAGTTCCATATTACAAAAATGGGAGAATAATTGCCTTCCTTACATATGTCCTTCCTGAGTTCTCCCACTGTACCATGACCTTGATGTAGACAAGACCCTGACGTGATTAACAAGGTGGGTTGTGGTTCACTGAAGCTGTATTGACTGCTGGGTTAAATATGCTCAGTTTCTTGAGCTATAGAGTCAGGATCACAATACTTGACAGTCAAGGGGTGCTATGAAGACCTGTTTATGTCTTAATCCCAGTTACAACATGCAAAATACTGTCATAAATGCAGAGGGTTAATTATGATTCTTATGACTAAAACTGGGCTGCCAAGAGGAGTGAAATAGCATTGGAGCTGGTAGTAGTTATTCACTTTCACCTGTGTTTGTGAAAAACAGTTTGGGAAGAGCAAGAAAATGCCCTGAGAGTTGGTCAAGGTTTATCTTTTAACCTGTACATTCAAAAGGTCACCTAAAAAACGAAACTTCATGTCATGGATGTGCAGCATTGACCTGTTAATGATAATCAGGTGGGGTTCTTTTTGAATCTGAATCAAAATGTTGCTACGAGCTGTGGGCAGGCATCCTCTGGACTGCTTGGCAGCAGCTAAAGAAAGGACCTATCTCTGACCCCATCTCCTGCTGTTCCTGGCTGGGGTCCCTGGCTGGACCCTAGACCTGGCCCATCTCCCCACTGTGCCTGGGGCTGCCTGTGAGCCCTGTTACCAGCCCCGGTTCAGCCCCCAGGGGATGGTCCCCATGGGTGAGGGTATGACCCATGCCAGGGTCGTCTCTGGCCCTGGCTTGCCCACCCTGCAAGAGCAGCTGCTGTCACCTGACAGACATGAGAAAGACAAGTAACACCACAGCAGTTTATTGGATACACCGGTGTGGTAGGTGTATGGTCTACCTTGGTCTCCATCCCTGTCAGTGTAGATAGTCCTTCAAGAAAAGTCATCTCCTCTTGGGTGCATTGGATTCCTTCCAAAGAGTGGAGTGGATTAGAAGGGTGGATACTCAGAAACCCTAAAAATCAGGTCTTGGTTTTGGTGGCTACATGCGCATGATGCACTTGTGATGCAGCCTTTCTGGTCTTTGAAAAAGGGCTGATCTGCCTTATTCTGCACCCAGATGGATTATTAGTTTTGATGTAATGTAGAAACACCCTGATGGGAAAGTCCAGCCAAAAATAAAGTCACACATCTGTGGCCTTTCTTTTAATTCCCCAGCCAGCCTTCATTGTTGGGCTGACCTAATCATGCCCACTGGCTTCTTAAATTAGCTTTGTGGATCTTTAAAAGACGCCGTACTTGTTTCAAAAGCATATTTAATTGAGCTAAGTTGTAATTACCTGATGCAAAACTCTCCCAGGTAGAAAGAGTGTATACATTCATTGGTATGTATGTATGTGAAAGTATGCAAAATGAACCTATGTATTTGTCAACTACAAGAAGAATCATGTTGCTCGTACAGTTGATTACGTATAATTAGGATTTAAAAGATATGCAGATGGAAAGGCAAACGAGCTAGGAACTCGGCTTGGATTGAAATTACTCATTGCTCTCAGTCATTTTCACAGCAAGAATCAATTGTCAAGGGCTGCTTTATTTTGTTATTTAAATCCTTACTCAGACCTGAGAGTTATTTTAATTAGATTAGATTATGGCAACACATTTCCCTCAGTGTGGTCTTGTCCATTCAGAACCAATTAGTGCATCATTTCACCACAGCTAGTGAGACCAAAAGAAGGGTGTGGATGTGGGAAGAGAGGGGGAAAAGGGAAAGCAGATGTGGTTCAGACATTTTTTCCATCTGATTTTCAAAATAATTACCCACCACCCTAATTCTACTGCCGCTGGCGTCAATTGGAGCTCTGCCATAGATTGCAGTGGGAGTAGGGCTAGGTCAGTGCATGACCCTTTTGAAACCACATCCTCATTTGTTGCATAAATGAAAGCCCTGTGAATCGTTTTTGCTCACTGTGATAGTTTTTGAAATTGAAAACTGTCAGGGATGAGGAAACACCATTGATTCTGAAGAGGACAACACAAATCCCAGTACAGGCATCTTTTGGAGTTGCTCCTTCAGATCCTGGGGTTTGCTTCTCCATGCAGAGTTGTGGGGCTCATGCCACATCACCAGTGTCCTTCTCTCAGAGGGCTGAGAGACCACAAGTCCCGCATTCCGTGACAGGATGAGGTCAGAAGACCTCAGAAAACCAGAAGAAAGTGGGAGATTGTGCTGGTGATTGGCTAGACAGAGGCTGTAAATCACCCTTTGTGCCAGAACCATCTACCGAGCCATGTCAGGTCATGCTTGGGAACCAGTGAGCTTTCTTTTCTCCCAGTTAGCGTAGGAGCTTCTTCATTCCTTTTGCTTTTGGTTTTGTTCTGTGTGAGGGGAACATAGCACTGCGGGAGGATGGAGGAGGTTCAGTCAACTGGGTAAGAAAGCCAGATAGCCCTCCTTGCTTTCTTTGAGACAGAGGTGTTCGTCCAGGGAGGGTAGGGCTGTTCAGAACCCTCCTTGCTGAATTTTTGTACCCAAAGGTTATATGACTTCATACCCAAGTCTGTGCTGTTGAACAGTAAGTGTCACTGTGGGTTCTGTGTTAGTGCAGCTCCTGGAGGACACACTCAGTACAGATCTTGTACTAAGGTTTAACTCAGAAATGCAGCCCTTGTATGTTCCTTTGGCTTGTTATCTACAAGTACAGGCATATGTAAAGATCAAATAACTAACTTTCCTGGCTGCTTCTTAGGTAAAGAGGTGGTTTTATATATGTGTATATATAGATATATGTAATGTAAATATATACATATATGTCCCGTGGCCACTGGTGAACCTTTTTGGACCGTTGCCCTGAATTCCTGCATTTTATGTAACACTGTTTTCATCTATAAAAGTTCTGAACATTTTGGCGATTTCACTGCACTATAATTTGCTCAGTGAGATGCAGCCTCTTGCACTGATGAGGACTTTATCTGTGAGCAATTCCTGAGGAGTATGTCTTTAAATAAATTAATGAGTAGAAAAGAGTTACATTCACAGAAAGAGAGAAAATGCCTTATATCACAAATGTGATAGAGAAATTCCATTATTAGGGGGAAAAAAATCCCTCAAACCATTCTGTCCATGAACAAAGTACCAAAACAGAAGGCTTACTAGCACGTTTTGGAAACTTCAAGCATACTGTATAGATGACAGGTGTTCCATGCTGAAAAAAACCCCCAACTTTAGAGTTTAACCCAAGACCCATTGAAATCAGTGAAATTACTGTCTTGGGCTTTAGCCCAAACTCTCACTATGGCAGCAGACACTTTCAAACAAATGTAAGGGGTATCCTGTAGCGGAGGTGTTAGGCTGGGACTCATTGGTTTTGTGCTCTCTGTTAGCCCTGATCCCTGCTCTCAAGCGCAAATCATTTAGCCCCACCACAGGCTAGTTCTCTTATACTGTGCCACTAAAAGTATAATTCCTTAACATTAATTAATAATCATTGTGAGATCCTCAAGCAGAAGATGCTGTAGAAGTGCACGGTATAATTTTATTTCAAGGCATAGAAGAATTTATAGGGTTAAAGGTGCAAGGATTTAATGTATTCTGTTCAAAACTGAGTTTTCCCACAGTTGCTTCCTTGGAAAGAGGACTTCAGAAGTACTAGGGGAGATACTAAACTCCGTGCTCTGTGGCCATCTCACAGTGTTGGATATTGAAAAAAATGCTGGAGAAGCCAGAATTTTGCTCAAAGAGAGATTGGTTATCTGCACATTGAGTTGAAAACTAATTGATCACAATACTTCATCCTCTTTATTGGGGTGCTCTTTATGACAAGACTACGTAGCAATTACAGGACACTATACATAGTTTGGGTTTGGTAATGTTGTGTTTGCTCCTACAGCTCATTTGTCTGAACATGCTAGAATCCTTTTTTTTGAAGAAGAAAACTCACTTTGATTGATTTAAGTGCTTGTTTGGTCCATTTTCAGGTGCACGGGAACCTGAAACATGGAAGACATTTCAGTCTGAAAATTTCCTCCAGCATTTCTAGGTGATATGCTAATTTGCATGCCAAGTTAATACACGATGTCTCAATAATAAATGGCTTAAGGAGTTTGAAAGACAATGAATGTGTAATTCTACTAGGTCCTAGCTTTGGAGCCCATATGGTAGTTGGTGGGTTCTTTCTCTCAGATCTTAAGGACATGGGTGAAGTTTCTGTGAAGCAGAATCAAGTCTGTAGAAGTTTCAAAACAATATTCTTGAAATAACATTGCCATATGTTAAGAAACACACAGTGTTTGCTGGTATCTACCACTTTCTGTAGTGAATCATGGATATCAGACAGCAATTACCTTACATATTGTCAGGTCCTTTTCCATGCTGGCATGTCTCCTGTTGCCAGGTTTTAGTGATGTTTCTCTAGGTCTTTGTCCAGCCTAGTGCCTGGATAAAGACATTGGAGACCCTAATGCTGAGAGTTGGAATGTCACTGTGAATACATACAACATAAAGTGTTTCATGGTGATACTTTGCACCCCTTCATTAAATATGGACACCTTAATCTTCTCCACAGGCGCATATCAGACTTCTTAGGTGGTTTGTTTCTGCCTTGCTGCAATTTCTACCTGAAATGGTGGTGCTTTCTTTGTGGGTGTGTACGTGCTGGAAATTACAATAGAAACTATAGGATTGACTAGTACAGATGGGTTTTTGTCTCTCGTAGTGTTGTCTAACAGTCTGCTGTATGTTCAGAGGAGGTAAGTCCCTGGAGTTGGCCATGCAATGCTTCTGGAAGGCACTGGATGGGCAGGGCTGGAAGCTTGGCTCTGGCAGAGAGAGGGCAGCTCCAGCTGTTTCACTGACACGTGAAACGGGCTGTCAAGAGTTTAATGGAGACGTGGCACAGAAACAGCTCAGGCCATCGTAATCTGTTTTGTATTGATCCACTTTCAAGCCCTGACAACAAGGGCATGCCAGAGATGGGCAGGGCTGTGTTCATGATGTTCTCAGCTTTGGGAGTTCTCTAATGCTGTTGTGTTTATAGGTAATCTGCAAACAAGATCTGCAGTGTTTGGATGGGGTGGTTTATTCCCTGTTCATGTCATGCTCTGGAGGTGTCCCAAATCCATGAGACATGATGGTAGATGAGAGCCACTGTTTCTCCCCTCTTTCTGGGTGGTTACGTTTGTGTTTCTGGGAGCACAGCAGAAAGCCTCACACAGATGCTCAGATACTTATGTCATTAAAAAAGTATTTTGAATACATCCTCAACTTTTTCCCTTTTATTCTAGGCAAGGAACAACAGCTTTAAGAGGAGGCACAAAAGGAATTATTTTAAAAAAAGAGTGCAAGTGGAAAAGAAAGAAAGGTAAGGCCTCTTGGAAGAAAGAAATAATAGTGCATAATCACACTCTGGCCTTCCTATGGGGCTGTTTAATTAATTACAGTTTACTCTTACCAGCTTGTTTCTACTCAAAGATTTTCTTTTGTTAGCTCTAGGCAGGATATGCACCCAAGCGGAAATTTGTGTGAAAGAGACTAAACCTGTAAACATCACTTCCTAAGTGGGAGCACATGCATTATTATAAAACAACTTTAATTATAGGCAACTTAAAAAAGATACCATCACTCCAACAGCAGCTACTGTGTACTGAACAAGATGAAACTCAATCCCTTGCAACCAAAACAAACAGACCATCACAAGACACTGAGATTTTGAAATGTGTTGCTTTTACTTAGGAAGGAACTGCCAGAAAATCAGATACCAAAAAAGCATTTTCTGGGTCACTCACCAAACCCAAAGCTTTTTAAAGGGTCTGGGGACGTCTGGGGACTAATAAGTCGCTAGCTTGTTATAAGAATAATATGAATCTATTCAAAAGCTGCAGGTGTTTCATGGTTTTCCCTCAGCTCACAAGCTAGTGAGTCTTATCTCAAAGCTTTAATAGCCAAAATTCCAGAACCACAAGGAAATTTGAGTTCAGTTGTGCTTACTTTCTGTTATTTATTACCCCCTGTTGTGAAAGTGCAGACTTGCCCCAGTGACATACCCGGTCCCACGCTGCGCTGAGTGCTGTGTGGGCAGCAGGAGAAAGCTCTCTCCACCCTGTGGGTTGACAATGTAATTTGGAACAGGAGGCAATGGACAAGATCATCAAAACTGAGGGACAAGAGGAGAAATAAGATGAATGAGCCATGGTGTGATCATGTGGGCAACTAATTAGGCAGGTGGGTGTACAGTAAATGCATACATGCACTACAAATGTAATGAGCGCAGACAGCTCTGGTCCAAATCAGGAGTCAGTAACCATACTTGGAAATTAGTGGAAGAAACCACAGCACAGCTTTGGTTTGCCCAGGTTAACTTGTTTCAGCAAAGAAGCTGCCAGCATGTGGTTGCACTTCTGAGCATGATGACTTCCACAAAGAGATGAAGTGAGCAGGGAGCCAGCTGCGCCCACGCTCTGTCGTCTGCCTTACAGCCCTAATGCTGCTGCTACTGTATGCCTACAGGGGCAGGGTCCCTGTGAGGTGTTTAGGGTTGCTGTTGGCATGAACAGGGATGAATCCTGATTATGCTCATTTACTGGAGGTCAAAATTTGCCCTTGAAGTTAAGACTAAACAGTAAGATAAGTGAACCCCAAGGCACACTTTTAAGTGGCTTTGGTAGTGTTACACCAAACTTGCTTTGGTGCCTGAAGTTTGCTAGTCTATTAAAAAAACTCCACCAACTGCATTGCAACACATTTTTGATTTAGGTAACTGAACGCCAAGATTTAAAAAGGACGAGGGAAACGTGTGATGCCTGCAAGACTTAGGAAGATCTTTTTGGTTTTTTGCATTGCCCCATTCAGTTGGCTGTGTGCCTGGCAGGGAACTAAGAGTTGAGAACTGGCATTGGGAACAGTTTGCGGTAGCAGAGGATGATAAATTCATGCTGAACAGTGTCAAGTAAGCCAGTTTTACTCCTAAGCTGAAAGACTGTGAGAGACATTGGAAGGGAATTTGTCAATCCTCTGTAGCACCTTGAATAATGGATCCAAATCTAATACTTTTTACTACAAAGAAATGAGTGTCCTATGAGGGCATGGACTAAAGTGTGACGATGCTGTCATGTGGTGGTTGTGCTAGTGCTCAAAGTGAGATGCACAGATTTTTTGCCTTGGACATTACAAATCTGGATGGCAGGATTTGTCCAGGAGCAGTGAGGGCCAGCCACCATAGGGACTCTCCGGGCAGGGGCTGTCAGCCAGGGCTTGTCCCACCACCCCAACAGCTGCAGGGCAGCTGATGGACCTGAGCATCAGTATATTTGCGGTAACGATAACAGGGTGAGGCTGAGGTGCACGTGGGAAGTCAGTCTGTGGGTCAGGGTGAGTGAGGCACATGGCCAGATGTAAGCACATTTGCAGTGTAGCTTGGGAAGCACCAAGGGTAAAGTGAACGAAAATCAGCTCCAAAACAAGTGTGGAAAAGCCCTGATAAGCCCCCTCACAGCCCTCCCTCATGGAGCTCTTCTCGGAGTGGTTTGATCAGAGCTCCCAGAGCTGCACGGTCCCAGGGCCAGGCAGGAGAGCGTGCTCAGGGCTGTGATGGGATTGTAGGAAGAGAATGAACACATATTGGTTCTGCTGAAACAAAATATCAGTGTGCACAGCACCCCTTATTTAAAAAACCCATTTTAACTTCCAAATCCAATCATTTCTGACTGTGTTTATTTACTATCATATTATGTCTTATAAGTCAGGTCTATTTTAAATGCAGCTTCCGCAAATCAATGTACCAGGGATTAATTTAACACTTTATGTCTATTCTGCCTGATTTTCTTCAGCTTTGCTTAAACAATTTGACAAATTTACTGCAGCAAGATCAGTGCCTCTCAGGGTACTGCAACTTGCATTAACTGGGGGGCATATAGGCCCTGCTGTGGTCAATGCTGTTGAGCCTGAACTCTTCCTCCCGCTCAAGTGGGCTTGCAACAGCCCTTATGTGAGCTGAGTGGTTTTGGTCTTGCTGGCACTCAGCGATGGCAGGCTGCAGCACAAGACTGGAAGAAAGCAGGCTGCCAGGGAGTCTGACCTTGCTGGACCGGGATGAGGCCATTGCAGAGCAGTAGGGTGAAGTGTGGAAATCCCATTTGGTAGGGCATGCACACCTGCAGGCTCCTTGGATCCGTCCTCTGCCTCTTTTTCTTCTCTTTCCCTACCTCTTCTTTTTTATTGTTCTGGAAAGGAAACCACTCCCATTTTTGGTTAGAGGAAGGTAGCAGTCGTGTAGACTTTGCAATGGCTGGAGAGTAGGATAAGAGAAACAATCAGCCAAGGGAAGGGTGTGATGCTGTGAAACATGCTTGTTCTCTGAAGCAGTTCCACCACAGATTAATTTTACTTTCATACCAAATTTTGATTTCATGCCTCTGTGTGCAGATGCAAGTACGTGCATGCTGCAGGACACACAGGGTCAAATTAATCACTGGATGCAAGCCATTTCTCAGTGGCATTACCCTGAGTATTAGCTTCGCTCATGGTATGTAGCAAGAACACTAGCTATATTTTTCAATAACAAGCAAGCCCACATATATATTGCTCTAGATCTCACTGATTTAAGTCTCCATGCTGTGCGACTATATATTTAATTGTTGGTCTATTGATCTGGTGACAGCTGTTCAGATGACTTGTCTGAATATTGAAGATGAAAGCATTCTAGGATATATTTGCTTTTTTGCCTTTGCTTGTTTGCATCCAATTTTTATCTCTGTAACAGTCACCTCTGCTGATCACACACCAGTCACAGTTGCTTTAATGAGCTGAGGGGAAAGGAACTGTACTTGTACTATTTATCAAGTTGATATTTTCCCTTTAATAAGTTCTCCCGTTACTCTGCAAATCTTATACAGCTCACTGGATTTACCCTTCTTCAATTAGCAATCAAGCCTCTCCATATGCATGAGTGTTTCGAATCAATACACACTGAGTAAATTGCTCTATATAATGTTAAGAATAAAATAACTGGTGGAGGAAGAAGTAGCTGTAGGAGTTAATTTTAAAAGATTCATATGCAAGTGGAAGAGGCATATGTGGTTTTGAAGGGTTTTGCGCTGTAGCAGCCCGTGGCAGGTACCAGAAGGCTACACAGGAGCACGCTGGAGGGGGCTGGTGCCGTCTGTGCAAACAAGACTTTCGGCAGCCCCCAGTTCTTCCCGGACCCTGCTGCAGCGCTTGTGACACCTCTTCTATGGACAAAACTCCGCAAGGCTTTCCTTTCCAAAATGTGACTGTCTTCAAGCTCACGTGTGCTGAACAAATACCTGTTTCAAGATTTCATGAGAAAGATTGTTCCATTTTCAAAAGCGCGTATTTATTTCAGGGTTTTGTTTTCCAGATGGTAGATATAATATTGCCAGCATTTCTGTCTCTCTGTTCTTTAGATTCAAGGTCTGTATTCCTCAGTCCCATTTGTTTAACTGGGAAGTATCTTACCTCTTCCAGCCCACGCATCAGAAAGCAGCAATCCACTTATTTGAAAGGTTTGAATCTTTTCCTGACTAGTGCCTTGGGCTTGCTTATACTAAATGTTTTGGTGTGTTTGACGAACTCTATCTATTATGAGTGATGGCAAAGCGGAGTGATCACCTACGTGCCTTTCGGAGTGGGATTATAATGGAGGAATTAATGAAACTGCTATGCCTGATCACAGCTGGCCAAGCAGGCTGGTATATTCAACTCTCCTTGTGTTTTTATAGCGCAGAGTAAGATAAAACATGTAAGGCTTGCGAATTTCTTGGCCAAGTCTGTTGAATATTTAACTCTTGCCAGTGAACTCCCTAACTTTCTCTGGATTCAGAACTATTAAAAAGAAGTAAACACATGGGTGTTCAAAGGCTTTCCCTTCCCTCTGCGGCTCTTCCCATGTTGTTCCTAACTGGAGATGTAAAGAAAAGGGCAAAGATTGCTCTGTCCCAACACGCATTCCAGCTAATGGAATAATTATCTTACAATGTGGCTTAGTATGGAGTAATTGTAAAAGAAAACTGCTTGGCAACGTGTCTTGGGGAGAGTGGCTTCCGTGAGGTTTCCACTCCTTCACCGAGGGAGAAGCTCGGCAGGAGGGATGGAGTTATGAAACACTGCATGTTTTGGAAGTCCCGTCACTGGGCTTTGCACAGGGTGGTGCTAGTGTGTGCTTTTCAAGCCTGTAATTTCTTTCCCAAATTTGCAAAGACTTGAGGAGTAGCCAGTGCTCCATCTTCTACAGCGGGTAAAAATCCATTAAAATGCTTAACCTGTCTCATATATAACACCTCCAAATCCAGTACCATTTTGGCAGTCTCTGAATGGATGCCTAAGACAGAGATTGAGCTATTCCCTTGCACACTTTAAAAATGAGTTGCTCCAGAGCAAGGCAGAGAATTGATGGCATGGCTGCGCAGTGAAAGCTATGCTAGCCTTGCCAGCATATCATCTATATCCTCTTGGGAGTGACAGTCTGAAAAACGACAGTCTCCAGGCTCAATAGCTTCAAATTGTAAAGAAAGACTAGGAGGCAGCCCTAGTCTTCATCAGACCCATGTACTTGTCCCCTCTTTGGTGTAATCAATGGTCACCTCTGGGTCAGATTTCTGAGTTTTAGGTAACAGGAGACATTTAGTGGGGGGAGAGTGTCCTGATCTCACCGCAGCCTTAGTGAAGTCACATTTATGATGATGAAGAGTGAATTGAGCTGGGATGAGTGTGCTGTTTATGAATTCTGAAAGGCTTATAAATCACAGCACCACAAGCCAGGCAAACTGTTTATTAGACATGCAAATCCCTTAGACAATGCTATAAAAGTATAAGATAGTTGGCAAATGTTGTATCTCTTGTCCTGAAGAAGCTTGCAGCTGCAAGTTGTGAGAAAAATGTTTTGCAACTCCAGGGAAAGAATTGTCCCTTAGAAGTGGAAGACTATAATCACAGATGGAGGAAATACTAATGTAGCCTGACCTATCAGGAATTCAGGCTCCCAAATTTACTCATGTATTTGAAAAACAGGAGTGGCGTTGAAGGAAAAATTGATAGGTCTGCAGAGAACTTGGCCCTGATTAGTCTGTCTGTTCAGCTCTGGCTCAATGCATGTCTTTGTAAAATGCAAATAAAAAATTAAAAATCAGTATGGTAAGATGCATGGTGGAGATGCATGGTCCAGGGCTTGTCTATACAGAAACTGTTTCGGTTTAATTGTTCAGACATTTTTTCCAGCACAACTCCAAATACTGTCACTCTTAACCCAGTGCTGTTAAGTACCTGAAAGTACAATAGTTATTAAAAAGGAAATAAGTTATTTTCAATGCTGGACTTGTCTCATTTTCATGAGGCTTCTCAGCTTGCCCACACAGCCCATCTGTCCAAAGATCTGCCAGACCTCTGTGCCATGACAACATTTGAGTTTAATGTCTGGTTCTAAAGAAAGTCTCCAAGATGCTTCATTCCTACAGATGTTATTAAAAACAAGAGTCTTGGTGAAACAGCACCCCAGCAAAGACTCAGTTTGTCTGCAGAGGGCTTTGTCAACACTATCGGTCTCATATTGCCCCATCACAACTTTGTGGAAGGGGTTTTGTCAGAGGACTGGCCGCTGCAGTGGGGCTGGGGTGCTGCTCCTCACCCAGCACCAGCCTGCGGCTGGTTCCACGGTGCTGCTGCTGTGGCTGGAGCCCTGAGCACCGGGGGGCAGCTGGGGGTCCTGGCTGAGGGGTTGGGGCTGCCTGGGTGCTTGCAGTGGCGCTGAAGGCTGTTGGATGTGGGTCACTGACCAGCCAACAGCTTATTTTCAGCACTAACAGTTCCAGTAGATGCCACCATCATGAAGTATTGTCCATCCAAAGACCTCCATTAAAAAAACAACAACAACAAAAAAACCCTTACCTGTGATAGCAAAAAATCCAGCTTGTAAGATATAATTGGCCTGTGTGGGGTGGGGGAAAAGGGAGCAGATGTCTGACCTCCAGCACCATGATGTGAGCCAGGTCGAGGATGTTTTGTGCTGTGAAGAAATCACTCAGACTGGCGGGTGCAGTTTCCTATTAGGAGAGCGCATCTCTGCAGCACCTGGTATGGTTCACTCTGAACCCAAAATACAGCATTAGATGGGTCATTAATCTTATTCAGCGTGACTATTTCTGTCCCTCAGCTTACTGTATATCTGTTCCATTAGTGGGTTGCACATCTTCTGGAGATAGGTGCAGGGAGCAGTGTACTAGCTTTCGTGGAGCAATAATTTGATATATTATGAAGAATCCCACACTTTTGCAAGGCACACTGGATGTAAGAGGGGGCACCTGCTGTAGTTCTTTCCCCAGCATGAAAATTTTAGAGGGCATGTATTGTGTAACAGAGCTTGAAAGTGTATTTTTTAAAGAATAAAGCTATTCTTTAACCTCCCTTTCTTTCTTTCTTTCTTTTTTTTTTTTTCCTAAGTTGCAAAAGCTTTTTTTTTTATGAAGGCCTGGAGCCATTCTGAGGTGAGAAAGTGTTGGCTGGTATAAATAAAAAAATCAGGGTTTCCCTCTGCATGTATGTTTTTCTACAAAGAAAAAAGATCCATCACTAACGAGTAATGAAAGATGAACCTGAAATGAATTAGCACGTTTCAACTGAAGATCCAGATGGGCCGGAAGATCTGTTTAACGTACCCAGCGATGAAAGTGCCCATTGTTTCTACACTCCAATATTGACATAATATCATTTCCCTTAGTCTTTCAGGTCCTGGAAATGCCAACATAAAAGTCAATATTTAACACTGAGTTTGCCTAGGAGTTCCTCGTCTTGACTGGGCTCCACTGCCTTCTCTTTCTCCAGACCTGATAAAGGCTGCTCAGATGCTGTTGACCTTATTGGAGAGTCCTCAAGGAAAGCTAGCCCCCGTGTCAGGGTGATTGTCCCTTCAATCAGTGTTCAGCACAGTAAAAGAGCTATACAACTTAGACTTCTAAATATGAACTTAGTTTCATTAATTTGACCCGTGTGGTCACCAGATCCTTCCAGTTCTGCCAGCCCACCAGCTGAGGGGCTGTACGTGATGGTCCAGCCCACGAGTGATGGCGGGGAGCGGAGCTGGCGGGGGGGTCAGAGCTGCAGGCAGAGCCTCGGGGCTGCGTCTGCTGACAGCACCCAGGGCGTTCAGTGGGGCTGCTGGATTTTTATGACAAGAACACGTAAAAGCCCTGGACGTTGTTCAGACGGGGAAGCTGGCCAATTTGTCGGGTAAGCGTGGTGTTCAGGCACAGCGCTGCAGCAAAATAAATGAGGCAACTAAGCTAGACATCTGCCCTGTGCATTTCCTCCGATAGTAAGGGATTGGCGCAAGGTGTCCTATCGTGAAGAGAAGCTCATACTTGTTTTTCCTTCTCTTTTCAAATGGATGCTGAGAAATTCATGCTGCAGTCAGCCATAACCCCATACCCTGGCCAAAACAGTGACCTTGGTCACTCCTAACGCCACAGAGCGGTGCCGAAGTGGTGACTTGCAGCCTAGCAGAGGGGTTGTGAACATACAGTTCCATGGTTACACGCATTCAAAAGCAGTTAAAGTACTAAGATCTGATGACAAATCCAGTCCTTTTAAAAACAGAACACACTTCAGAGAAAAACTGAACTGGGAATTTGTACTTTGAATTTAACCAAACCCCTAAATAAACAGAAAAAACATTTTGTACACATTATTGTATTCAAAGTAAGAACAGGCTTAACAAACAAGTAAATGAGACCAGGGGCAATTTTTGACAGGTAACAGCTGAGGACTGCACAGATCTGGCCCACCACATTATGTTCAGAGAAAGTTTAAAAATAAATATCCTTGGAATTTTTCACTTTAACAAAACTGTTAAAGTTTATTTGCTTTGCTGCAACCATGTTTCTGTTTGCCTTTTTTTCTTGAGAGACTAAAATGTAAACTAGATATGAGGATAGTGAATAAAAAATTCTCTCTGCTACACAAAACAGAACTTTGCTTTAACAGTATCTGAGCCCTATTTTGCTATATTGTTCATATAAATGTTTACTGAAAGTACAAAAATAATTTAAATCAAGGCATTAGAATTGTGTTTGTAAACCAGAGCCTGAATTTCCTTCTCTTGAAACTGAAAATTGGTAGAAAATAGACATTAAATAAATTTTTAACTCTGCAATTTCAAACATATTAAATTTTGTATATAGCATAAGTGAACCATCAGGAATGTAAGGGAGTGAATTGTGACTATCCAGTGCTGGAAGGAATACATACAGAAAATAATTTGTGACCAAATGGGCCATTCAAATTGTTTAAAACATTAGACCATTTGTAAAACCGAACACTTCTCATTATAATTTGTTCTTAGCATTCACAAAAAGGAGCAAAAGTTAAATTAATCATTTGTGTGATTGTACTTCTGGCTAATTTTCTATTGTTCCTGGCATAGTAGGACTTTGAATCCCTGGCCATGAATCAGTATGCACTTCACAAGGGACTGTTCAAGTAAGGAGAATCAGCCCTTCCCCAGGGTGCTTGGGAATCTGTTTCTGGGAGCTGAGGTTACGTGGGGATTGGACAGAGAGCTGATGTTATAGGACTGGAAACAGGGGTTGAGATTATAAGGACACAACAAAAGAACAATTTCTATTGAAAGTGGGACTCTAGAAACAGGCATAACTGGAGAAGCTACAGTGAGTTACATGTCAGCCCTTATGCATATATTAACCCAAGGACTGGCTGTCACAGGTCCTGAAGATGCTGAAAATGCCGGGAAACATCTCAGATTGGGCTCGTGTGACCAACTCAGGCCAAAAGGTAATGCAAGAAGGTGTTCCCTGAACAGGGGACAGGTGTGTGAGGGTGCGGAGCAGATTTGTGTCTGGCTTATGCTTTCTGGACACATTAAATTTACTAGTGTAGGCATGGCCTTTGGTTCTTTCTGTGGGTAACTGTCTGAGCTGAGCTGAGTAGTGGCTGATGCTTTCCTGTGCATGCTTGGGATTTGGCACACCTTCCAGATCTGTCACTGCATCTCCAGAGACCCCACACACCTCTTCCCCAGCCCCTCATTCCTCTGACTGCACCAGGTAGCTCGCAGAATAATTTTTAGTCTCAGAAAAGATTTAGCCTATCCATACGATGGATGAATTTAGATTGACAGAAGTTTTCTGTTATCAGGTCAGCACAGCTGCCATGTGTGTCCTGAGAAATGAGGCAACCATCTGCTTTTCCTGCTTAGAGGGTGCCAGTGACCTCTGTTCAAGAGCCTGAGAAATCTCTGCCTCCAAGAGGCCATCATAGTAGTACATGTCATACCACTGCCCAAGGACCAACAGACTCTACCAACATTGGTACCTTTCTACTGGTTGAGGAAAGCCCTCTTGGATCCACAGATGGTACCCACACCTCCTTCCTGTTGGAGGCCCGACAGCCAACTTACAGTCCGGTAGTTGCTTCAGGTAACAAACATGAGGAGGAGAAATATGTAGCCTACACTGGTGAGCCAGTGGGAAATAGTATATACATTAGGCTGCATGTGGGTGTCAGTGTTTGGGTGTTGTGGGAACATGCATGGCATGTTTTGGACATGATGGATCATTGTCCAGGAAAGCATTATCAAGCAAGTCTGGTTAATCATGAAAAAAAATGCATCTTTGCACTGAAATAGTGCATAGGTTTTGTGTCAGCAGGTCTTGCTGTTTCAAGGGGTTCAATATAGCAGTGGTGACTGCCTTGACATTCAGCCCTACTCGTCTTTTTCTCCCCCCTGCCTCAACCTTACTTGAAGTGGGTATGAACGCAGGTGGAAGGAAAAAGAGTAGAAAGGGTAGCAGGAAGGACTGGGGACATCTCAAAGCAACCCAAAGATTCGACAGCTGGGAGACCAAGGGATGACACGATACAACGACACAGGAGGAGCTCAGAGAAGAGGCTGCAGAAGATAAAAGGTGCAGCTGGAAGAAACATAAGAAGACGCTGAGGGCACTCATTGGAGAGATCACACAGAGACACAGGTAGGTGACAAAGGCAATTCAAGGGCAACTCACATGAGGCCTGGCTAGAAAGAATGAAAGAACCGGCCTGAGGACGTGAGGGATGTGAGGTTCACACAGGGATCAAAAAGATTCAAAGGCATAGCTGGGGGGTAGGAGGAAGATGGAGTGAATGAGGGAGCTTGCAAAATGGTGACGAGTCATGAGATGAGAAAAACTGATAAAAACTGACATTGGTATTTTTCTTTAATAATTACTGGAGGAAAATAACTAATAAAGAGTTTTCAATAACTTCTTTCATCTATGTTGTGGTTTAATCCCAGTCAGCAACTAGGCACCAGCCAGCCGCTCCCTCACTCCCCCCTGGTGGGATGGGGGAGAGAAACAGAAGAATAAAAGTGAGAAAAATTGTGGGTTGAGATAA
This sequence comes from Ibycter americanus, assembly GCA_035590275.1. NCBI lineage: Eukaryota > Metazoa > Chordata > Aves > Falconiformes > Falconidae > Ibycter > Ibycter americanus. The sequence goes on along the minus strand of JAVJGI010000062.1, from coordinate 38,378,310 downwards.
AGATAGTTTAACAGGTAAAGCAAAAGCTGCGTGCACAAGCAAAGCAAACCAAGGAATTCATTCACCCCTTCCCACCGGCAGGCAGGTGTTCAGCCACCTCCAGGAGAGCAGGGCTCTATCATGCATAACAATTACTTAGGAAGAAAAATGCCATCACTTCGAACATCCTCCCTTCCTCCTTCCCCTAGTTTTATATGCGGAGCATGACATCATATTCCATGGACTATCCCTTTGGCCATTTGGGGTCAGCTGTCCTGGCTGTGTCCCCTCCCGACTTCTTGTGCCCCCCCAGCCCACTCGCTGGTGGGGTGGGCTGAGAGGCAGAAAAGACCTTGGCTCTGGGTGAGCCCTTTCAGCAATAACAAAAACATCCCTGCACTATCAACATTGTTTCCAGCACAAATCCAAAACATAGCCCCATACTAGCTACTATGAAGCATAAATCTATCCCAGCCAAAACAAACACATTCCAATACACTCTATGTCTTCTACAAATTTTTAGGTGTGGTGGGAAAGCATTGAGTTGGGCAAACAATTTTTGCATTGAAACTTTGGACAGTTTTGACCATTATTTTCATGACATATCGTGGAGTGTATGTTGATGACGCCCTTGACTGTATTCATTATTCGGTCAATACATTTCCATGGATCAATTGATTATTTGTAGTTAATATCCATACTCCAGTGCCACCAACACCAAGATGTTATTGTGAACCTTGTTATGAAGCGATTTGCATAGATCTTCAGCTGAAGAAATCAGATGATTGTAAGATCTTTACCTTTCAGTAAAGATGCACGGTTCTCTCAGCCGTGGAGCAAAATTTAAAAAAAGAACTGTGAAGGGTTAGAAACAAAAAGAAATTAGAGTTCCAAATACATTGCTTTAATCATTTTGAGATTTGGAAACCATTATTCAATATTTAAGCCCATATTTAAAACAATACAGATTTAAAAATCTGCTTTTGCACATATTTACATAGTGGATTTTGCACTTAGTAGTCAGCGAGTGTTAGTAGCCATAAAGTTTAAAAGCATGAATCTTTACCTGAAAGGAAACCAAACATGGCAAAAATTATTTGAGCAAAGGTCAGAATGATGTTCTTGTCTGTTTGATCAAAATTCTTTAAAATGTTTATTTAAAGGATATTTGAACTACAAATGTCATTCAGTTACAGCAAAGGGGACTGCAACTGATGCAGGGTGGTGACTCAGAAGTGAGCATCTCAGCTCAATATTAAAATATTCACAGTCAATTACATAGGGAAACTGAGGGACATGGGTGATGTACATGAAAGTAGGGAAAGTTCTGTAGAAATGAGATACCTAAAAATAAAACCAAATTTGAATCCTGTGGTTCAGGCTCCACTGATATTTACAAGTGCAGTCTCAACTGTCTATTTTAAAAAGGAATGGATCAGTGAAATAATCCAGGGAAAGGGGGTTCCACCAGGCACATTCAGCCCAGCCGTGTGAACCTGGCTTTGCTGCTGTCCCCTCCAGCTGGCTTGCTGTCTGCAGGCACAGTCTGACTCACCTGCTGCCTGAGCGGTCTGCTGCTGCTTGTGAAGCCATTTCTTAAAATAATGGCTGACCTAATTATGTACCGTGGAACTTTACCTTATATGTACATGGTGACTGTGTACAGAAATGCATACTGGATATTTTGTAAGCCAGTACCTAAATATGACATAATTTCATTTCACATCTCATCCCATCTGCCTTCACTGAGTACAATTAAAGTAGATATGTATTTATGCAACAAATCTTAAGCACAGATTTAGAAAGCAGTGGTAAACATTATTTTTCACCACTAGTCACTGAGGAGATGGATAAAGGGGGGTGGAATAGTGATAGTGTCATTATCCAGCTTTAATAACTGCTCTGACACAGGGTAGAAAGCTCCTAGAGGGGTAAAACTGTGCAGTAATACTACCGAGCAGATATATGTTTTGATTTATGTCTTCCTTATATAGCCTGCAAGGTTTTAGATCAGAATAATTAATTATTGTGAAGGTGTCAGACATTGCGTGCATTCTCTCAGTCAGGAATCTATTTAGCATCTGCTCTATTACAATGAAAAAGTAACATAATTTACAGGTGAAATTACTGGAGACAAACTAAGGACCCACCACCCATAGATTAATAGGTTGCAGGGTGAAATTATCATTGGTACCAGAAACAGATTTGCAAATGGGCCCTACCTACTTTCTCTGCACAGAAAGTTCGTTCATAGGCTGAACAGTAGCTGTGTGCTGTTGTTATAGATGGTTTCCACAGCTCTTGTTCTCCACCGTCATTTTCGCAGGCACCTTGGGTGTTTCTACAAAAGCTGTAGTCACAGTTTCAAATGCATTGTAGACATGGTTAAATCAAGGCTTAGACTTTCCCCTATGTGTCCCTTATCCTGAGGCTTGTGTTGGACAATATTGCAGAATTGGTTTTAAATGCCACTGAAAAAGTAATGAACTTTAAAATGTCAGCATCTCTATTTACAGTGTTTGAATTTAAAGATTTAACGATCTAAACAAGTTGCATCAGTATTTTAACAATGAAAGTTCAGATTTTAATTTTTGAATGGCATTTTTCAGCTAAAGTTGAGCAAGTGCTATTGATAGAAGAAAAGAAATGAAATATTACAAGATGGTTCAATAATCTGAAAATGAACTAAGTTTAGTCAAACAGAATGTCTTGGATTTACCCAGATGATTTTTTCTTCTTCTAAAAAATCCTCTCAAAGTTTTATATTGCATTACTGTTAGACATTTCTCCCACATTGTTTTGGTTTTTTGTTCAGCTCTCAATTAAAAGACCAAAGACTTTATTTACCCAGGATAGTCTACCTCTGATGTCCCCTAGGCTTTCCACCCTCCCTGACCTTATGTACTTGGTTAAAACTGGAAAGATCACAAGCCAACAATGGTAGAATGGTGCAGCTGGAGGCTACACTTACCTATCAGTGTTACAGATGTTGTGATGGGCAACAAATGTACATGAGGATCTACACACAGAAGGAACACAAGCGAAGTCTCTGAATGTTGCAGCACTACAAAACTAGCCGGCTGCAACAAGGCTTCCCACACAAGGTTCTACTGTCCATGCTGTTTCTTCATCCTCTTCAGGCCAGTCCACCCTGCTTCTTGCCTCTGCTGCTTCTGGGTTCCTGGCTTCTCCTCCAGACAGCCTCTCCTCATCCAGGCCCCCTTCTTCTCTCAGCTTCTCCTGGGCTCTTCTTCATCCAGCCTCCTCTCTTCACCCAGTACTCCTCCTCCACCAATACTCTTTCCCTTCCAGGCTCCTCAGTGCTATTTAGCTACTTAACAGGAACAAGCCACAGCTGTACATTGTCCACATCAGCCAACCCACCACCCCTGAAGCAAGCCCACAACTGTATACAATCAATGTTAATTAACCATCTACATCTGGAGTATCATAAGCTCCTGGGTTTTGTCCTTCCTTTATATAATGAGTGACAAGACAAGTGCAGGGCTATCTTACATTCCCAAAATGTGGAAGGATGAGAAAACAGTGGAATTTGTGTATTGTGGAGAAATAACTTGAAGGTAAAGGCACTTCCACAAGTAAAGAAGAAGCAAACAAAATCAAGGAGCTCCACAGAAATTTTTTTTGGGGGTGAGTTGGCCTCACAGGTCTACGTTATCACGTGCATGGCTGATCCCACCCAGCAGCCAAGTCAGTGGAGAGTCCCCATGGGAGAGGCATCGGTACGGCTTGTCTGCACCTCCAGTGCCTGCTGTGCCTGCGTGCAGGGTAGGATTAGATATTTCCTTCTGAGCTTCACAGGTAATTAATTCTCTGCTGGAGCCCTGGGGAGGAATAAATGTCACCCTGTGCTTTAATTTCAGGGAACAGGCTGAATTTCAGGTCGCTCCCTGTGGTAGGAAATGGGGTCTCTTCCCCCAGGTGAAGGCTGGTTTGTGTCCATGCTGCACCTGCAAGGATGCTAAAGTGGGAGAGAAACTGTGGGCTAGGACATAACCACGAAATGTTGCTGAACCTCTTAAGCAAGTACAAAGTCACCAAATCAGAAGGGTTGTTTTTAAGCTACTGACTTAGCCTGTTCAACTATTGTAAGCTGGACTGACTCCTCATGACATTCTCATAGATTAAAGCCCTGGGATGGGGCCGTATCTGGAAGGCTCAGATTATATTTCCCCCACAATTACAACAAATTAGTCCACTCCAAGGTGAGAGTTCCTAGCTTTTCCACGGTGAATATATTTTGTATGAAAGAACAGAGGTTCCATCCCATGTTTATAACATAAGACTTACATGCACTATTCCAGTGGTTCCAAGTTCATATCATTCATGAATATGCTCAGTATCCTGTGCCTAGCAATAACCTGGACATACATGAAAAACAAAACGTTAGGCGAAAAAGGATTTAAATGTGATACTGAGTGGTGAAAAAGCATCAGAACTACCTGAACTGGTCTTCAAAGGAAGATATATACTCTTCAAATAATAAAAATTTATTGCTTAGTATGGATGATTGGCACTCTCGAGGTTAAAAACCCCAAAAGTCTTGCCTGTGGGTTTTTTGAAAGTTTTGGTTTTGTTTGTTTGTTTTTTAATTAACAATACAAGCAACTAACATGTTTCCTGGATGGCAGAGTAGTTCATACATTCATGAGGTTTATTCTTACTGATGTCAAAGGGGCTAGGTTTTATCTAGGTTTTTCTTTCCCTCTCTGAAGGATCTTCCCAGCTCAGTGAAGCACTTGGGTATGCTTAGATCCCTAAGTTGAACTTGATTTCAGTGGGGTTTGGAGACATGCTTAAATTATCTGCTGAACCAGTCACTCTGGAGAAGTGACTTTATAGGGGCCAGAAGAAATATGGAGGTGACACAGCAGCAGGGCACAACCATTGCAACAGTCATATAACACTAAGGATGCATTATATATAGCTATATTCATGTCAGGCAACACAATGAGAAGCTAAATGAGGTGTCAAACGTGTATTGGCCAATCCTGCATTTACATGTTGTAGAGGCGCGTTGATGAAGAGCTGTATATTTTGCCATAAGTTTAAAGACTCTTTGCTGTCGTGCACTCGCTGCCTGCTCAGTGGCTGAAGAACTGCTGCACTCCTTACAGCTCACTTCCAGCCTTGCTCCGGGCAATTCATCAAAAATAGTTTGGGAAAGTTCAGCAAGCCACTCTGCACCACTTAGAAGTGAACTTGGTTAGAGAAAACCACTATAAATGAATAGATGCTAGTGAGGGTTTTGGGTTTGGGATTTTTTTGCCTTTTTTTGGTGTGCTTTCTGCTGAGGCAAGAGGATTTTTTTCCCCAGCGTGCACTTTTCATCACATTGTGCACCCTATTTAAAATGAACAGGCAATGAACTTCCCACATTTCCCTCAGGAGGCTATTCCACAGTCTAATAGATCTGACCCTTCCGTTTTTTTCCAGCTGACACTGAGTCAATGTTTTCTTTTTGCTACTTCAACCCCGTGCTACTAGCTGTGCCCACACTGAATAGTCTCTTGGCTGTTTTACGCTCTGAGAAGAATTAAGAGTTTTTATTATCCTCTTTCTTTCTCATTTAGCCATGCTAAACTTATTTAACTCTTATCACCGCTTTTCATGAGTTGCCTTCAGTCCTTTCAGATCTTTTAATTTCACTTCACTGACTCCTCTCCCGACCTGTGTTCATTAAGTCATTCCCTGTTTCTAAACTTCCTCTCACCTTAAGTGCTGCACACATCCATAACAGAGTATCTGAGCTGTGGCGTAGCCTGTGATCACTGCTTAAAGACAATAGATGTCCTCCACTGCCTGTTGCTCTATTATTGAGTAGTGTGATAAAGAAGAAAAGCACTGTGATATATGGAGCCTAACGTACAATTGCTTAGACAGGATCCTGAATTGCTACTCCTAGCATAGACTATTAACGTCTCCCACATTACAAAGACATTTTTAGTTTATCTTTTCCTTTCCGCACCATGCACTTGAGTCACAAAGACCATTCTTTTCCTTTCCCTTGACATAAGCACTTAAAAGTCTTAGTTATCTGTCTTTCCTCCCAGAAACTGGTCAGAAAATGCTAGATAGCTTTTCTTTTGTACAGGTATAAGCAGTGCTGTATCTGAAAATGGTGGACACATTTCTGATAAGAAGAATTGTGTTGCCCAAGCCTGAAGGTCCATCTCACCAAGCAGCCGGTTTCTGAAGGTGGCCTGAACTGCCCTGATCTCCCCTCTTCTGAAGTGCTGCTCTGTGGATGACCGCCCACCATGGACTCTGCAATGGTCTGGGTTTGGGAATAATCCCAAAGATTAACAAACCCTTCAGCTTCATGTATGAAGAGAGCTGCCTTACTTTATGCTTTGTAATTGCATTTGTCAGGTCTTAGGACAAAAAAATGCTTGTTTGCATTTTCAGTGCACCTGTAGTCCATCAAAGGGGGCCATCTCTGGAGAGGCAGAAATGCTGATTCCAAGCCAAAATGTCTGTGCTTCCTAAAAACATCCAGGCTAAGTCCACCGACAAATTAGCTTGTCACTCAGAGGTCTCAGAGGCTTTCAGATTTAGATTGTAGCTGAGCAGAGGTGCTGAAGGCCAACATTTTGGCCATAGACTGTCCCTGTTCCCTGCTATATTTAGTGCAAAGCTGCACAAATACTTGTGCTGGGATGGTGCAGGGAGTGATGCAGAGTGAGAAAGCCACAGCTGGAGAAGGCATCTGGAGGGGTTGCAGATGCCATCTAAGCTTGATTGAAGAGCCCTGCTGCTGAAATGTAGACACAGAAAAGTGGCAGTTTGTGGATGAAGTTTCATGGGGCTTCAGTGCAGCTTGCCCTCGCTCCTCTTCCTCCTCCTTATTCGTGTTATGGCAGCACTTAGGAGATGCTTGGCATTTTTTGTGAGCAGAAAAAGAGATAGTTTAGCCAGTGGTCAAAACCCTGACCCTGAAGCTGTTGCAGAGCTCTGCAGCCTGGCTGCCACCCAGGCGGATCTGGAGCTGGCAGCGACGGGTGTCACGGCATACCCTGCATCCCTGCACGGGCAGGGGAGGGATGGGAGGCACCAATCCATGCAGCTGATTTAAGGGCAACATGATAGTGGTGGTGGTTTGGTGCAACGTGATCATGATTGAAAAGGAAGAAGGGAGGCAGCATAATTTAATGATAAATTTTTAATATGAGGCCAACATTTTAATAAGCCCAAAATCTAAACCTTGGACGTGGTGTCTGGAGGTGCAGTGGAGAGACAGAAAGGGCGAAGCTTGAGCTGCTGCTAACTGTACTTTTCTCTGTCCAAGCAGGAGATGCTACCCCATTTCTAGAACTTCCCAGAGACTCAGTGTGCTCAGAATAGTACATTTCGACATTCCTCGTGTCTGACTAACAAAGAATTCAGTGTCCTGTGTCCCTCCCAGCCAAATAAAGTGATTTTCTATCAGCATTCTCAATTTGCAGGGCACAGCTAGCTTTGTGGTTTTGGGTGCTCTTGTAGCTGGGACCTGGCCCTTTCACCAGGGCTCCAGGGCAGGAATGACTGCACAGACATAGTCCTGCTGCTGTTTGCCTCCAGGCTGCTGTACTAGCCACCCTTCCAACACCCTGATGCTGCTTTTTCTCAAACCTCCTGCAAACAGGCATCCCAGAGGGCTGAAATGGTTCAGCAGGTCACTACCATAGCAGGAAAAATAAAGGGCCTCATGGGTGTTCCAGATTCCCTGACGTGTGGTAATGCAATCGCCAGCTGATCAAACAGCTGTATATTGCTGAGGGCAAGAAGCAGGGGACGCCGCAAGCATCTTGTCACCAGTCTCTTGTTGCAGCTTCTGGCTGGCCATCCTCATGACAGAGCCAGAATTGGGGGGGCGGGGGAGCCAGGATGGTGTGAGGGTCCCCGCCTTTGGCTGGACATTCAGCTTTGCCCTTTGTGATTTGCCCTGAAACCCTTTTTTGACTTTTCCCTTTGTGGAAGGGTCAGAGGGGCAGGCTGAGCAGTAGGAGGAACGTGAGGCAGGAGGAGCTGCTGCCCTCCGGGAGAGGGTGTCGGAGGGCATTTGTCAAAACAGGACAGGCTGTGGGGAGTCTCTGAGACAAAGGCGATGGCGTCAGGGGTCACTGTTCAGTGCTGTAAGACGTGGTGCACTGGGAGATGTGGGGAGATGTGTCATGCATTGTGTTTGTGTCCTTGCCAGCTGGTGTCCTCTGGAAGGAACAGCTGGTTTAAATTAGCCATGGTCTTCACTGACAACGTTTGGAATAGGAGTGCACTGTGGTAGACCTCCACCCATCTCAAAACGCTTGGCAGACAGTGCAGGGCCACTTCGGCTGGGGAGGGAAATTCCTTGCTGCTGGGCGGATGGGGAGGCGGGAGGGGGGACGGGGCAGCAGCCAGAGCCAGGGCTGGGGTCTCAAGGCCGATGGCAGGGCTCACCCCCGCCTCACCGCACGAGCAGGGAGCAACTCGCCCTCCGGGCTGCCAGCCATAAGGCAGAGGGTAAACGGACCTAGGGGGGAGAAGGGACAAAATGCCTGTGAGAGAAGGAAAACCCCTTTGATTGTAAAAGTGATGTGAGGGTAAAGCAATGCTGCTGGAGAAGAGATTGTGCCCTATCTTTGGAGGGAAGTGCTGTGCGGAAGCAGCTGAAGCAGAGTGGTGTCATTCAAGCATTTGAACCTAAGATAAAAAGATAGGGTTTCCTCAGTACCTTCAGTATGCCCTTGGTCAGCACTTCCCTATATTTACTGTAGGAAATACCTCCAATATCTCAAATAGTGAGGTTATCTGACAGCAAACACTTATTTAGTCATCTAAGTAACTTGCACCAGGGCAGAAAATAGGTCGTTTAAGTAACATTGGTCCCTCAGTCCCCAAGGGGCTGCATTAGGTTTGCTGTCAGACTCAGCCCTGTGCACCTTTGCATCACTTATCCCCTTGCTTGTGATCCCAAGCACCACTGAGATTCACCAAAATCCCGGCTCTGCTCACTTGCTGTCCATGCTGTGGAATCTTAATGAGTCAACTACTTTTAGGAGGGAACTAACTTTGCTTTTGAGTGGCTTCCACCTTCCGCCTTACCACACAGACCTTGAAATACTGCCGTTTTGTTCCAAACCTCTTTACTGCCAGGGCAATCAGGTGTCAGAAGTGCGGTAGCACCTAAGAGGCTCAAACCCCCACATCTTTAGCAAGTGTTTTAGGAAGTGCAGATGGCTTTAACCTGTAGCTGGCTGCTGAACACATGGACTTGGAGGGTAAAATCCCTGCAAGCCAGAGACATCAGTCCAAGGAGGGCACACCAGGGGTGATTGTGCACAGCTCTCCCAGACAAACAGCTCACCATGGTGCCTGGGATGGTGCAGCGATGGTCAAACACTTTGGTGTAGAGCCCTGGTGAGGGGTAAGTGCAGCGTTGACAGATGCCATTGTGGCAGGAATGTCTCCACTTGTGTCTCAGACTTGCATTGAAAATTCCTCTCCTCTTCAAACATGGGCTTAAAGCACCAACAAGGTTTTAGGAGATAACTACTTTATTCTGAGAAGTGTTGCCCCAGAACAGTGCTAATCGTGGCATTAGAGGTATCCTAATGACTCTACTAGCAGCATTGTTTTATCTGCACTTTTTAATTACTAGGAAAGGATCCTGCTCAGAGTCCTCTGCAGCAAGACAAGTCATAATGCCTATTTGTTATAAATGTGTAGAAAATGTCAATAACTCACTATATTCACTAGAAAGAAAAGGAGACGCTCTCTGGTTTTACAGACAAATTGAGAACAAAGTATTTATCAAAAAATTAATGATTGAACAGTGCTGTTAAATTTCTGCCCTTTATTTCATAAACAAAATGCACAGAGCAGTAACAGTTTACAGTTCAGGAAGGACACAGCTATCCCCTGTGCTGACAACCACTTATGCTCTATTTAACACGTGGAATTTAAGTGGTGCAGAAAGTACACTTGGCCCGGAATTGCTGTCTGAAAGCCTTTGCAAAGGAAAATGCATTTACTGCCAAAATTAGTTTTCAGTAGGAAATTTCTTAGTATTCTGCAGTCACAGACTTTCCTCCTGTTCTGTAATTAGACATCAAAGGAAAGCCTGTCATTTAAATTAAAAGATACCGACTGAGATCCTTTGAGACAAGCAGCATGCTGTATATAAATAATTAGTCATATTTCTGTTTATTTTAATCTCATGAATCTACTGTTGAAAACCATTGTCAAGCATGCAGTCTGACATTGGAAACACTCCTATTAACTTTCACAGGCTCTGGGATGGACTCCAGCGCTTAACAGGTTGTGTAGATGAAATAACACCCGTGATTCACATTACTCACATTTGTCCACAGCTAGATTGGAAAGATTATGTTGATTTTGCTTTATATGTAGTGACTTGATAAAAATGCAGGAGGTCAGAGCAGATAGCTTAATTATGCCTCCCAGACTTGTGGTCTGTGCATTTACAGGTTAGTGTAGGGTACGCATGTAGGGTGGGGGAGTCTGGGAGACCCTTGTCAGGGAAGAGATGCTAGTCAGGGCTGGACACACAGGACACACGACCCATTCTGTCCCGTTTTCTTCCCCAGCTTTACAATAGGAAATCCTGAATCTGGGAGACGTAATGACGGGCTGAGTAACTTATTTCGCCTGAGGCATACTTGCTTGTGTAAAAGAGAGTTTGCACAAAGCAAATGTCACTTCAGATAGAACAGCAACAGACTCAGAAAGGAGAGAGACAGCTCTAGGAGTGACACATTTGGGGGTGAATCCATGTGCATGCTGGCAAAGTTTGTCTCAGTCCCCACCTGGACACCTTTCCCACTCCCTGGGAAGAAATAAGCTCAGGTCAGTGGTAAAGGCAGAGGTGGCAGTTCAGGACCTTTATAGCCTAACCATTGCTATTTTGGGGTTCATTTGCTTAACCCATGTTGGCACAGGAAGATCAACAGCAAGAATGGTTGAGAACAAAAAAGATAAAACCAAAAGAAGAGATAGTGCTTAGCTAGTAATCAGGGGTGTGGTAACTGGATGCAGATGAAATAAAAAATGACAGGCAATGCATAAATCCCAGGTATTGTTATCCAAACTATTGCCCTTTGAAAAAGACTGTCTAGCAAAGATACTGCTTAAAGTATAATAACCTACTTTGCTATGACTGAATGTATCAGTTAAAAAAATCTCAGTTGCATTACTGAAACCGTTCAGACACTTTTTTTCCCTGTTATTAGTATTTGGCGTTGAATTGATGTCAATTTTTCACAGAGTCCAGAGCTGGGTGTTTGGTGTATGTGATAAAAAAAAGAAAACTATAGAATAGTCTGTTCATTACTGACACTCCTACTCAGAAGATGATAACAGAGGTTTTTTTTCCTGATACTTTGCCTTTCTTTCATCTTGTTACCTAACCAAGATCAACAGAACAAAGTCAAAATTAAAAGTAGTAAAAGGAAAGTTTCTGTTCTGCTTGATTTTTATCTAGTAAGACAATCTTAAACTCTCATGAAAAAAAGTAAAACAGTACAAATATCAATGTGTTTGCTCAGTTACTCACAATTACGGAAAGTGGCTTCTAAACACCCTTTGATATTTCTTGATGTTTCTTTGTATTACACTAGCAGCGGGAGACCAGAGCCCTATTTTTGTTTAGCCCTGAAGAAGAATCAGCAGCAAAACAGGGCAAAGTCTTTTTCTACTAAAAATGCTTCTAATACAAACCTCATCCAGGAGGTAAGAGATGAATGCAGCTGAAAGCTGCAGGGTATTGAAACAGCTTATTTGCAGAAATCACATCCCCTATTTAGATGGCATCCATACTTCTCACAGTCATATTGACTGACCAGCTGTCAACCGTGGATTCTCCAGAGTGTTTGCTCATTTAAGCATTTCTCCATTTACTAGCACTTTAAAACCAAAAGGATTTCAAAAGCTCACTCATTGCCCTGTCTCTTTGACACATTCTCCTATGCCAGGCAGATTTGCAAAACAACTAATGCACCAAGTTCCCTGTATCTGTGCACCCACAGAGCAATGCAAACTGGTTTTATCAACACCAGAATCAGGTTCTCTTGGAGTCTTTTTGATTGTAAAATTACTTAGTTAATTCTGTGAATGTGTTTTTAAATGAAATATTACTCTAGCCAGTTTCTTACCAGCCTCACACTAAAAATCTTTGAAAGAGGAATGCTGCATGCAATATGCAGTAACTGTCAATTATTTCAATATGCCTTGGGAATCAAAGTCCTGAGATGAAATTTGCTGTGCCTGGAGTCTGTTTCTGAGGCTGTTAATGATGTTATTCCTGTGCTGAGGATGGGAACCAGGATTCCACCTGTCAGCACTCATTTGCTGTGATTTACCTGAGGCAATGGGCAGCGTCTTAGGGCTCCTCTGTAAGGATATGCGTCAACCACACTTACTGTGCCTATGGTCAACTTTTTGTTTGGGAGCCACAGGAGAGCAACCTTTCAGTTGATTCTGACCCTTACCTCCCTTCCCAAGCGGGCACCTTCCAAAACATAAGCTGGAGTACTGCCAGCCTACAGGCTTTGCTCTGAGATGGTTTCTCTGCATTAAGTTATAGTCAACACATGTTCAAATACCCCAGCTAACCTTGCAAACCAGGCCGCTCTGTAATGCTACCCTGCCTTTGGCTATATCTAACCAGTGTTTGCAGTCTCTGGGTGTTTTACCAGCCGGACCTTTGCCACAGAGCCTGGATTTGAAGGTGGTGACTTTCCCAGGCATGAAATCTGGATTAAGTTGCTGTTTTTGTAAAGCCAAGAGCTTTCTTGTGCTTGATGGCCTGAGGCACTTGGGTAGGTGTAAAGGGAGAGACATAGCTTTAAATAACGTCTTTGGCCTTGAGTTGCTGCAGGATAACTTCTTTTACCCCCTGCTGTCTCCCCATGCCTCTGAGACAACATATTGGCACTTCAGGCACCTAATGCTGATTTCTCCCATAGAAGACCCAGAAGGCAGCTACCAAGAGCAAGGGGTATGCTGATCATAGCCTGGCTTCAGTGATGAGAGTATAACAAAACCTTGACAGTGGGGCAGAGCGGTGCTTGAAGGTGCTGCTGGACCATGGCCACCCCCCCTGCACATTGTGCTCAGAGGTGCCCAGAGGTGGGAAGTACTGCAGTTGTTCTTCCATCTCTTGACCTCTTTTTTTGTGTCAGGCTCTCAGATGGGCTGGCGTTTATTGCCTTTGGTGACTTAAGCCCTGCAGAGCAAGGATATGCTCTCTTCTGTGATGGGATCCTTATCCTGAGGAGGTCTTTAGATGTTGTTACAGTAAAGGCAGTTTCAATCTTTCCAATGTAGCAATTTGCATAATGGGGAGCAAATGCAGAGGCTCCTTACTGAAGGAGGCCAGATGATGATGAGCGGTGACCCTCACTCCGTAAGCACATAGAATCATAGGATCATTTAGGTTGGAATGTGAGAGACCAAGGGACTGATGCCTCTTTTCCATCTGGCTGAGCTTCTCTACACACATACATACATATATCTCATGTTATTTTTAGTATGAGTTGAAGAAAGGAGGTTGAGATGCATCAGAAATTACACTTTGAGATTTGAACTGGACTTAAGCCTCCAAATGCTTATTCAGCCCTAAGCTTAGCCTACCAGCTGCTTTTCAACCCACAGTTTGGATTCCTGTTTGGTGCCAGGGTGGCTCTGCAAGAGCTGAGACTCATCGTAAACGATGGTCTTTGTATTTCGTTCTGCGTTTGCACAACGAGAAGTCGAAAGGCACAGCACAGAAGCACAAAAATTGAGGGAGTCTTTTGTACTTACAGAGGGAGTGGAAGCTGAAACAATGTGCAACAAGGGGTGACTCACTGGGATTTTCAGAACTGGTCCGCATGGATGGGTGCAAACAGGTCCAAGTTCCTCTGCTCTGACTGAGTCTGGTTCAGAAACCATGGAGCTGTGCTAATGCTGCGTTTGAGCCGACTTGCCTTGCTGAGAAGCTAATACAGTTGTGTGGCTTTCAAATCAGAGCTGGCTTGTGGCCAACCAGCCTGGAGCACAGGCAGGGTGAGCTCATGTCTGTCTGCACCCACCCATGGAGACAGGGCCGTAAAGGTTGTGTTTAAGGTAACTGCAAGGATACTGTTTCTACGTATTCCTAGCCTTAACGAGCATCACACTTATGAACCAGGGCTTTGGGTTTGCCTTGACCAGAAAGAACTGTGATGTGTAAGGATGCTCCAGGGAACACGAGCTGAAGGCAATGGAGGAAAAGAGGACACCTGGATTTCTGAAGCACTTTGAAAACCTGAGGTAAACTCCTTTTAGAGTAAGGCTTATTGGACGGCTGTACTACCTAGCAGCAGATACAATCTTCTTGAAGTTTTAAATGTTCTGAGTTTTTCTAAAATTAACTCTAAATGAGTTTCAAAATTGTTTTGTTTTCTTCCAGTATCTTCTGCTTTTGTTTCTCTATCTCATGCCAAAGCTGAGGGTTCTGACTTGAGTTTCAAACATTTCAAAATCTGTCACTTAAGTCTTTGTAAAATCAGTCTGGTTAGATAGAGCCTATTTACATACACCCAGACAACAATTCCAACCAGCTATAGTTCTAACATTACAAAAAAAGAAATTCAACGGAATAATTACTTTCATATTATGTTAGCTTTAATAAAGCAGCCAAAGAACAAATTGGCATCTGTTTTCTGACATTTTTTCCATTATTTAGCCATAATCTCTTCTGAAATCTTGAAGTTCCTCTCAAAATACTAAAGTGTGATTAGGTTGTGAAATCCGAATTCAATTAAAGAAGATCCTGTGCTAGAAGCATGTATCACTGTCATGAGGACACCAACCAGATTTCCAAAAAATCAATCTTTAAAAAGTGTTATCAATTTACTGTCAAATTTTCATCTAATTAGATTGAGTACATTAGCTTTGTAAATACACAGATACCTATTAAAACCTCTCCTAGGCAAGAAAATGAAGTTGTTTTCAAAGTAAAGCTGTAATTTCATAATGAATTATCTTTTAAAATTCATAAAGCAATAACATTGCCTCAGTTGAGGTACAGGTAACTAAAAAATTGTCCTCTTACAGGGTAAGTAGTGTCACACTACTCCTGTGGAGAGTGACACCAAGGTGCAAAGACGGCTTAGGAATGTGAGGCTGCTGCTGCTTTGGTTGGAAATTCAAATCAAGCTGGAAAGTGAGGAGTCCTGGTTTTGAAGGATTTCTGAGATCTTTTGGCCCAGATTCCCCCAGACCTCCCTTGTTTCAAGGTAGGTTTTCACCCTTGCTGTCAGATCTTCTCCTAGTTGCTCAAAATATCTGGCTCTGCAGTCTGGTTGAATAGTAGCTTTTAATGGTCACAAGCTAAAGGACACTGGTGAGCATATAGACAGTCCTAATGGTCCTGTGGTCCATTATTTTTGTCTGGGATGCTGGCCAGTGTTTGAATCAACATTTAACAAATCTCTCTGAAATGCTATGGCATGGTCATAGAAGACATCTCAGCAGTGGCCATTGTTCTGTGCTACAAAGAGCAACATCCTTAACCCCATGATATGTTCTATTCAGATATATCTAATGCACACCAACTTAATCCTTATGAATATTATTTTCTG
This sequence comes from Ibycter americanus, assembly GCA_035590275.1. Taxonomy (NCBI): domain Eukaryota; kingdom Metazoa; phylum Chordata; class Aves; order Falconiformes; family Falconidae; genus Ibycter; species Ibycter americanus. The sequence goes on along the minus strand of JAVJGI010000062.1, from coordinate 38,362,726 downwards.
AACTCTTTCAAAGCTTTGGACACACGATGACGCCTTGAAGTAGCAAGTATCTGTTGCAAGTATCTTCCAGGGAGTCCAGTCTGTTTGCATATTGGTTTTTTAAGTTCTTTCAGTCTTGATTTACATATGAAGGGCAAGCACATGTAGCAATGATTCTGAACCATTCATTTTTTTTATTACCTCTATCATGTCCACTATATATCTCTTAAAACTAAAGACTTTTACACTTCCCATACTCAGATCTTGGCCAGGCTTTCTTAATTTTCTCCTCAGAAAAAACCCTCCCAAAAGCTTTTTTGAGATGCTGAACAGAACAGGATGTTCACAGTGAGTGTTTATGTTCTTACAACAGTAGCAAGTTTTCAGCATTATGTTATGGCAACACAGTATTTTATTTATTAACAAGACTGCATTTGAGGACTCATCAGAGGTGCTGTTCCTATGAATACTGAAACAGGTTTCCAACCTCTCCATCCTCCCACGTTCATTAGATTTTAGCAGATCTAGTTTTGATTCTACCAGGGAGCTGGTATTAAAATGAATACTTTATCCATCTGTATGAAAAGAATGTAACTCTTTATCCATCCACACACCATCAGGAATATCCTTTACACCAAAGGGTTCCAATGATTTTCTGAAGTCAGTGTTACGTCTTTCAAAGGCTGGACTTACCTGTGTTTCTGAGACTCGTCTGAGCAATGGGTAGCAAATTCAGGGTATTCCACTATATACATACACACATGTCAATACCTCCTTCAGGCAGCTGTGATGAGCATTATAGGTCATAGCAAGGACCTTACACTTGAGATCAGGCATAAGGTTTTACAGTAATAATAGCAGGTCTCCATTGCCTTTTTCTGGGTTAAACCAGGGTTTCTTCCTGGATGTTGGAACAAGCCAAGAAGATGGCAGATCAGCAGCCTTTAAGAATGTCTGTTGTTAACTACAGAGGGCAGTTGGAGCTGCCTAAAAATGTACGGAATGCTTGCGGAGCATTCCTGAGTATACACTGGAGAACTCAATTCAGCTTATGTACATGGATAACCCCAGCTCCTAAAAACAGCTCCTAGGCAGGGAGCTCCAGCATTTCCTAAAAGTCTTGTCAGTGAGAGGGAGACCTTCCATTCAATATGACTCAAAAAATCATGCTCTTGCGGGTTGCTATAGTAGCTGAGCTCCCAACATGCGCAACTAAGTGCTAAGGGCTGACAACGTACTTAAGGCCAGTCTTTGAAGATTAAGATTAGGCAACGGCTGCCTTGTAGGGAAGACAAACAGTGGAGAGTGCCTCTGGAAGTGTGCCACTTCTGCTGGCACATCTGCTCTGCACCCAGACAGCTCCTGGGACGCTGCCAGGGAGCCACCTCGGAGGTTTGCGGCTCCAGGAGCTGGCAGAAGCGCAGGCAGATGGCACAGCGCTTCGCTCCGGTCTGCTCACGTGCACCGCTTGGGCACCAGGGGCTTGCTCCCTGTCGTGCTGGTGGACTCTGGTGGGAAGCACCACCTAACAGAGGTATGGGCATCTCTCTCCCCTCGTGAGTTTTATTGCCCAGACATCCCTCTGCTTGTTCTCATGCATTTACTGCGCAAACCCCCGGCCAGCCTGTCCATGTGTTAAGCCTCTGCAGCCCTGAGAGTGGCTCTGTTGCTGGCCTGAGCATCTCCTGGTCAATCTGGCAGAAATTTTATACTCTGCCACATCCTCCAGCAGCACTGAAAATATTTGAGAAGACCAAGAAAAGATGGTCCACAACACTGTTTTACACGATAAGTTAGTCTAATGAAAACTTTCTAGACTGCCTCTAGAAAATTTCTCTTGTGCTGCCTAACCATAAAGGAGATGTGACTGTGCTGCCGTAGTTGTTAGCACTGTAACTGGGGAACCGTGGAGTCTCATTTGGCCATGGGATGGTGTCATACAGGACCCTGAAAAAAAGGCATTTAAACATTTCTAGGAGAACATCTATATGTGTTAGGCCTTTCTTCTTATCTCCAACCATAATTCACCCATCAGCTCAACAGGAGGACCAAACTGAATGTGTATTTGGGCTGGTGATTTTAAAAGGGGTATGGTTACAGGTAGCTGACAGGGCACTTAAGATGTGCTCAAGGGTTTTATGAGTAACTTTATTTTCCTCTGTACCACTGAAGGAAATGTTGCAACTGCACTTTTGAATAGTGAAGAGCTACATGGCAAGTGACATGTCGCTATTGCTTTTTTCCCCTAGATGAATAAATCAGCTCTAATTTTATAACTGCCACCTGTCCAGCCACACATCGATATTACATGGTAACTCTTAGAGAAACACCGTTGGGACTCAAGTGGGCAGAAATGACAAAATATAATAGAACAGGCAACAGCTGTTGTCTTTGACATCACAAAAAGTGAGTTTTGTGCCCAATTTCTTGTTGAAAAAAGCATGTGGTGTGTCTGGTAACAAAGCTGGGAGCTGCCACATTGCTAGTCACGTGATTAAGCACCTGAGCTTCCAAAGTTGTTTTCGGTAGGAAAGCTGGAGTTAAGAAAGCTGGAGTTAAGAAGGCTGGAATGAAGGATACAGGACAGCAATCATCAGAGAGCTACAGAATATAATAAGACCATCTCAGTGCTGAGCTCCCATATGTGGGTTTATGAGGTGAGGAACGAAAGGGACAGAGGATGGGAGTGGACAGCAGAGGAAGAAGTGTGATCATGAAAGGAACGGGCAGAGCCACAAAGTGATTCAGCAGGCACTCGAAGGCAGTGAGTAGTCTGAGGTATGCTATAGGCATGGTAGCATAAAATCACATAAAAAGCAATAGTGGGCCAGAATAGACATCCACATCTCCCCTGTGGCCAACAGGAGCCATGAACACAAGTAGAAAGGGAAGCAGCTGCAGTTGTCCCCCTGTTATCCTCCAGGCTCCAGCTATTCTCATGTCAGGGAATTCCCAGCTTTGATTCCTGGCACTTTCCCAAGCTGTTCATCCCCCAAACTCCCAGGAACCACGGAACCTGGTCCGCTATAGAGGCATATTCTCTTTCAGTTCTTCCTTAATAATTATTTGCCTATCTTCAGTTATCATCACAGGTACTGTTTAAAGTTAGGTTTAATTGGTAACATCATATCCTGCTCTGGTTTTATGTATGTACCATAATGTCTACACCTAACACCAGTATATAAGTATATATTACTTACGGATAAAACATGTTATGAAGTAACTAATTTAAAATGCCATTAAATAAAGTTCCTTGAACAGCCTATTACTGAGTTAAATAAATAAATCAGAAGAACAAAACCAAATAATATTCAAGTCAAGACTCAACAAAACAGAGCCAAAGATGTCAGAATTTGAAATCTTATCCTGAACATATGCTTCTCTGAGAGTGTACAGCTGGGGAGACTCAGAGAATGCCAACTAAAATTATTGCTATTTGTATAATGCAATATTGAATACATTTACATTACAGATGATTACTATTGTTACAGAATGCAAGTAATCATGTTAAGTTCAATAACATTCACTAGCACAATCCTGTATAAGGGAGGATTTTAATTTCCTTAGGAGGGTGAATCCATTGATTTTCCAGGTTTGCTTGCCACTATTAAGAAATCAAATTTTTGTAAGACTCTCAGGATATCCTTTTTCTTACATTGATTTGCTCTTTTCTGTAAGCCAGGAAGATGTAAACCATTTTTAAAACCCTTTCTTTCCATATTCCCGTTAGTGAATAAAAAATTAACTTTGTGGATTAAATTCACAGACATGAGGCAAAGAAACATAGCACATCTCATTTTAGAAGATGGGTACTTCAGTTCAAAGCATCTCCTTCCTGAGCGGGTTCAACAAGTTTACAAAGTAATGAAGCATTTATGTTCAAAGTCTCTTCTCTTAAGAATACCATGTCTCTAAGTGTACTTGATGGTGTTTGGAAGAAATGTAATTTCAGTGAGTAAAATTTCAGCAAAGTGATCTGGCAGAAGGTGATCATAATGGGTTTGCACATGAAATAGCCATAAAATGCCACCAAGAGACAAAACCAGAATATTATCCATGGGTTCATGTATTTAATGCATCAGAAAAATCTCCCTGTTATAATAGAAAACACCTATGAATTAAACAGAGTGCCCCTTTCCAGAAGCTGTGCTTAGGCAAATTAAAAAAATTAGAATATACATTAAAATTTTTGCATTCTTTCTGGACAAGAAGATCCCATTTTTATACATAGAGAATGTAACAGAATATTTTTTGTGGCATCCTCGGTCAGTGATTGAGCTGTCATCCGAAAGGTGTTGGGTCAGCAGTACATGGGGCCGTTTTCAGCCCTGGGAGAGCCCATGTCAACCTCGCCCCAAAAAGAAGAGCAGGCAAAGGAACCGCTGCAGAGATCAGCTGAGGAAGGCTTACTAGTACAGAAAGAATGGTTCATTTATAATGTATGAAGCCCCTTGGCCTTCATTAAAGGATAAGCACGCTGTCTTAGATACTCTTACCTCACCCCAGCATCTAAAGCCCTTGGCTTTGGAAAATGTCCGGATGAAGGTCATAATGATACGTAAAAGGGAACGTGATAATGGATTTGAGGTTGTAACTTGCTCAGCCTACGGGACATGTAAAGGGAATTCAGCTGGGATATACAAGCACCCGTGAGAGAAGCAAGCACTAAAATGTCCTGAAAGTTCCATCAGGTGCCGGCAGCACGAAGCCCACGGAGCGTGTGCCTGTGCGGTCAGCAGTGAAGGTGACCGCCGGCGGAGGGATCGGCTCTGACAGGAGAACGACACCAGGAAAAGCCACGGTCTTCAGACAGGGTCTCTGCTCAGGAGTGTGCAGCAGGGACGTCTGTTCAAAAGCAGGTGTTGGCTGTTACGTGTGTCCCTGCAGAAGCGTTTTGAGGTGAAAAACCCCCGGGGAGTATCTGGCTGGCTGGTCGGCTTTGCTGCCTGACTGGTCGTTGCAAGGTAGAGGGTAGGGAAAAGACAAAAAGAAAGTGTGGAAGCTTATTCTTTTGAGCCAAATATGTAAATCCTTAATCAAGAAAAGTCAAAGGAGGTCAAAACTGAATCTGCCTAAGACCCAGGGATGAACGTCATGATTCAGGGCCTGACCCAAAACCAACTGAAGCCGGTGGGTTATGGACTGGATGTGCTGTTGTAAGCAACAAACAGGATGCTACCATGTCCGCTAGGGATGCAGAAACATTGAATATCAGACTGGAAGAAATATCTTAGATCATCACTTCCCATCTCCTTTCCATCATAGTTGACCATGAAATATAATCCCATTTATAAGTGCATCAAAGGAGCTTTGGTAACTTCATTGCAGTGTACAACATGAAATCAACTGAGCTATGCTGAGAGGCAATGGGGAGGGGGTTAAGCTGAATTAGAGGAAAAGACACTAGACATAATTGTCAGACAGTTAGAGACAAAGCCTGTAATTAAGGTAGAAGATGTTCAATTGGTTATTTAGAATAATTTTTCAGCTTCCAACTGACTGTGCATTGAGTGCAGAGGATTTTCTGGGAATTTCCATATATCAATGCACACATGACAAAAGGGCATCATGACAAGCTGAAACTAATGTGACTAGAAACATATTAATCTATGAATGTAGAAGATGTTGTAAAAGATGTTGCTAAGCTTCTAAAACACCCAGACATTAAAATCAATTGCTAAACTGCAGGCCTGGAGAGTAGTGAATTTAAAATTGAAATCTGTGGGATAGGTGGAGCAGTAATAGAATGATGAGCCTTCAGTGGGAGGCGTGCTATTTTAAGTAGCTGTTATAAAACCACCTGGATGAAAATCAGATGATTACAGAAATGGTGCTGATTTATGCCAAAGGAAAACCTTGCTTCCAACTATAAGGATTCACTAAAATGCCAACAAATTAGTGGGTAAAGAAGCACTGGCAGATATAATTATTCAGATTTTCCTTAAAGTCCCTCAAAGAGGCTATTAAAGAAAACCAAGCACCTAGAAGGTGAAAGGTAATGTTCTGCCTTGCAGTGGAAATGGGTTGGGAGACAGCAAATACAAAGGATAAAGAGCCAGCTTTCATCTAGAAATGAGGTTAATAGTGAGTGTTTGCAATGCATCTGCTGGGACTGAGGCTGTTTATTAATAATCCAATGGCAGAGTAAAGTAACAAAATCTGCAGATGATGCTAAGTGATTTGGATTGGTCAGGGATTAAGACATGCAGACATGACAAAACTAAGCCGTCGGGCACTGTATTATGGGTTTGATTCTGGTTCTTTGTTTTGGGTAGGTTTTTTTCTTCTTTCTTTTGCTATAAGCAAAAGCAAAGTCATAAGCATTAGAATAAATAGTGAAATTCCTTGCAGCACAGGACTGTACTCCAAATGAAGTGCTAGCAGTTTCAGAGCAAGATTTGCAAGTTGTTACAGGTGGTCCAGAAGAAACCTTTGTGTAATACCAACGAAAGCAAAAGGGTTTTGATGGTATTAAGAAAGGGGCAACAAGAACAGGGCAGAATGCTGTAAGGCTGCCACACCTCAGTCCTCATCACCCCCTCACTTTTAATAATGTTTACAGTTGTAATTGGTCAGTCCTCATCAAAATGTAGCCAGGGAAGAAACTTGGTTCCTCCTAAAGAGCAACAGATACGATCTCCAACAAGGAAATCTTTCCAGACACCAAGAAAGATCAGTGAAGACCTTGATAAGAGGGAACATAAGCTGAGAGGTTCATGACAAATAAGGGAATTTCCATCAGTTTTTAATACACTTTATGACAAGAAAGAGAAGAATCTGGTAAAGACTAACAGTTCTGAAATAGAAAACCATCTATTCATGCATAGTGTGTAATGAACTTGCAGAATTTGCTGCAGGAAATATTGTTAAAGCAAATAGTTCAGGTAGACTGTCAAACTGAAAAAAAAAGTGTACCGTCAATACTCAAATGGATGAAAATTTGGAAAGAACTGCATTTTTACAATAGTGCTGACTCTGAGACATGAGCTAACCACGATGTTAACCCCTGTATGGGGTTAGGAAAATTATTTCCTCTGTAAAGCTTTTTCATGTACAATACATAGTTACGGCTGCAGTGGGGGACACATTTTGTCATAAACCGTTATTGCACTATTTTTCTCCTCCATTAAATGAATCAGAGGCCTGTGGTACCCTCCAGCCTTGGAGATCTATATTTTTATTTAATTATTTCTGAAAGAATGCAAGGCAGCAATTGACCCTTACCAGTGTTCAAAAGCGCTGCATTAAATATGCTGTCTGAGCGGCAGTCAAGCTGTCATCTGCTTCCTTGGCAGAGGTAATTTTGGAAAGACTGGATGGTACTTAATATGGCAACATTATTTCTGCTGCATTATTAGCATCAGTAACTTAGATTTAAATGAGAAGGAAAAGAAATATAGAGAAGCTCCAAAGAGAAATACAGGAATGTATGTGCTCTGAAGACACAAAATTAATATAAAGGTCAACAGGAGGAAGATGAGACATTGGGAAGTTAAGAAACTCCTTGTATTAATGGATTATCACAAATTCCCTTTAACAATCCAGTAAGCTGTTCTTTCTGTCTCCTTCCCCTTCTTTATTCTTCTTCCACCGCTGCCTGGTGTTTTAGGTGCACATTCAGACGCCGGTCATATTTTTTTAGATCTTGCATACAAAATAAATGTCATTGTTGTCACCCTCAAATGTATTTATCTGTCCATTATCTCTGTTTAAACATACCATTGACTTATAGAAACAGAATCTAAACTCCCATTTTCTTAACATAATAAACCTACCTCAAGGACATATATTTATCAGCATGGATGGAGAAATTTAAAATTAAAAGTGTCACTCATTATTTCTGTAGACTGTATTGCATTTTACAGTCCAACCCAGGCATCTTTGGAGAGCTTTCAAGAAGAATGAGAACATACAGTGCCGATCCAGATATTTCTTGTGGTGGCCTTCCTTTTGGACACCCTTTCTCCACTCTTCTCAGTGGAGAGGCTGGTGCATCCTGGCAGAAGAGGCTGCTCTGGATGGTGTCATTCCACTTGCCAGCTTCCATCACAGTTCTGCAGCCAGGTGAGCCTCCTGGACAAAACTCACTCCTGGCATGAGGCAGGGGCAGCCCCAGGACCCCACAGGACTTTACCCCCTTCCCTGCTTTCCTTGCTGGGCTTCCTTTCCTCTCCTCCCTCTTCCCTGCTATCCTAATTTCACAGCCCCTGGGCTGAACACTGCTCGTTGTCACAGGACTCACAGAGGCTGCTGGGTGGCCCTGGAGTGCAAAAAATCAGTGCAGCTCTCCCTGCTAATTAAAGGCTGTCCCATGGGCACTGGCCCCACTGACCCACGCTGGTTATCACCCTGGTTTTCCCTCTTCATCACTCGAGGACATGTCCTTCTTGAAGAGACAGGCACCTGGGATGATCCCTGTGCAAGGTTAATCACAGCACAGCATAGAAAATTATTAGCAGATTTAGCCCTGTTCAAAGTGGAAAATACGCTCGTCAGCCTGCCACCCCTTACCAGGATGACAGGCATCCTCTCCCTTGGCAGAGAGACTTTGTGCTTTCAGAGAAACTGATCCCAAATTATGTACTAACAACCACTATTTCTCTGTGATTTCTCTTTCCCACTGGTCCAGGCAAGCTCACCCTCCACCAAATGTAGCAGGAGGCATCCTGCACTGCGGCTGCTGCTTTTGAACGTCATGTAATACCTCTGCAGAAGAAGAATCAGGTGCAATTTGTTTCACCCTAGTGTCGTCCACTCTCATTGATGGAGGTGGAGGCTGCATGTAGAGATGGGCACTGTAATTTCCATTTTGCAGACAGACACCCAGCGGCAAGGTGACTTTTCCAAGGCGGTACGGTCTGTAGAACTGAAGGCTGCAAACCAGATGCCTGATGCCTCAGGTCAGGCTCAGCTGTTGTGTGCTTGGAGAGCTACCGGGGTTCAAGTGGGAAAGAGGGGTAAGGGATGGACCCCAGGCTGGTGCTGCTGAGCTGGAGTTATGTTGCTGTCCCCATCCCTTGGCATTCAGAGCAGGGGAAGAAGAAGCCCATGCCAGTTACAGCATGGCTAGAGCTTGCCTAGTTCACTGCCATGGAAGGATTTCCAGCTGGGACTATATGAAGATTTATTAGTTTATGCTTTTTATCATGTTTTTTTTAATTAATAAAATGAAGTATCAGTATCATTTCAGGGTTGTTATAAACTGGCATGGGCATTTATAAACTGAACTGGGGAGATTTATAAACTGAGATGCATACTGCTCTGCTCTGAACATACGGTAATGAAGGGGAGGGGGAGAAGACATAGAGGTTTACACCGAGATAAACAGCTCTGACTAAATAACCTGGCAAATAAGGGAATGCTCCTAGTGCCTAGGTGCAGGCAGTCACCCATAGCCACATGTCCCTCCCTTCCTAGAGCAGGTGAGAGCACATCTCAGCTCTACCTCTTCTTTTCCTTCTCCCCAGCACACCTTCCCCACGCCGAGGAACCCGCCTGTGCCTGGGTGCAAGGGGACGGCTGCACGCTCCGATGTGTCCCCAGGTCTGAATGGCCAGCAGCGCAGGACCCCATGGCGCGCCCCAGTAAGCCTCTTGCCCGCGATCGAGTTAAAGTGATTGCAATACAAGAGAACCCCAAATAAGCATGATGTACTTATTTCCCATCAATTAGGGCTGTTTCCCTGCTTTCTGAAATCTAAATGGAGAGCATTTATTATGGGATTCCTAAGGGATTTCCTAAGAGAAACATGATTTTGAGATAAGTTGGGTGCACACTTGAGCCACATTCTTTTTCTCCCCCTGTCTTTGAGTTTTCCACTGGAGACCTCTCCCAATGCTTCATTTTGCACAAAGGTTGCTCTGAAGCTGCTTGACCAGCACAATGTGCCCGGAGGAGCACCAGGGCTTGGGGAGGCTGTCGGAGGCCGTGTCCCTCGCGGCTGCAGAAGGGGAAGGGAGAGCACGTTAGATGTTCCCCTTCACAAGCCCTCGCTCTCCTGGGCTGCCTTGCCAGCCCCATGCTCCAGGGAGAAGTGAGCTCTGCCCTCGGGGAGCAAGGCAAGAATATGGCTCTGAGCGCCCCGCAATGTGGTTTGATTTATCCACCGAGGAACTATCAGGCTCCTTCAGCTGAAGCCAGCTTTATGGATATTTACAAGCAGGCTTTTAAAAACAAAAGGTTTTTCTTTAAATGGCTTTTTAAAGTCTATAAGGCCCTTTGAAACTACCAAAGGCAGAGGATATGATCATCACTTAGTAATACTTGCCTGCACATTCATTGTGTTTTTCAAATCTGTTCATTCCTTATTACACCTATTTAGATGCAAGAGAGCCATCCAGATCCAGACGTCACCGACTGTCATGGTTTAACCCCAGCCAGAAACTAAGCACCACCCAGCCGCTGGCTCGCTCCCCTCCTCATTCCCAGAGGGATGGGGAGGAGAATTAGAAAGGAATGTAAAAATCAAGGATTGAGATAAGAACAATTTAATAATTAAAATAAAATAAAATAGGAGGAAAAAAACCAAACTCATAATAATAGTCATAACAACAACAATTATAATGAAAAGGTTAGAGAAGGGGAGAAGAATGAAATAGAAAGGGAAGGGAGAGAAAACAAGTGATGCACAATACAATTGCTCACCACCTGCCGACCGATGCCCAGCCAGTCCCCGAGCAGCAATCGGCAGGCCCCGGCCAACTATCCCCTAGTTTATATACTGAGCATGATGTTCTATGGTATGGAATATCCCTTTGGCTAGTTCAGGACAGCTGTCCTGGCTGTGTCCCCTCCCAGTTTCTTGTACCCTCCAGCCCTCTCACTGGCAGGGCCTGAGAAACGGAAAAATCCTTGACATCGTATAAATATTACCTAGCAACAGCTAAACACTTCAGTGTGTTATCAACATTGCTCTCACACCAAATCCAAAACACAGCACTGCACCAGCTACTAAGGAGAAAATTAACTCTGTCCCAGCTGGAACCAGGACACCGACAGAGCCATCACTAGGGAACCTGGGTGTGAGGAGGAGCAGGACCCATTTCCCAGATTTTAGTGGGGTTTTAATGTTTTAATTACCATTAAAGCAAGTAGGGTCATAATCTGAACTGTGGTAAACTAGGACAGTTCTGCATATTTCTGAACAGTTACTAGAATTTATGTCACCTGCCTGGTTTTATACTAGCTGAAGATGTAAGGTGGGGCTGCAATTCAATAAAATAACGTGAATTTTGGTGTTAAGGTCATTGAGATCCCACCTTCAAGACTTTAAAGCAGTCAAGTAGCACAAAATGTATTTCAATGCACCATTTTCTTCTTCCTAAGGATATTTTGTTTCTTTGATGTTATATTTGCACTGTTAGAAGTAAACCTGCCGGGAGCAGAAAAATTGAAGTTTGGAGTTTGGCGTATTTTGAGGTAATGACAGAAAATTCACTGTGGGGAAAACCAGTAGAATTCTACAACCCAAATGAAAACTAAACCACTTTCCTGAATCAAAGGCACCAGCCTTTGTCTGGCTCTTCTGGCGACAGTTCCAGGGAAAAGACTCTCGACTGGACTACCATCACAGAGAATCAGAGTTCTTTCCTAAAATACCAGAGATTATGATTTCCTTTTGTCTTAGAAACTGGCTAGCACTGAGACTGGAGAGAGCTAGGCTGAACTTAGCTGATCGATACTCAAAGCTGATGCAACCATGTTTCCTTCTGGGTGGGGGAAATTCTTCGATCCTTCATTGTTCAGCTTCATTCTTCAGTGATTAACATCTCAAATGACTATTCAGGTCACATAGGTTCAAGTTGCTAAGGCAGAAGCAGCTTTGCCTCTTGAGGACTATCAGGCAGCGGGGAAGGTAAATAAAGGGTTTTGTTTAATGTTTAAAAGAGCATACTAATGGACAATTAGTCAGGGGATTTGGGAGTAGTTTTTAAATCCACAAAAAGCAAAGCTTCTAACACTTGGCAAACCCTGCCATCCAAGCTGTGTTTTGGATCCACACCACAGTACACATCCCAGAAAGGCAGCGCTGATGGTGCCGGTAACCCATGATTGTAACTGCTTCTGCTGGGAAGTGGTGAAAAGAGGTTGCAGGTGTCTTGATGAGAGCAGATAATCTTAAGCAATGTATGCAGGGCGAGGAAACATCACCTACACTAAAGTATTTACCCCAAACTTCAGGCTTTGACTGACTCCCATCTTCAGACCAGCATGGCTGCGATGGTACTGTTTGTAATATAGGTGATGTGGGAAAAAACACTGAGTCATCTGGTGCAATGAAATCAATACAGTCACGCAATACTTTGGGTGCTGTTCAGCTCTTCAGAGAGCAGGTCATATTTTAAAGATCATGAGTTGTAGTTTCTTCATTTCTTATTTACAGTGGGTTGAGAAACAATTCACAGTTATGCTGCACGTTGGTTACAGCACCCCTGCTGCAAATAAATACATTGAAAACAAGGAAATGTAATTTTAAGGAAATAGGTTATTTCTGAGGTGTTTCAGTGAAATTCTGCCTCTGAAAACAAGATTAGACAGTACAAATAGGATTGGCTCTTCACATTGCCCAAATGTAGATGCCTCCCTCACTACTGAAATGAAAAGCAAGAAGGAAAAAAAGATGACACATGCACTTGAAAAAAGCAGCTATATTCTAAGTTATTTTTAGTTTTAAGTTTCTTGTAGAGGTCAGGCTACTGGAGTTTGTAGCTCTGCTGCAGAAACATACCCTGCTTCTGAAATGAGCTTCTCCAGCTTTGTGGGAAGCTTTGTTTAAAAGCAATTTTTCCACAGTGCCATTCCCTCCTGAGTCACCATCAGTGTCAGCAGAACTCCTCGCTTTTGAGGAGTAATTTTTTGTGTTGGTTTCCTCATCAATTGACTGATGCTTCCTGAGTCTGTAGGCAACAGCTGAAGTTCTCACACATAAGAGATTGCTGAAGAACCCCTGGACAGAGATCCCTAAGTATAAACATATCAGGAATTAGAAAAAAAAAAAAAAATTAAGTAAACAGTAATGAACTAAATTATAGATTTTGTGTCATAAGTATCAGATAATTTCTCAATTTTCTGATCTGCAAGTGGCAAATTTGTTTCTCTGATGAAATTGGGTGACAAGATAAAAATAAAAGGATAAATGTATTTTCTCAGCTGGGAGACTGATACAACCCAAACAGTCGAGATTACTGTTGTGAGCCTTCCAGTGAAACATATAAAAAAATAAATTCAATAAAGGATTAAATTAGTCTTAAAACTTATCTGAGACACAGCTTCTTCCAAATTAGGTTTTGCAGGTATCTGAGACATTCATTTGACTATCAGCCTGTTAAAAGAAATCTGAAAAGAAGTCTTAAACATCTTCTGCTGATACTATTATGTCAATGAATTATTCGGCTGCTTTGGAAAGCTGGGCATCCAGTGTTGCCTGTCAGTGATAGCAGCTGCTGCTCAGCAATTTTACTTCCTCCCAGGTTACCATTTCCTAAATCATACTCATCAATTTTTGAGACACATTACCCTGCTACAGCATAGAGCGTGGTTAACAAGTTAACATTTTCCAGACCTTGGGTCAGCTCTTGCTTCCTGCACACGACTAGACCCAGCTGAAGTCCTAGCCCGAATTAGACCAGGACAAGGACATCAATAAAATAAAGTCTTCTCAACCAGCTACAGAAAAGCAACTCACAGACATTTCCCAACAAGTTCAAATTTATCAAATTGTGTAAATAAGCTGGTTTCCAGGAGGGGCTGATTCATACCCTGCATTGACAAGGCTTGGAGTTGTGTGTCCATGGCATTTCTGTACATAAAATGGGCTGCAAGTATGTTCCCGTTATGTCATGCCAAACCTGACCAAACAACTAATTAAATCAAGATGAAGCCCTTCTAACCTTGATTAAAAACATGTGTCAAACAAGAAAAGTTATAGTACACATTGAGGACGTTATCTGAGCACATTTTATTACATTCTTTTCTTCCAGATTTACAAATAAAAGATCATGATTATTCCTGCACCTTCTACAATATAGACACCACAGTAGAAACATGATGTGTTTAGTTCTCTCCAGACACAGCACACATGATCTGTGAATGCTCAGGTGTTTCCTACCCATGAACATCTTTGATATCTAAGGATAAAATAGAGAAACTCGGAAAACTAGATACTGTTATTGCTGAAAAGAATGAAATTCTCAGTGAAAGAGTATTCAGTACTATAAAACATCTGAAACTGCTTCACCTAAACCCCTCTGTAGATATCTGTGGTTTTATTGGATTTGTGTCTGATGCTGGAATTAATTTCTGGTTTGTCATAATACCTGTGAAATCAGGCTCATTCTTGAATTTGTAACGTGTTTTCAAAGGAATAGAGTTTTACAAAAATGTTTCTTCTGCAAGTATTTCAGTAGCAATACCAGCTGTGAATTGTGCTGGAAGTTGTAACTGACCTTATAATGAGGTTATGGCTGTAATTGCACCTGTACTTCAGGGGCTGTATCACACGTGACAGTAACATAACAGCCGTGGCCAGCGTGCAGCCATTCCTGGCAGCCCACAAATCACGCAAAGAGCAAAACGCAGCGCTGAAATGTGTGTAGGTGTGACAGATTGATTGACCTCTGACAGGTATGTAGCTTGGGACAGCGGTAGTGATGACAGCTTCAGTGATGCCATCCCCCACCTCTCTTCCTTGTTGTCCCCCAGGGCTGTGTCCCTCCCAGTCAGGAGTGCTCTGGTCCCTGGAACTCGATGGTCTCAGCCGGTACATCCTTAGAAGGGTCCAGGGGTGGTTTTGGGCTGCGCCAGCCAGCACTTGTTCCCAGGCTCACTCCGGGCATTATTGTGGGGCCGGGGATGGTGCCAGCCATGTGGCTGGGCTGCACTGCCCGTGCTGAGAGGGTTCTGTGACACAGACCCCGGCTGCTCCGTGCTCGCTGGCTCAGGGCAGAGGGGCAGCAGTAGCTGTGCCCCAGGTGAAACCTTCAGTCTGGCTCAGATGAAAACCTGAGGAGTCTGCTGGCCACAGGAAGGCAGCAGGAGGAGGGTGCAAACAAGGTAATGCTGTGGCCCATGAGAGCTCAGCAAGTGCCAGGAATGTGTGCCACCACTAACCTCCAATTTTCTCCACTTCATCTTCCTTTGGTGGGAAGAGTGATGGGCTCATGCTGCTGTCACGAACTCCTCAGCTGCCACTGCACTTACAGGATGCAATGCATCCTCTCTCGCCTAACACTTAATTTTTTATAATCCACTCCAATTGCCACTTAATCAGAACAAAACTGTGAATTGTAGCATAGGCAGGAGCAGAGCAGGTGTTTGGAAGCAGGTTCTTCTCCTGATGAGCTGTGGCTGTGCCTCAGACAGTCTCAACACACCATTTTTCATTCTCTCTGGTTTTGCTATGATGGTAGCCAGGCGCAAACGGATGCCTCACATCTGTAGGGCTTCTAACACTCTTTCATGGACTATAAGAACCTTTTGTAGGCTGAAAACTCATTTTTATTCCAAGGGTGACTTGAAGCTCCTAAGGGAGACCAGAGCACCCTGTGCTCACTGCTGTGCTATGGAGACAGAGGCAGCATCTTGTGAAGAGCAGTTAGCCTAACTTAAAGCCAGTAGGCGAATAACAACAAAGAAGAAAAACCAAGTGATTTCTGGTAAATTTAGCAAACAGGATCAGCAAGCCAGCTGTCATGTTATTGTTAAGGTTTACATAGACTTCTCAGCAAAGTTAATTCAGTGTCTGGTGCTCAAAGAACAGCATAAGACAAAATCAGGTCCTTTTCAAAGAACTAGTCTTTAAAGCATTACAAATAGTTAAAATTAAGTAGTAAGAAGGTTCAGTGCCTTTGTAGCCTTGGAAAACTCAGTTTGGAGGGTTTTCAATTCCACCATTATCTTGCTTCTTTTACCCTTCCCTTCCTTTATTTGTGAGCTGGTCTGAGTGTCTACTTTCTATATTGCAGGGGTACTTTCTTAAAACCCATCAGTAACTTCAGTTATTTTTACCTCACAGTATAACCTGTGAGTTGGCATTATCTCTGTTGCATACATGTAGGATGAGGGACAAACACATCAAAATAATCTGCTTGGAGTCATCTTGGCAACCTGCCCTGGACCCAGCAGCAAGCTTGAAGCCCCAGGCACAGGGTGAGCCAGGGAGGGTTCGTACTTGTA
>JAVJGI010000062.1:38295393-38346302 GCA_035590275.1 Ibycter americanus | reverse complement strand
CAGCCCACCCTCTGTCTCCAGGATCAGCTCCCCCAGAACAAGGCTGCATTATACCAGTAACAGTCTTGCAAGTCCACAGCTCATCTCAGTCCTCACCCCTCCCACACTTAGAAGAGAGAAGAAAAACTGTTTTTAGGGCTGTCAGTCTGGAATCTCTCATAAGAAAAACTCTCTACACCACCCCCACCCCACCCCAAATCTTGAGACCAAGCCTTTTTTTACTGAATCATTTTAATCACAACCAAGAAGCATACTACACAACTTAGAAACCCTCTGTACCTGTAACTCACAGAAGACAGGTTAATATTTCAGTACTCTGCATCAGGAAGAACTGTGGAGTTGTGCATAAAACAGACAAAACCTCATTTTTTCCAAAGATACAGCTGCTGACTAGCACGACAGAAGCACACTCTGATGTTTGGATTTGTGTCAAAAAGAGGTGATCAGTGGAATCACAATTTCATGAAACTCTCTTAAGCCGATGGATTTTACAGATGTTTTTGTTGTTCTTTTCCCCTGTTGAAGAAGCACATCTACCCAGTGACTGCTAGGAGTGAAGCTGTGGTCTGAGGCAGCAGGGTCACGCCGTCTGGGTGAGGGGACCAGGGCAGTGACTAGTTATCTGCCTCCTGACTGCAAGCTTGTGTGCCTACCAGGTCAGGACCAGGCTGGGTAAACCTGTCCCATAGCCTGGGTTTTACTTACTACTGGTAGCACTAGGCAGGATTGCGTAGTTGTGTAACTTGTACAGTTAGTGAGGAGGCTTGTAGGGAAGCCTGTTACTCGTTGTGAAGCCTTTGCTTTTTAACATGTTTGTTTAATCCTGAGGGATACAGCCTGTTACTGAAAAATCTAATATATGAGATTTGACTTTAAAAATACATCACCATGTTCTGTAAATTCCAGCCAGGTGTATTTGGCTACATTTCATTCACTGTTCCCTATGAGAATTCTCTTTCATAATTTCCGCAAGTGAAAATGTGAGGGATAATTTACTGTATTCCTCTAATGTACCTCTCTGGGAAAGCTTGAATGAATTTGATCATCACAAACCGGGAAACATTTCTCAGAACTCAGGCAGACTTCACTGCAAGAAAAATGTTATGGAAAAAAATGAATAAAGCCCACAATGCAGACTTTAAACCTGCAGTTGGCCTGATGGAAGGAGATTATTAAGACATGCCTTGAACACCCATTTCCATGTGCATTGGGTATCAGCTGATGACGTTTAATTGTTCCTTCTGCTACCACAATGTTTATTTTCTGGATGATTATCACACATAGTTTGTGATTTAGATCTATTTACCTTCACAGTCTGTTGACAAGATGCTAGAAAATAGTATACCTGTTCCTTTTTGTTCAAAGATGTATTGATTTCCAAACAACTTCTTTGAGAGCTGACAGTTTCTGCTCAGAGCTTGATGTAGATGGTGTGTGAAGAATCTGCTGCTGACTGCTGGACTGGTATTCAGTTTTAGAGTCTACCACAAATATGTCCATGATTCACAATCAGGGATTTTCAAAAAGCAAGACTTCATTCTGAAAAACAAGGTGAGTCAGATGCTGATGTGAGAAAACTGATTAAAACATAGTCAGAATAACAAAATAAAAGGGCTAACCACGTCAGTTTGATACATGGTCTCTTGCAAGCCTGAATTGCTATTAGTCATCTATAATCTGTGCAAATATATGGTTTTCTCCCTGTATTTATATGCTAGATTTTATTCTTACATGAGGGAACACTTAAGCTCCAAATTGAGACTGGAACATCAGGATATGTGCCTCTGAATATGTATGGCAGTAAGAATACTGTCTGGCTCTTGTACTGAAGTAGGTCAGTACCTGCACTCCCATTTCACGCTGTCAGCAAAGAACAAAGTTTACAATATAGACAGGAATCAAACCTGCACCTCTTAATCTTCGTTCACATTGACCATCCAGCCAGACTTGTCCCTTTCCAGCTTCATGGCATACAGAAGTTGAAGACAGGAATCTCCTCCATCCTTAGGCAAGCACCTTCCCCAGGGAGATGCCAGGCTGTGCCTCAGAAAAGCCAAAACTTCCAGAGACGTGCTGTGATGAAAAGGTGAGGTTTTACTCCTTCATTCCCTTCTCTTTGGCTCTTGATATCAGTGTTGTAAATGCAGAGATTGAGGGATGCTGTTGTAGCCTTGCTTGCGCTACAGATACGCACCAAAACCAGACAAAGAACAACCAGGAGTGTATGTGGAGGGACTCCGCTTCCCGAGTGCATGCACATGGATCTGTTCTGAATCTGATCTGTTCTGAATCTGTTCACGAATCTGTTACAGAAGAAAGTAACCGCTGTGGCCTTTTGTGACTGGGGTTGAACAATTTAAATAGCAACAATTAGAGGAGAAAGAGGCAAACAGCTCTTTGTCAAGGGAGTTTCCTTTTCAGAAATGAAGGTACTATGGTAAAGTGCTGGCATGGAACATCAGTTACATTGCTCATTTCTAGAGTACCTTCCATGGTGGTAACTGTAATGAGGGAGAATTAAGCCTAGACGTGGTTCACAGTGACCCAGTTTCATCTTATGCCTCTAATGAGGATTCTTCACAAGATAATTTTTGAACAAAGTGCTAAAATCAGTACTTAGATATTGCACTTTTTAATCCTGAAAGCTTCAATGTACTTAGAAGGCAAGTAAGTAATTTATCTTTACACTACCTAAGTACCTGGCATGTTGAGAGTGCACATGAAGCGCATTAGTGTTCAGCACTAACCCTTCCAAGCATCAGAATGATGTCAGTCTTACACAGTGCCATTGGTGACAGAGAAATGTGTCCTCTTCATGTGCATTTAAGCCCTTGCCTGGTGACAAACCCCCACAACGGTAACACTGAATGAACAACCCAAGTGGCCAGGTGATTTTGCCTAGCTGTCGTGTGCCTTTTTGCTCGGCACTGGATACCCTCCCTGTTTGTTCTAAGAAACACTGAAAACAGATCCCTACTGCTCTTCTCAGTTCACATAGAGCCCGGGGACTGCTCTAACAATTTAACACTATGAACAGTTGAATTACATTACTCAGGAATGTCCCCTGGCACTGCTTAATTGACTAGTATAGACATAGCCCAAGTCTCTCTTTGAGGACAGACCTTGAAAGAGAGCACAGCTGTGAGCGGTGAGATCTGAGCAGGATGGAGCCCTGCAGTACGTGTGTGTGTACATGAGTGTGTGTGTGTGTGTGCCTTCTGCCGCTCCTGGGCTGATCTCCCGGGCATCAACAGTGTTTGCTGGTTGTTTCCACTGCAGAAAAAGGGTGGCTAAGGCTTTTGACACCTATGCACAAGATGCCATGTCTTTGTGTTGCCTCCTCTCCTTTCGTTTTCACCCTTTGAGAATAGAAGCTTTTCTTGAGGCTGATAGCTCTGTCCAGAAAGACTCATAGGGATGGCTGAAGAAAAATGTGCCTGACATTCCTTTTTTCTGGTCTGATAATGGCAAAATTCCCATTGATGTGAATGAACTTCTACTGCTGTAGATTTACTGTACATTCTTAATCCCAATTGCCCTGAGGCAAAACCATCCTCAAATACCTGCATGTTCTCCATTTCCTAACAAACAATCCTTTTTCTGATTTAAAAGCAAAAATCTGTAAAGAATGACTTTTTGAACCAGCTCAGCTGAAAAGACCATTTTTCCTGGCTTTCATGCAGATCCAAGTTCTGAAAGCACTATGCGACTTTTTTATTAATATTCAGCCTCAGTTTTATCAATCTCCTCTCCAGCACGAAAGGTGATCTGCAAACTATTAGTATCCCACCTTTGGAGCTCAGATCAGCACATCTGTTGCTTGTAAGTGGGGTTTGATATCAGTGAGACACGACTCCATCATCCACCAGATTTATCATTTTAAGTGGCAGAAAACTTGCCCAGCTGAATATGCTGCTGGAAAGTGTACATGTCCCTTAAGTAAACAGGGCTCTGTCTGAATTTCCTGTCTGTCTGGAGACAAAGAAAATAAAAATTATGTGCATCACTTGCTACCAATAAATCTCCATGCACTGCTGTTATGAAGGTGGGCAGGTATTATAAATTCAATGGTTCCGAAAGGGATATACTGAAAACAGAACACTTTTTGTTTCATCTTTTCAGTCATTATTTGGCTTTCTCCTTCAATTTGATTCAAAATTAAAGCATATTACAGTTTGTTTTAGAGTTCATTTCATACTTAAGAATATGGAGGCGGTATTTCTAGGTAATATATTTAGGCATGTTCTTCTGCCTTATATTGCATTATACCAAATCACTGTTGTAGAACTGATTTTGGTGAACTTGGTGTTCACAGGTCAGAATCTGCCCATCAGGGAATATTTTTAGGAGTGAGTGAATCAGCATTGATGCAGATACTTGCAACTACCTTTTTTCCCTTTCCACTTACAGGAACAGGTTATGTTTGTTAAAACAGCAGATGGTCACCAAAAAAATACAGTGCCAAGTACTTTTTCAGGTGACTAGTGCCAAGGCTTTATTAAAGAAAGAAAACAGAAGCCCCAGTTTCACAGTCCTGGCAGTTTTTATAACAGATAGATGAGGACATACCTGCTCATGAAAAATGCAACCACGTCCTCCCAGCCCTTCCAAGACACTTAAAAGTGTTGCAAGCACTTGTGTAGACACACTTGATAGAAGCTGACCAGCTGAAGTCTTTCTTTTATAGAAGTGTTTGGTCTTTTGTGGCCAAATGTCAGCTTGCTCCATGCAGGCTTCAACTTGGCACGTTAGCTGAGCCTGGCTAGAGATGCCTGGTCTCACAGCAAGGCTTTCCAGTCCTGGCTTGCTGTGCTACTCACATTTCAAAGCTTCTGCTCAGCTGGGAGCACTGGCAGCCCTCACTCACTCCTGGCTGCAGGAAACGCTGTAGATGATAGCCTTAAAAAAATTTGGCAGCAAATTTTACTTGGCTTCAGTAACTGGGCAACACTGGATACTGGGCAGCAGTGGATGCTGGACAACAGCAAAACCCACTGAAGATCTTGCTTGCAAATTATTGACTGAAATTGTTCTGCATGAAAAGGTGCTCAAATAATGTTTTATGGATTTTCACACACAAGCAATAGGGGCTGTTTTCTGACAATTTGTTAGAGGAAGAAACTACAATTGTTACAACAGTTATTGCAAAGACACTGTTAGCAGTGCAATAAAGCTTCCTTAGTTCTTTCACAATTGGTGAAGCCAAGAGAAATGGAGACAAAAATAGGAAAATACCTAATGTGAGGGTATGGTGAAGATATATGGCTTTCTTATAGTCAAAATCTCCCTCCACTTTAGGGAAGGGTTACTCTGAGGTAAAGGAATACGTGATATATAGCTTGTACATGTACCCATGTAACCTAAACCCCTCCATTTCTCCTCTGCTTCAGTGATTAGAAGATAGATAAAATGGATACTCATATTCAGACTTCAGTGGTGTCTGTTCCAGGGACTGAGTGACTAGAGACTAAAGAAAGCCTGTGGCAGCATCTCTCTCTCTTTCTCATCTGCTTGCCCTGATGTGTGTGAGCGTGCACTCAATAGTTTTCTATTGTGTCTAGTACGCTAACCAGCTTAAGAAAAATGTAATTTGCCCTTGCAAACCTTGCCTTCTTTATAAACAAAGGTACAGAGGGAAAAATAGCGAGAATTACAACTATTAAGGATGCCATAGCATAAGTACCCAACAGAGAGCTGTCACACCCCTGTGTGAGCTGAGTTAGCACAATGTCTTTTTTCATTCATGAAAAGAAATACACTTAGGTACTTCAGTTATTGCTGTTCAGCAACCGATTATTTTGCAATATAAAATAAGTGCAGCTCCTGGGATGCTTTGTTCTGACTGCTCACATCATGCTTTCAGTTTCCTTCTATTTTCACTATAATATGTTCCTTTTACTTGCCATTACAGATGAATGAAAGCTCAGTTATCAGCACAGGAGTTACCTCTGGTGAAGGAAGCGTACTCAGAATAGAAGTATTGTGCCACCAGCTGTGTTAAATTGCTGCCTCTAAGCTATTGCGGGACAATTCAAGCCTGTTGTAAAATAGATAGCAGGAAGGCATGTGTGTTGCCAAGGAAACACTTGGCTGCAAGTTTATTGTATAAATAACACCGGGATTGGGAAGATGTGGCTAACAGAAGAGTGCGGAAAAATGAAGAAGTGCCTGGCAGGTCTCTGCGCCTGGGGGAGGGTTGGAAGCAGCAGCAGGGAAACAGATTTACCACTATAAGTAGTTGACCTTTCTTCAGCTGGGGAAAGCAAGGAAAGTAGGTCCATAATTCAGGAGTGCTCGGTGAAGCAAATAGAGGCTGGAGGGTAGAAATATGACCGTGATGGGCAAGCCCATGCACTGTGGGGTGGAGAAGCAAGAGTGACCCCTGCACATTTGCATACTCACTAGGGGAAGAGAGGCTGGTGTAAGCCGCTGCTGGATTTGCCCAGAGCTACACAAAAGAAGTGGCAGATGAGGTCTGCGATAAGGGTTGTAGTGGCAAATAGAGAGGTAAGGGAAATAAGAAAGAGAGGAGCCAGCACAGTAATACATCTGAACTTTGCGACAGATTCAAAACCAAGAGTAATACATTTATGTTCTCCAAAGATTATCTATGTACGGCTTCTCTAAGGGTTGTGGACAAGATGCTACCAGAATTCAAAGCAAAGCAGTGGGCAATGAATTGAACTCACTGCAGCAAGCCACACATATGCCATGACAACATGAGTGTGTGCCAAAAGCTTATCTCTTCCTCTAGACCTTACAGATAGTGACTGTCATTCATCAGTGGCTTCAATAGTCATTAGTGAAGTGGTCACTTTAGCTTTTATCCATTTTACATCCTTTACTGCTTTGTAGCTGGAACCTGAGCACTGCAGTGCTGTGAGAAGTACAGCTGGGGTAGCAGGATCTAGCAGAGAAAGCAGAGGGCTTACAGCTCAGAAGCAGGGCTGATTTCCTCCCTGCCAGTGACAGGAATAGCTCGTTTTACCTCCCCATACCTTACATGCCTCATTCAGTAAAATGGGATAACGTTTATTTGTAAAGCAGTTTGAGCTATGGGTCACAAGAGCGCTCCATAAGAGCTGGCAGTTTTATTAACTTCAGGCATCTATGTAAAGTCCGAATCAGTGCACACACATAAGTACTCCAGAACAGATGAGCAGCAAAAATACCCACTGGGCTATGGCACCTGGCATGCTCCAGCCTGTGCCTTCACACTGACCAGAAAGGTCTTGCTGACCTGGCTTCCTTCTTTCTGACTGCAGATGGTTGCAGCAAAGGCAGGCTGGATGGGAGGCAGCAAGCACTTGACACTTGGGATCATTGTTGTTTGCCTTATGCAGCTAGCTTTGGCCACTGAGGGAGCCTGGTGTTGCTACTAACTGAACTACCCGCCCAAGCCTGCCAGCTACCACTTGCTCTTTGACAAAACCCATTGCCCTTCCATTTTGATGGTCTGCCAGATTCCATGACATCGGGCTATCGCGGGTGAGGGACATCCCACAGTCCTGGACTGGTGAGCACAGCCTGCGCAATGTGGTGTTGCTCTGTATGCACGGTCCAGGCTGTGCCGGTTTGGGTATGTACTGCTCAGCTGCCACTGGATGCAGGTTCATCGCTCCTGGACTTGCTGATGCTGGTGGGTATGAGAGGGAGAGATAATAGCTGCTGCAGGGATAAAACCCTGCTTGGCTGATCTCTTCTGGAGTGTCCTCTTGCCAGCCAGCAGAAAGGCTCAGGAAAAGGAAGAACCCAGTCTGGTCTGCAGCCTCAGCCTGTAACAGTAATGTAGCCAGGAACAGTAGCAATCACAGTTCAAGTCCTAAAGTATTTGTACTCATTGCAATTCACATCATTTTATATTAATTATTTTTTCTAACTCAACCAACGCTTCACATTTTCTTCTCCTGTACTACTTTATATCATTGTATATATTGTATTGTTATTATATATAGTCTATTACAAGAGTCTGCAGTTGTAATTGCCCATTTAACATCCTTGTGTGAGGGTTGCTAGTCTATTTGGAAGCATGGTAGAGCTAGACCTTAGCTTTGGAAAACCTCCTCTGACAGTGGAAGAGCTACTGACATCCACCCTGGACAACTTGCAGAACGGGACCCATGGTGCCCTGCTGCACAAGCCAGTGCAAATATTGTGAAACTAAGACCAGGCAAACCAAGAAAGGAAACACCTGTGTTAACAGAAGCGATCCGGAATACAATCTCCCATTCAGAAACATCATCAGGTCTCCTCTGAGTCCATGGCAAACGGATGAGCCCTTAAGGTATTTTGCTTTGGAAGCTGCCACGCACTATCCAGCGCCGTCATGTTCAGCGCTTGTACAATAACATTTCCTTGAGCTGGAAGTCACAGCTGCTGGATTTATGACACAATTTTATGAACCGGGCAAGCTTCAGAACATATTTTAAAGTGACTTGGGGGCAAAAATATCTCATACTTGATTTATTAAATGAGTGAATTGCAAACTAACTTAGTATCTTTCTGCAATAGGTTGTTTTAATTTTTTAATTAAGCTGAAAATAATTCATCCAATTTTACCTTAATGAATAAACACCTCAAGTCAGCATCTGTTTCAGAAGAAAGATTTCAGAGTAAGTTATTTTTGCCAAAAGAGATGGTAGCTTTTTTCCACTATCAGACATGCCATTGCTCTCAGAGGTATAAGATGGAGAACATAGGATGAAATAAATACTGCAATTAAATGTATATGTCATTGCCAGAAGATCTTGGAGGATTTCTTGTCTTTTCAGGCTATCCCTATTTTCACAGAACACTTACAGCTTGGTGATACTATGCTATTCCATACACATCTCTGGATTTCTAATAAACACATACTTTGTTTCGTTTCATTTCAGCCCTCAATACTGCCAGACTCTGTAAGTATTAAGTTGAACTTCAGCTTAGAAAGAGCTGTTCGCTTAATTCAGTTCCATTTTCCTGTTTCTATACAGGTAATAAATATCCATTTTACAGGAAGACTCCTTTTATCTAGTAATTTATAGACATATGGGTTTTTAAGCTTTGGTGAGTTTAGGATTCCTCAGATGGAAAAATAACAGAATAATTTTCAATGGAGATGCTAGTAGGTCTGATATATTTGCTGAGCACTGAAAAATCAAGGAATTGTTTTCATTTTTAGTATGATGAAAAGAAACAGGTTTTTCTTGCAGTTTATATGAATTCCTGCTTCATAAGAAATATAATATTTCAGACAAATCACTGCCCTTTATTTCCCTATAAAACACATTCCAATTTTTAGTACAAATTTTGGTAAGGTTTCAGATATTCAATTCCAAATAATAGGAAAGCTAGGCATTTCACGTGTTTTCTCCCCTAAATGAGTGATTCATATTTAACTTCAGCAAACCTGTTAAAAGCTGAGCTTTCAGACTCTGTTATGAATTTGGTCCCTGCTCTAGCGATTGCTGTGAGTGGTAAAGTGCAACCTGACTTATGACACAGGATTGGCAGTCGGGAAAGCAAGATGCTGAATGAAACCCCAGTCATGCTCTCTCCCATTTTGTTGTTGACTTGAGTGGGACCAGGACTTTACCTCTCTTCTCAACTCTAAATTTCATCTGAATTCGTGGAAAGGGTTCTGATGAATTAACATGGCTGATGTTGAATTCAGGCACCTGGACTCAAGAGACTTGTAGCCAAAACTGCCACTCAATCCTAGAACACTTTGGCTGCAGAAACGGAGACAGTGCTGTGTGCTTAAGTGCCTGATGCTGTGACGTTTCCCACTCCTGGTGTGCAAATCAGCTGATTTATGCAGCATGACTATCTTGTTGGACTGGTGAAGAGCAATAGGAAGGCTGACGCTGGTCCATCCTCCCAGGGCATTTAGCATTGATTGTGGTACACATCAACAACAACCCAGGTGAAGAGTGCGGTGGGAACACCTATACATGAAGAAAGCAATGGTTTTATATTGGCTTTGCCTTGTGTTTAGTTGTTTTTAGAGGCTACATGCTTCGACAGAGGTCAAATACCAAATAAAATGCTGCTAGTGGGATTCATGGAGTGACATCAGTTATTCACGACACGTTTTAAGTGTCTTGTGACATTCTGCATGCTGAAAAACACCTTCCTGAAGTTAAAAATTTTCAAATAACCCTTGCAGAAAGGCAAGAGGAAAAGCAGAATGATTAGATATGCAAACAAAGCCCTAACGAATTCTGAAGGACTCTCGTTATCAAAGAACGTTACAAAACATGAAGAGATCAGCAATGTGGTGTGCCAGCTGCCAGAGCTCTCCTCCACCAAAAAGGCACAGCCAAATTCCTCTTTTCTTTGTGCAGTCAATCTTTGCATCATTTCTGAAAAACATTCTCAAGTGCATCTCTAAAAACCGTTTAAGTCAGCTGCCCCAGCTTTCCCTTGCCTATCAGGGGTTGTGTGGCACATTAGCCTCCTTGCCTTCAGAAGAAGTGAAAGGCCAAAAGTCCACAGAATAAACTGCAGATGAGGCAGACTAATTGGTCTCAAAATCGAAACATATGGCTTCTTTCAGGATCTTGACTTTTTAAATACTTGTTTAAAGTAAACATTTGCAATTCCTCATGAAAGGCACTTTCCTCCCTAAATCCTCTTGACCCTCAATGACCTTTCTTACCAATTGCACATTGCTTTACCCTTGGGGATGATTGAATCTTAGGAGGCTTTTTTTCTTTTTCTTCTTTTATTTCCCACATTTGTCTCCAAGGACTAACTTAAGGACTGGCCCAAAGAAAGCTAACCTGGGTCAGAAGGACAGAAACATGCCAGATGCCCACCTGAGACATCCACAGGGGCGTCTGAGGCTGGGGCTGGAGGGAAAGGAAGCTGCCATTCACACACATCGTCACAGCACTTTGTATTAAAAAAAAAAAAGGACCACAAAAAATAATCACTGAACACTGACTCACCACAGCTAAGTTTTCAAGCTCATCTTTGAACTGGAATGCCTAGTGTCCCACCGGCAGAGGGGGAGCACAGGGAGGAAAAGGTGGCCTGAGGCAAAGTCATCACTGAGACAAGACATTTTAAAACTTTGGCCTGTGGCTGTTGTCTCCTCTGACAGCCAAAGGCTAACAAAAGTGATTGACTCCAGACAGTAATCGCTGGCGAAGGCAGGCAAACCCTCCCAGTTTGTCTCCAGGGTGTCAGCACATGAAAGCTGACTGAAGTCTCTCTGAAGTCACTTTACTCATAATTTGTGTTCTGAGCTTGAAGGCACTCCCAAGAAACCCTCGTGTCGTTGTTAGGCAGTGCCAGAGCTTGTGCCACGGCCAGGCATGGCACAGCCACTTGCGTCCCCGCACAGAGTGCGTGATGCTTGCTAACAGGACTGGGAGGAGTTGTTGTCCAAGTCCAGGCAACAATTGTTCCAGCCTTCCTTTTCACTCTTGTTTGCTGAGAAGCTAGGAAGAAGATTAGTTCTTGTAAAGTACTTAATTTTCAAAAGCTCTGCTGCCTAATTCCTCTGGAGTAAGATGTCAGCCTGCTCCTCCCATCCTCAATGCACGGACTGGACCGTGCCGACAGGGCTGCGGCACGTGGCAGGCAGCGCCCGCTGTCTGGAGTGGAGCAGAGGCAGCGGGAGCATCCCCACATCCCTGGATGCAGGTGAGCGGGAATCATGGAGGTAACGAGACACAGCAGTGCCACACACAAACAGCCGTGTGAAACGGGCTGCTAATTGGCTGGACCCAGCATCCCTGTCACTGGAGAGATCGGCATTCGCAGCCAGCTCACGCAGCCCTATGTGTCACTGTGGTGCTTCATGCTGGACACCCTGGGAAATTCTGTGCCCGGTACCTCCCCGTATGCTATACAGAAGAAGACAGGCTGTCTATACTGCACCTGACATCGCAACACACATGCTTACCCGAACAGGCTCCAACCTGCCTGCTGAGCAGCTTTATGCAGACTGAATAGGTATCTTGTCTAAATGAAGGGTATTTTGTTGGCTTTCATCCTCTGCTGAGTGCTGTATCTTGTCTGCTCTTCCTCCCCATGTTCTTCCAGAGATTTCTGTACCAGAGCAGTAAGTCCTGCCCTGAGACCTCAGCAAGCTGGCAAGGACCTGCCAGGCTAGGCAGGAAGATTTGTCAAGGAGGTAGTTTGTGCCTAGGTATGGGCACAGGCTATATGGGAAGGGTACCTGTTTCTACCAGCGACTCCTCAACCCACAGCTTCAGTAAAGGATTCAAAAGGAAAAGAGACATCCCTGTTACAGGGTGAGGGCTCTCCTTTGCAAGGACCTGAGCTGTGCAGGAATTCCCCATTCCACCAAGTCTGAATTAAGACCTTGAGTCCAGATTTTGCATGTTGTCAGGGAGTACCCTCACTTCTCTATTGCTGGATACTCTGTCCTCCTGGTTGAACCTGTTTCTGGTTTGTGTGATTTAAGACTCAGGGGAGGTACTTGGTTTGTCCTGTTGCATGTCTGCTAAGTGCTTTAACCACTGTGCTATGAAGTCACAGTTTTGTGATCTCATCAATGTTTCTTCTTGAAGAGTGGCCTTACTTCAAAAGAAGAGCTCACCTCATATTCCCACAGCCTAAATATTACATCTCCCACCAGATACGGCTCTGGGCCCCTTTCTGAGCAAGGTAAAACAGAGCTTTAATGCTGGGTCTCCTATATATCAGGAGAGTGCCCTAAGCTGAGGAAATGGTGAAAACAGCTGCTTCAGTATTAGGAGACCTCTGAGAAGATGAAGTAGAGTGTGTCCTTCAAGCAACAGACAAGGGTAAGCAGTCTCTGAGCATCCCTCCAGGCCTTAGGCATTTGCCTGGTCTCTGCACAGCTTGGTGGTGTCAGAATGTAACTTCTCCATGTCCATGGACAAAGTCTTGGGTGTTTAGGGGCATTCAGATGTCAACTGGTCATACAGCATCTGAGCAGATGTCTAAACCTGGATCCAGCAGAGATGTTGATTTAAGGTATCAAAGTGACTTTTTTGTGAACCTGCTCTTTCATAGCACTGAGCAGGTATGTTTTTCTGATAGAAAGATATACTACTTTCTGTTTTCTTTCATTTTGAAGTAATCTTGTCAGTCCTGGATTAACAAGAGACTCTTACATTAAAATCACATTTGTAGATGAAGGGATAGTCTTATACAACATTGCTGACACCGGGCGAGTTTAAATGCATGTGTTACTTGAAATGGATTCAGTCTTCAGAAAAAAATACTATTTAGATGCTCATTCATTTAATCAAGGAATAATTAGGAGATAGTAATTCAGTAAGTAATGTCTTATCGGAGGATTTAGAGCTAGAGATTGAACCTGTAGTTACCAGACTCCTTCAGGATGTTCTTCCATGCCTCATTTCTCCTCTATCTGCAAAATGAGGGATTTTCTCCCAGCTGTGCCCTAGGTACAACTGTATCCAAGGCCTAGATGTGATATAACCAATCTGATACCAGATGGGATATTAGCTGACTTTAAATGGAAGAATCTGTGCCAGCTAGGCTTGAAGTACAAGCGTGACCAAATGTGAGGGCTTGCTGTGGCTTAACTGAATATCTTTAGAAGCTTATTTGTCAGATTCTTTCATATGCAAGGTCTCAAATCTGGTGCATATGGCCATACAAACTGACAAATGTATGTCAAAAGTGTTCAATGTCATGTGCCAGCAGGCTGCACAGACATTTTATAGGGAACATTTCTTCAGAGAGCTGAAGATACACATGCCTATGCTTATCAACTATCTTTGTTGATGAAGTTATCCCTTCAATTATTTTTTTCCTTAAAGGATCCAGCATTCTATCTCACATTAACATAGCTCCTGGAACTAGGTGGGGAAAGTTCTCTCCTGCTTGCTGATAATGAGGCCCCACAGTTCTCATTTTCACTGCAGGTGAGATGGAGATATGCATAAACTTGTCTCTGGCTATATCTAAACTGTGGGTCTATCTTAGTCCTTTATCTGTATCTTGGTCTGGCTGGAGTGTGCTATAACTCCTTGCAGCCTGCATGCCTGGGTTCCCTGCTCAGACATTTGGGAAAATTGTGCATGGCCAAGCCCTTTTCAGCAAGGAGCCTGGGTGAGCCTGGGGCATCTCCTAGCCTGTGGTGGTGGGGTCAGGGAGGGAGCTGCCGAAGAGCTACACGGCAGGAGGAGCATCCTGGAGCTCTACAGAGCAGGACAAGAGAGAGTTATTACTCTGAAGGTCTTTATGGAAAAATACTACAGTTTCAACCTGAATTGAGGTTGTATTACTCATTCAAATACTGAGGCTGCCACCCTATCTGTTGGATGAAGAAGTTGTAAAACGTAAATTCCAAACTACCTTGGAAGTAACACACTAAAGATGTGCAAAGAGGTTTCTTCATCTAAGTTATTTCTTCAGGTGTAGATAAGAAATTCCTTCTTCCCCACTCCCACCCCAAACCTCATCATGAACACTCAGCAAAAACAACTCTCCCTGTCTCCCGAGAGGTGAGGCAACTCTCTGCATTCCACTTGCTAGCAGTGACATTAGCATATTTATACACATATTCTTACATCAGTATGGGTCAGATGATGTTGAACGAGGAGAGCACCCATCTTGGGGGCTGTCCCTGTGCTGTCAGGCTGCCCTGTGATCACACCCCTGACCTTTAAAAGAATTCTTTTTAATTGCAGAGGACCGTCCTGGGAGGGGGCTGTCCCAATCAACGTCAGACACATACACACAACTTCCCTGACATAATTTGGCAATACAACATAAACAAAAGACACACTTCATGGAAAAGGCATGAGGCACACCCTGACCCAGTTGCTCTGTGCGCTCGCCACCCAACATACAAAAAAGGCTGCATAGCTAGACTGTTTCCATTAGCTGAAGTAAACACCACTTGAGCAAAAGTAGGAGGAAGTCATACCTGCTATTGAAATATCTGAGTCCTTCTTGAAACCGACATTTTTCAAATGTTTACTGTCTTTTTCCCAAGACCCTGTTTATAGTTACTATTAGTACTGTGCAGTAGCAGTGCCCCCCAGCACCCCTCTATTTTCTCATGAATGAGATTTTGAATGGCTTCGTTCAGATTCTCTTGCTGGGGCGATGTACATCATGGAGAAGACAAAAAGTAAAATTACATTTATAACCAGACACTAACCTTCTTGTTCAATTTTAAAACTGATCTTGTTATAGTTTTCCCTTCATTTCAGCTTTTTCATCTCTCTTAAAAGAACTGGAAAGTGAAACATATTTAGGCTATTCCAATAATCAGGGAATCACCATATGAAGATGACTGGCACTTCTTCTCCAAAGAGTGTATCACCCATAGCTCAAGGGCTGATTCCTGGGCTGAGGAGGAGATGTCTAGGAGCTGCCATCTCACCTTTCATTGCCTTTTGAAATTCCTGCCCTCCCTGTTATTTGCGCCACTGACGGCAGCCCATAAACCTCTGTGTAGTATGGGATTAGCAGGAATACTCACCACTTCTCTCACTATTTTTTAAATGAAGGTGGGAAAAGCATGCACAGGATCCCAAGCCCATGCCAGGCTAAGCTGGTGCAGAATGAATGATCTTGCTGCTTTCTCCAGCAGCAGCACCAGCCAGGGCTCCTTTTCTTTTAAACTGCTATAAACCACATTCTGCCTTGCAAGAAATTATGAGCGTTTACTCTGGTTTCCTCACTGGCAGTCTGTGAATGGAACACATCTGTAGAAGCTTTTGCAGTGGTCAGTGGTGGTTGTTACTGTGGCCGAGCTAGTAGAAATTGAGCAATCCTGCTGCTTCAGGCAACTCACAGTGAGAATTTCTCCATATGGAAATTCAACAGTGAGAGTCTTGGGTATAAAATCTGTATTAAAATATGGCTGCCTAAAAATTACAGCTTAATAGACAATACTCATTTTACAGACTGACTTTTAGATGGTCATTAAGTACCCAGGCTCCTCAACATCTTACTGAGAAAGCAGCGCAGAGAGCCTGGCTTTTCTGCACCAGCTGTACGTGTGTAAGGGGCGCTTAGCTCCACGCTCGGCAGGGCACTGGCTCAAGCCTTTGCCCAGGCCAGGCTGGGCTTCACTGCAGCAAGGGCAGGGAGCTGAGGGGACGTGACAGTGAGGAACAGGACCTTCAGGTGTTTCCCAGCCTCTGAGCTGGGCTCTGCTCCCAGAAAGCAGAGAGGCTGCTGTGGCTTTCTGAGCTGAGCAATGGCACCGCTGTGCTCCTGGGTGCTTTTGCCAGCCAACAGGCTGTGTTGCCACTTTAACTCACAGGTCTGCTCCTGCAATACGTGCTTTCCACTTTGTTGACTTGTAGGAAACCTTAATTTCTGGATGACTAAATAAACTAAGGTCTGCTTTGATATTCTGGCCATCTGCAGCCAACATTATCCCTAGCTATGCACAAACAGAGGAGCTGCCTCCTACCACAGCCTGAGCTGACCCTGGCTTCCCTCTGCTTGTCTGTGCTACTGTAACAGCAGCCCTGAGATTAAATGAACACAAAAAGCATCTTTACAGGGAGTCCTTTCTGGAAAGTGGAAGCCTCCCTAAACCTGAAGCTGCAGAGATGCAGATAAGATGCTGCTGAGAACACCCCAAATTGTTCACATCCCTGTTGAATGGCAGGTTATTAATCCTGGGCCTGGAGCTGTATTAATGCAACTGTGCAGCATCGGTCTGGTTTGTGGAGTAGACACAATGAATCTTCTCCTGCTGGCTAAAACAGTGTGAACATGCATCGGGGCATTTCCTTTCTAAAACAGGAAGGATAATACCTCCCCAAAATTTGGGATGTTGCACAGCAAAGTTTGCAAGGCTCTCAGATGCTGTTGTGGTTGGGGGCCACGCAGATATCAGCAATAATATTTCAGGTAGGTAGATTACAATGTGATGATTGCCTTTGTCAGCTTCTAGCTTACCTTGACTATACTCTAAATAAGAGGAATTGAAGAACTTTGCTGCTGAAATTTTGCAAAAACTTTCATCTTTCAAATACAGATCTATCTTGCTACAACTAAGGGAAAGCAGTTGAAACTGTAGAATGACTGATTTCACCAGGACAAGGACAAGCACAAGCTATTGCTGTGTGCAGCTGGCAGCAAAATTCATCAGTGTGAAGGGATCAATGTGAGAAGGTATGAATATAAAGCAGATAAAAACTAAACCACTAAGGTGCTGTACTGCAAATTCACGCACATGAAATATGTGATGCAATGAACAACCAACTGAGGATTTCAGCCACAATTCAATAAGCTGTGAGTGGCTCTAAATAAAGTGGAATAGAAGAACAGAGCCAACAATTTGCAATTCTATTTCAGACGAGTTTCTCTTAATACATACACACTTTAAAAGAGCATGAGTGTTATTATGTAGAAAGAGAGGAATGGAGAGTGATTTTATGCTGTCTGCAGTGATGTGAAGAAAAATTTTGGCCAAGGATGTTAGCCACTCGCTGTTGTTTTAAATTTCCCTCTGACCCATCTGTTCATCATTGCAACCTCAGCACTGTAACATGGCTTGCTTTGGTTTTTTGCAGGTTTACATAGCACAAGAAGGCAGGACACTGAAGAGTGAGTGACCTCTGCAAATAGCTTTCCAAATTAATGTTCCACATCTCTGCCTGCAATTAGACACTGATAACCACAAATTAACCTTTCAGGGCAGTTTCATACTTTGCAAAACTCAGATGGTTGAAAAAGTGCTGTGTCCAAGCAATAAACATGCTTCTGGCATTCACAGGCAGTTGCAGCTGTTGAGCTGTTTTCAGAAATCTGATCATAAATGAGAAAAGAATGGCTTTCTTAGCTGATGCAACCAATGTTAACTTAGTTGACTGTAGTAGCTATAGTTCAAAGGTGAATAAAACTGACCAGGAAAGGGGCCCATGACTTGGGACTGTATGGATAAGCTCTTCTATCCTTGAACAGGTTGTACAGGTTTAAATTGCCTATTTGGAACAGCCCCATGCCTATGCTGTCTCCTCAAAATGTGTCCATCTCTTTTCTGGGAGAGGTGGGTCACCATGAGGCCAAGCCTAGCTTGGAAGTCTGATACACACACGTGCCACTGCCTGAGCCAGTGCCCTGGTCCTGCTGGGCTAACTGGAATAAATGCAGACACTGGTGACACGGGATGATGCAACAGCAAATTGTGGCTGCACCACATGTCTCCAGGAACGTGAGGTGTCAGTGCGGTGGAGTCAGGAAACCTGAGCCTGTCCTGTAAAGCTGTCTGTTATAGAGCAGCGTGGGGTATATGAGGGTAATATCTTAATGCCCTTCCTCCTTTCCTTGCCACTGACTTGCTTTGAAAGGGAGCAAGAAGGAGCAAAGGCACTGCATCACGTAACAACTGAAATACTGACCTTGCATATGTTTATGCACAATCTTAACTTAGTATATTATGGTGTAGTCTGACTTGACCTCAAATGTGATCTTAGAAACACTTTAACAGCTATGTAAGAGTTTATCATCAATGCAGGAAAGTCTCCTTCCTTGTGTGCTTTAAAAGATAATCATGCTATTGATTCAGGCTGGTTTTTATAAGACTTTCACAGTTGTTTTTTTCCAAGGAAAGCTGAGAGACTGACCAAATCTTAGAAATAATCCACTTAAGCCTTTAAACAAAAGGGAAATATTGACACAAGGACATGTATGTACAAACCAGGTAAGTAATGATAAGGGGATACCCAGGGTGGAACAGCTTTGTGTGGAAGTAGCAGGACGAAACAGTGCACTGCACTAGGGGATGATGTGATGGTGGTGGCTCCAGTAGCCAGGAACTGGACTCTGAATCTAGGGAAGACTGCCCCGCTCCTGTGCTCCTGTCAGATTGCTCAGTAAGTAACTTCAAATTCCACACAGACATTTTTACTGGCATGAGGCCTTAGACTGCCCTGTCTTTGATCCTCTGCATTTTCTCTGTACAGGGAGGGAAAGAAATAATAAAGAATGCTCTTTCTTTAAAAGCTTTAGTGTCATCATAGGAAAGATAAGTTATCCAGTGTATATATTCAATCTCACACTGGTCTGGAAGGTTCATTTGAGATATAGAGAACTATTACTACGGTTGTTTAAATGAAGGGTAGAAGGAGGCAATTGCAATTTCTCCTCACTATTTGTAGCAGAATGAAAAAAAAAAGGAAAGTAAGTAAATATAAAACACATAAATTCCCCAGAAGGAGAATGAAAGAAGGGTCACCACAGGATATAGTTGCTGTGCGCCCTCCCAGCAAGCTGTCTGGGTGCACTTCATAGACTTTTCAAGGTCTGAGGCTATTACTGAAGGTAGCCTGAATATATCAGGAACATTTCTCATTTTTATTATCTCTTAATAACAGGCTACACTCTCATACGCTATGCTAGGGATGTTAACATCTACTACAAATTGCAGGAATTGCATGGTTTTTTGCTTGTGCCCTGAGCACCTAAATATTCCCAAGGAGGAAAATGAGAGCCACCCACGGTCAGTGAGGACAAAAGTATTTGCATCTATGTGGGTCTGCTTAGAAGGCATTATTAAAAAAAATGCAAAAAATCTGACATTTTAATTGTAGGTGTTCCTGATAATAAAAGCCTTTCAAAAACCCACAGACTACTGCATTAATGAGATAGGATGCAAAGGAAGTACAGTACTGCTGCAAAATGTACTGCACATTCCCTCCAAGTGACCAACCCATCTGAAAGGCAACTGGGTCTAACCCCATTTAAGTATCGTTAAAACAATCATCTGCCCAGACAATTACCACCTTAGGCAAAAAAACTATGTTCAAGCAAAAGGAAAGAGTTTATACGGATTCCAGCAAAGCCTCAGGTCTGCAGGCAGGATCAAGAGGTGGTACAAATGCTAAGAAAGAGCAGAGAAGTGAGTTTATGTTGCTTATTACAAGAGTACTGTGTCTGGCCCATACTTGCTTTTAACAAGTTCTCTCCTCACCATAAGTGATGATGGCACTTTTGTTTCCACTAGAAAATGCCGGCTTATCAAAACAGAAACTTCTGTTGTAACACACTCATTTTAGCTAAATTTCAAGACATCAGTTACAGAGAAGCACTTCCAGCTCAAAGAGAGAAGGGAGGAGAAACACTCCAGAAGAGCTGAGCACCTGAGGACAGTGCTCACCTTGGCCGAGAGCAGAGTCGTTCAGTGGATTAAATTAACTGAAACCAACAATTATTGGTCTTTGCCCTAGGCTTGAGTACCTTCTAGAGCATGATGTGGCTGGACAGGAGGAGAGGCAACACAGAAACATCAGAGCACATGTTTGCATGTTTGATCAAGCAAACCTCAACGCTTAATTTATTTCAGGAAGGACAAAGACAAAATAGATTGTAAAGCAGTAGCACGCTTGCTCTATGCCCTTC
Organism: Ibycter americanus; assembly: GCA_035590275.1. Lineage (NCBI taxonomy): Eukaryota > Metazoa > Chordata > Aves > Falconiformes > Falconidae > Ibycter > Ibycter americanus. The sequence goes on along the minus strand of JAVJGI010000062.1, from coordinate 38,325,980 downwards.
TCAGATACCACTTCTTTTTCACCGTCAGTATTTCACTAGCAAATGGAAGCAGCCTTGCGTAGCCGTCTCCAAAACATTTGGCTCCAGGGGTAATTTTAGACAGTTGAGTTTCAGGAGGACTGCAGCCAGGGAATGCCAAATAAGTGAGGTTACTTGTTTACAGAAGAAGAGCATGTGATTGATCTGGGAGAAGAATTTCAGAAGGAGGAGGCTTAGGCACAAGTCTCTGGTGACCCTCAGGACAGCCTAGCACAGATGTCTTGCTACACTAGACTGAAAAAAAAAAAATAGTTAAAAAAAAGAAAGGAGTGTGAATTTAATATTATATTAATCAACTAAAATAGTTTACTCTAAACTCAGGAGCACTATCTAGCATAACAATCATAATGATCTCTTAATAAGCTTGTTCAAAACCTATATTCTGCCTTTCTGGTCCTTACCTATTTCCTTTCAACTGCCTAATGGCTTCCTCTCAAAAGGTCTGACAACTTCTTCCTTTCCTACTTCAAAAACTGCTTTTCATTTATTAGTTAATAATTTATTAGGAGCCTCAGGTAGTTCTCCTTTGTAAAAAATGCATGGGCAATCCCAGCTGCAAAGTCAGCCCTGGCATTGTTAGACCCTCAGATCACTGTTAAATTACCTTATAGCTGTTCAACATAAGGTAAAGAGCTTGGCCACTGCATCCCTTCTTCATCAGTACTTGTTAGGAAAATATCTGCCTCTGTTTGGAGGCATCATAAAGGGCCTGAAACACCCATGTTACTTTTCCACCAGGACATGGAAATCAGGTATAAAATTGCTTGGAGCCTCTCTGCTTTTGCAGCTTCTTTCAGAGGATCCACACTGTTGTAGGAAAAGCAGACTGTGGTGTATTAAATATGGGAACCATCAAAGCATGTGGAAATAAAGGGGGACATTCCCTTGCCAGGCCATATGGATGGGAGGTGGGGCTGTCCTGTCGGATCACATACCCATGAACAAGGAGGGCTGAAGCTCAGCTGAGGCATCCTGCTGAGTGAGGTCTTGAGGGTCTTCAGTGCGGGGAGTGAAAAAGGCCAATTTAACAGAGCAGGTTTCCAGCCACACTTACCTGGCAGTGCTGGTGTACCCCAGAGTGCTTAAATTCCACTGGGAACACATAAAAATGGTTTCCCAGATAAAAATGCATATCAGTGATGGGCCAAGGAAGGGGAACATGAATCCATTGGACCGCTGAAAAGAAACAGGTAAGGATAGGTAAGAGCTGGTAAGGAAATGGGTCAAGATGGTCGCAGGTAAGGATTGGAGATGTTGAGCCTATTTTCATGTGAGAGCTGGGGATTTGCTGCTGCCATTGAAGCATTAATTCTTTCGAAGACCAAGTCCTTTGCTCCCTGGAATTGGCATTCTGATACTGATTTAGCTGTTTATTTGCACGTCTTTTCCTGAGGCAGATCAAGGGTTTTTAAGCTGAATGTTCATTTAATGGTACAATTTTTGGCTTGGGTAAGTTTACTGAAACATAACGACATAAGATTTTCTATCAGGTCCTGCTTTTAGAATGATGGCAAGTCACCATTTTCTGTGGTATACAGTTGAATAATGAAACATGATCCCCAGCATACACTACCAGTCACCCTAATGACACCCAAAGCCTTTGTTTTATTGGGATTTGATCCCAGGACATGATCCCAAAGACTTGGAACTTTCAGTGATATGAAGAAAAGCTGTGAGTAATCAAAATCTGCCAGAATTAGACACCTAGCACCTACTTAGGTACTTAGGGACATGGTTTAGTGGTAGACTTGGCAGTGTTAGGTTTACAGTTGACTTGGTGATCTTAAAGGTCTTTTCCAACCTAAATGACTCTGTGACTCTGTGCAGAGCCTGACTACTAATACCACATCCTATGCATCACTGAAAGGCCAAGTACTGGAGATTATGTAGGAAAAATCTTACTTACTTGATTTACGTATTCAAATAGTAGAGGCAAAACATAATAAACGAAGCCAAATTCACATGCAACTTCGCTAAGACAAAGATTTTGGTATGAAATATACAGTTTCAATGCTCTAAACATTCTATATTTCTTCATAATTACATCAAGTGTTTCCTCCCCTGTGTTCACTACATGGGGAGAACAAACTGTGTAAATGAACAAAATGTACTTTGTGTCTATAAACTTGCCTTACATATACAAATACTTTGAAAACTACGAATAAATTTATACAAGTTTTGCATGGGGAATTGAATAGTAAGTGTTAAAATGCAGAACTCATATATGTATCTATATGTACAGGTAACGGTTGCAAGCTGAAAAATGACTGATGGCTCTGGCAGAGGATGGGCAGTATATCTAGAGGAGGATTTCCATGTTTAGTAACAGCTTTTGTCTGTCAAGTTGATTTAAAAACTGCAGCTGCTGTTTGAAGCTGCTGTATTTCTTGGAAACTCATTATAATCCCAACAAGATGTTTTATATTTGAACAAAAGCAGTGCATTCTAAAATTTTTTTGCTCACATGATTTTCTGTGACAGTTACACAGAATGCAACAGATTTTTGATAGAATTTGGAGCCAGTAAAAAAGTACAGTTGTCTCAAAGAACTGTGCAGGTTGTATGCAGAACATTTTTAAATTTCCTTGCTAAACTATATTTCTGTGCAATACTCCCATAAGATTTATTAATGGTCCCAGTCAGTAGAGATTTAGATGAGTTATACCAGTCTCCTGGATGATGTGTAAACTGTGAACGAGATTTGCAAAGGTTGTTCTATGTCAATTAATTTTTTGTAGCTATTCCTTTTGCAGGTCATTATGAAAGAAAAAAAAATGATGTGACCGTTTTTTGATTTTGACAAGTTCTAGTATATAACATCTAAATTAAAAGATGTCTTTCCTCTTCTACTCTTCCCACCTTCCTACCATAGGTCTTTTTTACCAGGTGTAATACACTAATTGATATCTTAATGAAATTTTCCTGTTACTTCTCTTTAGCCTTGTTTATACCTTTTCCCTTCATTTACACTCCTAGTACACATACTCTACTCACACTTTTTTCATGGCACAAGTCTAATGCAGTGAGGTGAAAAGAAAATGAAGCCTGCTACTCTCTGTCAAATCCCTCTCCAGCCCCAATCAGGCCCAGACATCTGATACAAGTTTAAGCTTTCACAAAATAAGAGGCTCTTTAAAGACAGAATTACAGTTTGTATAATCTATATTTTGCCATACACAAGATCCAATAGAACCTGCCGGCCGCCATAGCTGACAAAAATGAGAAACCATAACCCTGCACGAGCTAGTAATGTGCTTAAAACTGCTCTGACAGATGTAGCCTTAAATTGCTTTTTTAATGTACTCCAAAAAGTGATAGATAATTAGGATTAACGTTGCTATCCGTTGACTGATTCATGATTAGTATGTGTGGGCTTTAATATCACTTAGGAGAAGGATCAAGTGACCCTAATTGTATCCAGCTTGTCCGTTTAAGTGCTTGATTTTTTCTAAAAGTTGTTTGTATAAATAACACGTCTCAGTGAAGGGAAGCTGATCTTGTTCTTGTTAAGTTTCTTTTAAACATGGTGTAGACTACAATTTCAGTTATTCATGCCTTTTGTAGAAGTGTACTTCAAAACATTTCACATTAAAAGTAATAGAGATGAGGAGGCAATGCATGAAAAAGTAGGAAATGAGGTTCAGAAGCCTTGTTTATATGCATTAGAATAATTACTCCAGCCTGTAGAAGTGTTTCTTTCTCTTTGAGCTAAATATTTTCTTTTCCAATTCACTGTTAAAGCAAACAGAATATGTATGGTTTTGATCTTATTGTTGATTAAGAAAACCCTCCTAAAACCCTGAACCAGACCTCAGAAGCATCATTGTGCAGCGACAAAAGCTTTTTATTGCTAATTGTAAAAGCAGGGCAGTCTCCAGCAGAGAGTTGCTGGGTTGCTGACTGATGCCTTGACAGATAACAGACAATCACTGCAACACTCCAAGATTCCCGGTGGAAAAACAAAAGATGCTTAATTTACGAACAACAACCAGGCATCCACTTAGCAATACCATTATGCACTGGAAAAGACTCTGTGCCATGCAGACATACAATGAGCTTGCTACAAAGTCGGGAAAGAGTTGGGTTTGTCCATGAGTGGGCAAATAATGAAGGAATGGCCATGACACTCATTAAAAGCCCGAACCTTTCTTTCCCAGCTTGGGTGGGGCTGTCTAGTGTTTGCACAGCAGGTCTCGGCGACAGCATCGAGGTGAACTGTGTCCACTTGGAGATTCAGACTTATTTTAAGGGATTTTCTATCCCTCTGCTTGTCAAAATGGGACTTTCGGGGATTTCAGTCCTGTACCGCACTGGAATGGGAGGGTGGCAGCAAGTAAAGCTACCAGAGGACTTCATAGGTGAGGCATGAGCCATCGGGACACTGGGGACACAGAACAAAGGTCCAGTGATTAATGGGGTTTCTGAAGCTTCCCAGTAGCTTATTACAGACAAGCTGCAGCTGGACTCTTCTTCCTTTGAATTTACATCTCACAGCAAATGCACTGCAAGAGTGCGAGTATGAAGTACAGAATTGTGTCACCAGCAAAGGACAAGTTTTCCTGAAGCAGCGAGGCGCATCTAAGTTTGTTGTGTTTGCTTACCCCATTAAAAGCCCCTTTTCACCCTTCATCAAATCCCTGTTGTTGTTGTTATTATTATTACATGGATGCTCACTGGGGTGACGCGTATGTGCTAGCCACAGGCAAGACCCTGCAGGGGCAGATGCAGGCAAAGAGGCAGAGGAGGTCTCTGCCCCACAGACCCTAACACATGTGACAGAAGGGCTCAGACAGGTGCCAGGGAAATGTATGAGAAAAGCTGAGGATGCCAAAATTTTAACAAACAGCTGAGGGAGGCTGGGATCTACAGGCCTTGCAGAGCAGGAGCTGGCTCGTTCATAGTGCATGAGTGCATGAGTGCATGCATAGTGCACATGTGCATAGTGCATAGTGCAACGCTGGGTAGGGCAGAGCTGTCAGAGCAGCCCTGAAAATGCAGGGTCTCTGTGCACCGCGGTTTAGCTGCTGTCATTTGTTTTATTAGGTCTTTCGCTTTTCATGTCACTCCAGCATCTCCCAACACTGTTGTCTCAGTGAGTGCTGAAGCTGGGTATGGCAATCTTTGCCTTGTGGAGTTATCTGTAGCTACAGAGCATGAAAAGAGGAAGAGATAGATAAAACACATATAAAACCTGGTTGGTTACAGGGAAGACTTGCTCCCACACCTGCTGGCTATACGACTAAAGGCACACATAGTCTGCTGGTGCCTCAAGGAGTGCTACGGTGGAAGCTGGCATATCCAACAGCTTGTAATGAAACCAAAGGTAGGTTTGTCCAGACGTGGGAAAGGGGTTGTGTAGGGAAACAAAGCTGGCAGACCCTCAGCATGAAATCAGACCAGCTGGGAAGTGCCTGGAGAAGAGCAGAGGCTTGACCAACAGATAGCCAAAAAGCTATATGAGGAATAATTTATGTGACGATGAATTACTGACTGGGCTGAGGTTTGGTTACCCCAGGCACCTTGCATATGGTGCAATGGCAAAGCTGACTGACCAACTGCTCCTCAGCAATAGTCCCATGCAAGCAAATGCAGCTTCTTCACTGCGATTTGGATGCTTTGCAGGATGCTTGAGAGAAATGGCAGTTTTCAGACAGCCCTTAGAGTGGAGCTGAGACACAAGCAGTGACCTTTTGACCATGTTTGGTGGTTTTTAACACTGTGCTGGAATGTACACTGAACAAAGAGAGCAGTTTCTATGAAAACAGGTGCATTTGAACTGGTCAACCAAATACAGACTGCTGAACAAAATGGAAATGCTACAGAGATTCCTGCCAGACCCCCTGGGTGGGGAGCTTTCAGTTAAGACCAGAGGAAGCTATCTCTTGCATAAGATACAGTTAAGTCCTGTGGCACCCTATAGCTGAATGACCTGCCATCAAAAGCCACCCTTCTCCTCTGGCATGCAGGAAAATTGTTCCTTCCCATTCATATGTACACTAAGAGCTCATGGAGCTTGCAGGAACTTGCTCTGAAGTTTGTTGTTATTTATTTATTTTTTTAAAACTCTCAAACAATATCTGAATTACATTCCAGAGCTGAAACAAACACAGCAGTGCAACCGTCAAAACTATTCAGCAATTTCCCTTACAAGTTACGGAAGTGCACCTCTTACTAAAGGCAAAAGAATACGTTACCTTTATTCAGCCCACCCAACGGAGTATCCTGCTGGGAAAATCCCCGTCTCTGAGGCCATAAGCTTTTCTCCTTTTAACTCCTTTTCTTCAAAGTTTGCTTTTTTGTTTTTACTTTTAATTACCTAGAAGAGTCACAGGGCTTCAAAACCTGAGCATGTGTGCTTGCCTAAGTCGATATAGTTTATTTGTTTACACATTTAGTATCAGCAAATAAAATGAGGTGCAGTACTTGATGTTTATAGTCCCTTTTTCACACAAATGTTTGTCATAGGTGTTCTGGGTTCATTACATGAAACCTACAGAGGTTTGATGGATTTGTTCCTTCTTATCCTGCATCTGGTAATTTGGAGTACTGCAAACAGTACGAAAAAAAGGTCAAATATGACGGAATTAGAATATTCATAGCTGTAGAGAGGTCCCTGTGAAACAGGCACTTTTTCTGTTGATAGAGTATATCTAGGACTAGCAGGCATCCAGGCTACCAAAGACATACTCTCTGTTTCCATTGAACAGTTTTATATAAGTGGAGAACGAAGCTTTAGTCATGCCTTGGATTTTGGTTTTGGACAACCTTGAGAGAGCTGGAGAATTTTTTGGGGTTTTTTTGGTTAGTATTTTTACCCTGAATAAAAGATTTTTTGGCCATTTAACTGTTACTCAGAGAGAAAGGCTCTTTTACCTCATTTTTTTTTTTCTGTAGAAAGAATAAAAGTTTTCATTCCTTTGCCTTTGGAACAATGTAAAGTCATATGAAAAATAGCCATTTTAAAAATCAGCTGATCTTTCAAAGCCTGTGAAAACCAATTATGTGCAAATTCCCTTTGATTTAAGTGACTACATAAGGTGCACAGGAATGGTAATCTGGCCTCTTTGATTCTTAAACAGATTATTGAACAGAACAGTAACTAAAGCCCCAAAGAAAAAGGGACGCAGCATTATGTGTTAATGTCTAAAAAGGTAGATGCTGCAACTTTCCAGGCATTATTAGATATTACTGAGTTTTTGCAAGTTTGTTCAAGCTCTGGTATCCTCTGGAGTGAAAAATAATTCATCATCTCTGCAGAAGAAGAAGAAAGAAAAGCGCAGGTCTAAGGGATTTTTAATGTAACAATTTTTGATTGATAGGTTCCTGTTTTATTTCTTTATTCTTAGATTAATCCAGCGTTTGGATATAACCTACAACGTCACACCTCTGTACTGTGTATGTGCTATGGCTTGCCCTTACTTGTACCATCTGTATGTTTACGTGCCGTGCCTACCCTGAAACTTATTACCAGTACTGTCTAAAATAACTCCTTTATAAAAACCCAAATTGTATTAATCCCATTCCATTTCTTCTAACAATTCCTTAGATATCTCAATGACAGCTGTATACAATCAAAAGCAGCTACCCACACCCTCAGAAATCAAACGTGTCTAATCTGATGTTACCTATTCAAAAGTCAGGTATCGCTGAACTGAGTCATTTTGGCTCCTGACAGTCAGTACTTCCCGAAAACGATTCAACCTACCTATCTGGGAAACCTTGTTTGGAATGAGGTGATTTCCCAGCTGGCGGCAGTGCTACTTGCACTCTACTGGCAATACGAGGTGCCTCGTGGACTGCTTTAGCCCAGATTCCTAAATTTTAGATGGCTTAAGATAGACGTAACAAATTCCATCCTAAATGCATTGAGACTTGCCTTTAAGGCATTGGAAGAGATTTTTTCCCCTAGCTTGCTGGGAAATTTTAAAATTGCTTTGTGACCTAAGGATCAGTCTCCCCTTACAACAGAAATACAGTATAGGAAACAGAATAAAACTTAATAGATCCTAAAGCTCAAAAGGATTGCAAGAGGATTTAGTCTGACCTCCTGCACATTACAAACCACAGACTACAGATGAGATGATCAAGAAAGATGTTTGTTTTTTTCAGAATGACAACATGGAAAGTGTTGCTTTTCTAGCAAAAAAAGGGCTTTTAATCAAATAATAGAATAATTTCCATTGAAGACAAATTCCTGGCAAGATACAATTTCACTTTATAATCTTCCTAATGTTTAACTAGAAAAATCATTATATTCTGGAGATTTGCTTTAATCTGGCTTGAACTCAGAAATGCTTATTGAAATGCTAGAGGTGAGTTTAAAACACAGAGATAGTTTTGGCTCTGAGTCTCTTTAAAAATCAGGTTTGTTTCAGGGAAGACTTAATTATCTGTTTGCTTCTTTAAACACAGTTTTATAAGTTGTCAGACGAATATTCAAAGCAAACCACAACCATTATCCAGGGTTTTTTACTAAAGGAAGAAGAGAACATCTGCTAGTTCAGGAAGCCAAGTAAACCATAGATAGGAGGCTCTGTACCTCAAAGACAGACATTTAGCTTTACAGGAACAAGATGCTTTTCCTATGGGTGTTTGACTAAATGAGAGCAATTAAAACTGATGTAGCATTGTGCAGCTACGCAGGCCCAACATACAATGACTGTATTATATATTACAAGAGATACTTTATTTGTTGTATTCATGCTGTGGATTTCTCTTAGCAATATGTGTCTAGTGAAGACAGTAATTATCCTAGCTGCCTTCCTTATAGTGTTGTATATGTCTGTATACTTATAGTATACACAGTATTCTTACATATATAGTCTGGATACGGACTTGGTCTTCTTATACCTGGAAAGCTGATGTAAACTGAACGCATAGGGAAATACAAACAGTGGCCCTTTGTTGCAAACCACATTATCATATTGAGTTTTGTTACAAAACACATTTTTATTAAAGGCAATTTGCGCTCAATTGAGTCTTGGAATACACAAAAAATGCTCTCCATCAGAGAATCAGGCAGTATAACTTCAGATTTGGAGAGAGGCAGCTCAGGAAGAAGCAAAGTCTGCTGTGGTAAAGGAAACTGCAGGTCATGTCTCTGCTCCCCAACGCATGTTAGGACAGACAGGCACCAAAAGGCACGGAGCCCGGAGCACACTGTCACCTCAGCAGGCTGGCGTGGCCATCTCAGAAAAGTCGGGGAAAGCATCATGTGAAGGGGAAAGTGGGAGAAATTAGCTCTGTAATTATAGTATCTAATGATAGGTGATGGTATAGAGAAAAGTTTGTGTGAAAACAGCTGTATTTCATTTCTAGTCATTCTCCTGGCTGCCTGTGGAGCTTTCAGCTTGACCTTCCTCTAATTTGTAAAAGTGAAAACCGTGTATACTTGTGCCAAGGAGCTGAGCTGATGCGGTGGGTGAGGATGCTGAGGGGTTGTGTGGTGAGTGGGGTCGCTCACCCCTGCGTAACGTGAGCCCAATGTGAGACCCAACACACGTGGTGTCTGCTTTGCATGAAGTGCCTGGCTGCACCTGGATAAAAGACAGCGGAGGGTCTGTTCGTTGCCTTTTTGGTTTCGATTTCTAGCCCAGGCTGCATCCCTCTCTGCAGTGGCTTCCCTCGCTATCTAGGGCAGTTAACCCCCAGTGTCCCCAGGTTACATACCCCAGAGACACAAATGAACACAAGTCACAAGAGTACATTTCTGCAGGCTGACTGTGGAGAGATGACCAAACATTTTCTTATTAAAAGTTCTCTGCATGCTCTGAGGTTAATCTTTATAACTTGATGAGTCTTCTGAAAAAAAGAGGAATTCTGGAGGAAGGCTCCCAGCTGCAGGCATGGGACACAGCAGCCAGGGAAATGATGGAGGCTGGGTGGAGGGGATGGGGTGCAGGAGCAGCCTGGTGGGAAGGTGACCCCCAGGCAGCCAGCACCGCAGGCTGGGCTTGGGAGGGCACCTTCAGCTCTGGATAATGCAAACACATTGGGGATATTGGCTTCTAACTCCAGCGCATTTCCGTGGCACACATGCCTCCCTGACAACCACACCGATGTTACTTAATGTGGGAGGCTGCTGAGATTATATACTAACCACAGTGCTAGAAAATTATTAACCATCCTATAATAACAGAGCTTTAAAGTGTCCCCTTTTATCACTCTCCCTGTCTATCTTGCAGCCTGTTTCAGTCCTCTGTACTTATTTAACATCATCTGTGGAGGGCTTTTCCCCTTGATTTGCAGTAACTTATCATCAGACTGTGAAATTGTTTTTTTCTCATCTCAGCTCTTTTGGAATTCTTCCTACTCCTGGCTTTATAGATTCCTTGTTCTGAAGTCCTCTTCATCTTGGGCACCTAGGAGACAATATGTCGTTTTCCAGCCTTTTTTGATTTGTGAGCTCCTGAAGATTTGAAATGAAAGTTCATAGAGTGGTACAGTGTAGTTAAGCCTGCTGGCATTGGGCTTACTATTCATAGTTACCTTTCTCTGACCTCCTAGAGGCAGCCTGCACTCTATAAATACTGGTTATAAAGCTGTGGTTGTAGGCATACAAGTGTTATATCAATTCCAGTGCTCCAGTGACAACAAAGGAGACCCAGGATGCAAACATAATCAAAAGCACAAAACCTAAATGTAGCATGAAGAGCTGGAAAAGCCATTCCACAGTCATACTCATTTTATTACAGGTACTTTGTACGTGTGCAACATAGGCCTATGTTTTGGGGTAGAGGGAGAAAAAGGGGCAGAATTTTCTAACAGCTATTTATGAATACACTTCAGATGATTCAGAGTTCAGGTGCAAATCAGATAAGCACACATGAAGCTTCCTTGAGCATCTTGGTTTAACAAAATACATCATGGAATTATTTTCAAGAAATTCAGCCCACTCCAAAGTCAGATTTGATGGAACCATCCCCAAACTCGTTAGCTTCAGTAGGTGTGATTAAAACAAAAAAGGAAAATGTTCACAGTACTAATTTTAATCAGCAGCAACTCGTTCTCAGTATCTCTCCAGTATTGAGACCTATTTTCTTTGGAAAATATAGTCAGGGTCAGTGGCAAGATACACTGTAGTCCAAAACCCCTTCTGCTTTGCTTCCAAAGCACTGTCTGTGGACATAATCACATCCACCCCTCCACTGAACTGCCTCTTCCCAAATATCTGTATATACATCTAATGCTGTGAAGATGTATGGCAAATTTCCATTCCAACAAATAATTTTATAAATCTCAGTCCTTAAGAAATACACAGTTCTATGTCAAGGTGAAATTCTCAGCAATCAGAGGCCACAGTGTAGCTGGTAAGCATCCTGTTCTTCCACTAATGTCACCGTGAAACACCAATATCGGGGAGACAAGAGATATTGATTTGGTTATGCACAGAAGGGTGGCAAGCAACACAGTGAGCACACTTAGCATATAATCAGGAAAATCTCGTTCCCTTTGCAAATAATTTCTGTTCATGTAGCCCTTTGCCATACATTGCATCTGAGATAAGGAATCTGTTTAATTCCAATGATCTCATAATAGGAGACTTTGGGTATGCCCTAGCCATTGACTTCTCCCACTTCCTTACCATTGAATAGGTTAAAAAATGGTTTCTGCATTGAATATTTAAGATAAAATGAATTTTCATCCTGACTGCAACTGTCTCTGCTGTTGCCCTTTTGCACGTCCAAGTGCGTCAAGGGAGGGTCAAGTCAGATGACCCTCCTAATGAAGAGCATGAAAATGAACTTCTGCTTCTCTTCTTTCGACTTTAGGGAATGTTAAGTATAAAATGAAAAAAAAATGCATAAAAAGCCATACTACTGGCATTTTCGGTCAAATTCTTTATATCCAGACAGTGGTCAAACTCAAAGACTGTTTTCATAATTGAACTTCTTGACTTTCATTAATGAATGAGCTAATAATCTCAGAAGATTTAAGATTTTATTTGTGTTTTAACATTGCAGTGGTCCAGGCGAAATCTAGAACTTTTATATGTTAAATAGAAAAGTGTTTGTTGATGCTACAACTTGTTGTGTGGGTGTAAGCTTCATTTCTGCATTCCTGCTGAAGGATACATCCTGTTATCTCAAGAGTCAATGTGTCTGTATCATTCCATCTTGGAAATTGTAGAAAAGTTTGGTAGTCTTAAACAAAATACTGTATAGAATGAATTAAGACCTTTACCTTTTTAGACGTACTTTTGGACACTAAGAATGAAGAGAAAATATTGCATGTAAATGTAGGAGTGAAGGTTTGCTGTAACGTGTATTTCTCAGAGCCACTTGTTAGCCTGATGTTTCTATCTTGGATGCTGATGAAGACTAGGCACCCAGAGTGATTTGATAGAGCTTTTGAGCACATCCAGCTGCTCAAGTGTCCTGCTGAAACTGAAATTCTTTATTTCAGGCTTGTAAGTCTGCAGTTTAGGTTCAACAATGCCTGATTAGCCCTGCCTGGTCAATTTGATTCGTGGGCTTTCTCCTCTCTTGGTTTGTAGCTTTACAGGATCACCAGGCTGCTGATACGCTTTCAATTTGTGTTTTGAAAACAAGAGTAAACATGAAATGCCATCACTATGCACAGCCCTAACCATCTCCCTTGCTCTGCCACTAATACAGATGTGACCCGGCAGCAGGATTCTCCCCAGGCAAACCAGTCATAAACAATTGCTTCCACAGCCTACAGCCCAATCAAGAATGAAAGTGAGGTCTGAAATCCTTATTTTCCATCTGTCATGCCAATCATCCCACTTGCTGACATCCTGAGAACAGCATGAGGGGGATAAATGAATCTGTGGGGTAGCGCAAGTGACTTCCGAGGAATTATGTCATGGGTGAATTTGATGCACTGCGTCTTTGGTTACAAATGCTGAGCCTGGAAAAGAAAGGAAAAACACTGGAATGCTTGAAGAAAAAACATAATATTAGTTAACAATATTTTCTAAGCTTCGTTATAATGATAACTCATGGAATTAATAGAACTGATGGTGACTGGACTTCTGCTCATTTCAGCTGTTGTTCTGCTGATGTTCTGCATTGCAGTATAACCAGACATACTGCGGTGGTTTTAAACCTGAGAAGTGCAAACATCAAAAAACAGCCCTTAGCTGAGCATTTTCCTGTTGATTGCTCTCCACCCGTAGCTGAATTATCACCGTAGCTGTCTGTACAGAGTGGCAGCTAATGGAATCCCAGGTCTCCTTCATATCCATATGTTATGGGAGATGCTGCCTGAATGCTGCATTGGTGTCACTGTGTGTTTGTATTCCTCACAGGCAAGTTTCAGACATAGACATCTTGTTTTCCAGATTAACCTATGTTCTTTCCTTTACACGGCCATTCAAGCTGCACGTCTCAGGGCAGGTTCCTGGGGAGCATGTTCAGCGAGGAGGGCTGAGTTTGTGGTTAGGGAGCGATAGGTGCTACAGCTCTCTGCAGGAGCCAAAGAGTTTGCTGTGGTGGTGGAGGGCAGAGGGGTTGCTGTAGTTAAAAACTGAGCTACTCTCTTCCATTGAGCACAGCTGGGGTGATCCCTTCAGCCTCAGGATGGCTGAGGAGGGCTCAAAAGGGGCTTGAAAATGAAAGCTGCTGCTATTGCTTCAGAATAGCAATTGGGCAGTCCTTCCCCAGCATGCTTTTGTCTTGTTCCCTGTCAGAGACAGCGGTCACAGATGCCTTGTTCAAGCTTCCTTTGAACAGTCTTTGCCTAGCTGGGGATTTTGCGGTTGGTACTCTGGAATGACTCCAGGCTGGGGCACTCCCTGACCTTGTAGCTCAGGAGTGACCAGCCTGTGCCTTTGGGTGCAGGTGGCCTGGGACCATTTTAAGTGCAGCATCCAAATGCCAGCACTGCCACATGAGCAGTGCTGAGGCTGGGTTGGAGGCCTGGCAGTGATAAAGCAGCTGGCCAAGGCTGCTGGGGCTGGAACTGCCCGAGCCCTCCGGTGCCGTGCTCTGCCTGCCTCGTCCTGCGGGCAGCAACTTGCTTCCCAAAGAGCCGCTGCTATCGCCTGCCTTTCAGCTGCTCCTGGAGCACCTCTCACCTTCAGCTCTCACCCCGTCAGAGCTTTGGGCCAGGATAGGTAAGAAAATATAAAACAGGCTACAGCACAGCCTTAAAATGTCCGCTGGACTCAAGTTCAGCAGCATGAGCATCATTTGTAGCTGGTTTTGAGACTTACCACGTGATAATTGCCTTTCTTATGACCAGTGCCCTGCCTGAGCAGAAGTCACTTCAGATGAAGGTCTGGTCTAGAAGGATGGTAGGATGGTGTCTCGAACAAAACATCACTTCTCTGACTTTATCCCATGGTTTGGGTACGGAATGTGGACTTGAAAATCCAAGACTGTGTCAAGGCCAAGAAGACTGGTAATTATCCAGTTCCAAAATTATTAGAGCAATAAAAGGATTAATGAAGTTTTTAAAATCATGATTACGATCTGTTCTGCAAATTGCTCTTAAAGCTTCTTTAATTCCCTTTCCATGCTCTCTTTTTTTCCTTTCTTTTCTTTCCTTTGTGGTTTAGGAGCAATTTGCTTCTACACCAAAGTGCAAATGTCTGCCTTTGACAGAAGGAAACTGCTGATCTGGTGCATAGATTTCAGCAGTGGATGATTTTGATTCACAAGAGCCTGGAGCAATGATGACAGATGTTAGCTCCTGCTACAGCAACACTGCATAAAGCTGTTCTGAAACAACCATCAGATCTGTACATTTGCTAATCAAGTCACAGTGAAAGTGCTAAACTTCTTACTCCTAAAGTGTGTCAGGTTTGGTGCTAGACTTCTAATTGAATCACCAACTGACATTCTTTGCATTCTCTTAGGCCTTCATAGTACAAGATGCTGGAAGGTAAAAAGATTCTGTGGATTCCTTCTGGAAGGAAAAACAGACAGTGAATATTTCTATTTTGTATTGCCGTGACCAAGAGTAAAGCTGGGCATCTCGTATTCTCACGGTGAGGCTTCATATGGAGCTGAAAGCTGGTATAATGATGTTTAGTATATACATATGAAAGAATAGTGCATCAGAGGATTTATTGACATTTCTTGATTTTAATTATGTTTCAGATCTGTTTGCTTAGCAGGCAGGTATTCCTGGCTGCTGTCAGCAGTGCTAGCCTATAGTCTCTGATGGACAGAGCACTGACAAGCATCACACTCCCACCCAGTTGTTACAAAAATTCTCAGGGTACATGCCAACAAAACATACTAATTTTTACCAGCGTACTGAACTAAAATCATGGTTTTGGTGCCAGTACAGCTGGACTATCGACCACCCAAATCTCCTGTCATGCTTTGCACTGTCCTACTTCGTCCCTCCAGAGCTCTGGTCCCAAGCAGTTTCTGCTCCAGCAGAGGAAAGCAGTGTTTCCAAAGGGCAGTGCTAGGGAAAAGGTCCAATGTCCTGGAGCAGGGAGGGGTGGCACCACTTGTTCTGCCCTCCCCAGAAAGTCACAGCTCAGTAGCATCATTGCACATGGTGATACCTCAACACTTAACAGCAGGTTCCCTGCATTGCTGGGGTTGTCCAGCACCACAGGTTTCCCCTGGATCAAGTGTGGGCACATATTCATATTTCTGTCAAATTAGCCAAGGCACAGGATGATGACGTTCGTGCCAGCTTTATGCTTTTATGTTGGCTTTATGCTGGCTCTGGAAGGAGAGACATTATCTGACCTGGCAGAAAGCGTGAGCTGTAGAGGCAGTGATACCTCATCTGGCATAAAACCTGTCAGTACAAAATTAAGTCATCATTTTTCTTTATTTGAATTGGCAGTGTGAGTTCATTCTGGATCAGCACTTTCATCATGTGTCTGGCAACATTTCTGACGGAGTATTAACAGCCCTAAAGCGGGATTTACTGAGTTGTGGGACCACAAACTTATTGTTTGAGCTTACTCTGATAAAAAGACAGGGAGCTACTGGGTGGCGGTTTTTACCAGGTTTCAGAACGCTTTTACCCAGAGCAGTTTTCTAGTTAGGAACAACTTCCTCTCCCATGAAACAAACACCCTCAAAATTCCTGTCTAACCAATAAACCCCACCCCAGCACAGAAAATCCACAGATTAAAGGTTCATATGTAACTTTTGACACACTCCCCCAAACAAAACCTTTTGTGTAAATGGGAAAAAGAATCCTTTTGTGGTGTAGAAAGTCAACAAGGCATAAATCACTATTGTGTTTGTTCTGTTGCTTGACATGCTGAACAAGAAACCACCACCAGACCTGTGAAATTCTCCCATTAATCCTACTGGAGTAATTACATCCAATATTCTTGGGACCATGAAAGAAATGTTTAAACATATTCCACTGGATAAAATGTGTATTTTCCTAGTTGCAGTAAGGATGGTGTTATGCACTAGCTCATATACTTCAATTAAATGACTTTACGTAACTTTTACTTTTCTCTACCTCATTTTCCAAAAATTATTTAAAACTAGAGCGGTTTAAAAACATAATATAGCTTTCAAAAAACAGAAAGCATTGGGCTAAAAGTTTAGTCTTTCAATACCTCTGTTTGCTAATGAATCCTTGGAGTAAACAAGCACTCTTTTACCCACAGTTTCTGCGAAGCACTTGCCTTTTGTTTCAGACCCAGCACACTGGGCTGAATGAGGTAATGCCTACATCTTCTAGGCCAGGAATGTATTCAGATTGGGCACTGAAACAGGGTAGGAGGATAATACCTGCTCTTTGATAAACACAGGGTGAACTTCAGACCAGCTTCCAGATTGCTGTGCTCAGAGGAAAGAATTAGGACTGCTTGTCTGAACACAAAAAAATCGCTTCATCAGTTTAGCAACCGATTCAAAGCTTCACATAGGTGCCCTCAAATGCATTCAAAACACATTACATGTACATAAACATGTTCTAAAAATAAGAGTATCTTGTGACAAAATTGCATCGATCTGAGTCAGTTAAACACTACGCTGTCCTCAATACAAATACTTTTTAAAAATTCATTCAGTTTGAAGCAGGGGCTGAAGAAGGTTTCCTGAGGTAGAGGCTGAAAGGACCCTGAAAGGTTCTGACTGAGCTATAGCAACTCTCTGAAAAATAAGAAAGAACCCCTCTCCACAGTGGCCATGAAAACACAGATCTGTTTCACCAAAGCTCCTTTGCATTCCTGACATGACGTTGGAGTTCACAGTAATTTTCTTGAGACATCAAAGTCAGACAAGCACAATTTTCAGAAGTACATTAAATAGTATTTATTGAGTTTGCAATTTCAGGGGCAAAGCTATAATCTCAGTCCCAGCTATTCACACACTGTGGCCCTGCGCCCTCATGTTCTTTCACCCATTCAACAAACGAACAATAACATGGAACATCATAAAGAGGAGGTTTAGAAAAAACCCAACCCTCTACTCTAAGTTTTGAAAACAGGGAGTAACCTGAAGTCTTGTTCTCATTCACAAATACATTTGCCTTCTTGATTAAAGACAGTATGTTTTTACAGAAGAACAGACTGTCCTGATGTTTGGGAGAAGATATGGGATGGTTGATCTGCAGGAAGTAAAACTATGGAGGGCACAGAGCTTTTCCATACAAGCACAGTGACAGCTGGATGGTTAATGCAGACTTCAGACTGCAGAGAATTCCTCACTAGAGGGAGGGATGCTACCAAATATCCAGTTGGGAAGAGCCTCTCTTCTTGGAAAGCCTTTGTGTCTGGGACTGATTCTGTGGGTGCATATGGTCAACAAACCAAGAGCCTGCCTGTAAAATTTTACGGCACAGGTTGTTTTAATTTTCTCCATGGTGACCCTTCTGCATAGTAAAAAAAGGCATCACACAATATACACAGATCCATATTTACAGAATAAATGGAAAAAGAGGAAATTAGATACAGTGACATTTATGTCCAGGCATTAACAAACAAGATTGCTGTGTTGATTCAGGGGTTATTCATAGTTCATTTAAGCAAGTCCTTTCCTCCACACATGGGTTCTCTTGTTTTGCAAATGAGAGCCAGCAGGATGCCTCACTGTAAGAAACAGATGCTTGCTCACCCTTAAACCATGGTCATGACCTTCAGAGAGGCAGGCTGGAATCTCCTAATCTTCTTCTTTAGTGCCTTTGAAGCTTTGATGCGACAGATTTTGGGCACCGGGGGAAGAGGTTTGGAAGAGGTCTGGACAGTCGCCGCTTGTCTGACCGAACCTTCAGGCCAAATCAGCTCGGTTTCATCCCCCTCATCATAGTCAAGGGCAAGGCTGCTGCTGTTGCTGCTGCTGTTACTTCTGCCATCTGAATCGCTTTCACTGGACTCACTGTCCCCGAAACGGTTAGTGGTGAAATCGCTGACCTCCCCTTCGCTGGTCTCTGCGATGGTGGAGTGGAAGAGGGAAGCGCACTCGGCAGAGTACTCCGAGCGGTCTGACTCGCTTCTGGCATAAGCGCCGTGGCGCTGGCTCTTGGGGCGCGCCCTCATACTGACAGTGCGCAGAACACCAGCTCGCCTTGCTGGCTGCCGGGGTGCTCCCAGGCCAAAGCTGCTAGAGAGGCTGGCCAGGTGGGCCTTGGCAGAGATCTCCACCGTGGACTGCCACTTGCGCTGCTTCTTCTTGTTGGCTGTGTCTGCGCAAGCTCCTTCCAGGGAATACAGTGCATTGGCAGAGGCTCTGTAGAGCTCCGGCCTGGACGGCGCCGTGGGGAGCCTGATCTGCACGGGGAACAGGCTAGACTCGGAGCACGACCTGCCGGTCACGTCACCAGAGTATGAAGGTCTCCGCACGAGGCTCTTTGCTCCATGTGGTCTTTGGGGCTGATTCCACTCAGCAGGGAGCCTGGCAGCCCCGTGGGACCCTCTCGCCTTCTCCATGCAAAAGACTTGCTTCCCAGGCCGTAGTACCTTTTCACTATTCCTCCTCTTTATCTTCACTGCCTTTGTTTTGGAGCTGGCAAACTTGACTCGGACTTGGTGGGATTCTGCAGGAACAAACTGAGCATGAACGAACTCACTCCGTGCCACTCGCTCATGACCCCCGGCATTAGCCAATTTGGCGTTGCCACACCTTTTGAGGGGCAGCTTTCTGGGTGGAACAACTTTCGCGTTCCAGGCACCTGGGCTGGAGTCCTCCTGGCACAGCTGTGAGCCGGATGAACTGTGCTCCACACTGCTATCCGTTGCTTCTGCCAGAGGAGAGCCCCTCGCTGCTGACTTGGCAGGATAACAACTATTCACAGCTGATGGCTCTGTGTCAGGCTGAGGGGATGGCTGTTCTTCATTCACACAGCACATGGTCTCCTGCTGCTTGGCACATTCCCCCTCCAGCACCTCTCTCTGCAGCTTCCCTTCAGCTTTGTTACTTTCCAGAGAACTTGCTTGTTTTTCCAGCTGGCTACTGCTGCTGTTAATTTTCACTCCACCGGCACTGGGGGTTATAATGAGTCTCTGGTGCATTGTGGCTGGCTGGCTCTTTGTTGAAACCCATTCACTGGCATCAGCCCGACTGTTCCCTTTGCATCTCGTCAGCTGCAGTAATTTATTGATGTAACCCCCTGGCTTGGCCTCAGTGGTTGGCCTAGTCCTAATCAAGCTGGGACCTGTCGCACTTGGCATGGGTTTGCCGAGAGGAGCCTGGAGGTCTGCTTCTGGGGATGTCCCCACCAGGGAGAAAAGGGGACTTTGTAAAGCCACTGCATGAAGGGGGCTAGGGTAAGGGTACACATCAATGCCATTCTTGGAGACCAAGTCATTCTGGAATTTGGGGTCCATGCTGAGCAAGTGCATGTCTCCGGCTTGGCACAGAGGCAACATGGATTTGGGATCTGTCTCTTTCTGAAATCTAGTGTCTGCTGGAACGAGTCTTTCCAAGTCACCTACAGAGCAGATGAAAATAAACAACCTAATTAAATCACAGACAATTACATTCAACTGGCTTATGCTAAAAGTGCTATTTCAGAGGGATGTGCTAGTTTTTACTAAAATCAGCAGCATGAATGAAGAAAACAGTTTCAGTCCTCCAAGATCACCAAATTACTCCAAGGCTTTTATTCACCTGAGCATAACAGAGATTAGAATGCCTTTTAATGCCAATAATAAAACTCATGCCTTTGCAGGAAACTTAAACTGTGCCACTTGGATGACAGTAAATCTGTGCATATATAAAAATGTTCTAGAATGTCACAGACTAACAGGAACTCAACCAACAAAACAAAAATAAGGGATTATTTTTAATTCTTAGCAGACATAAAAAGTAAACCCAACAACAAGAAAGCTTGAAGCTGAATGTCATGTAAAATTATGCATTACAACAGATACAGGTTTTGAACACCTTCCCCACAAGACAGGATAAAGACTTCCTCTGGACATATGACTGTAACTCAGAAATTCCTGAAATTTCCAGTATGCAGAGTCAGTGGCATTTTTTTCAAAGTGGTTAAATTTGAATTCCAGCTTTTCCTCCTACCCTTTTATATCATGTGTCTTGGAAAAATCTATAGTACTCAACCAGCTGCTTTAAGAGGACTTAAGCAGACACTGGGTTATAGTTTTTCTTAACCTCTTAAATGCTGGAAGCTGTAGTTGTTTATTCTTTTGCATTTTGCTTTAGTAAGGCATTAGTAAACAGAAGCACCCAATGCACACAGGAAAGCCATGAAGACTCACGTGTCCAACTGGCCAGAGAGCGAAGTGATTCTACTTTTCCTTAACCCCACATCCAATGGAACCTTCTAACCCGATCTCTCATTTCATTTGGTAACACTACCAGTCTCATGCCTTTCTCAAGTAAGTAACTTCTTAAGAGTATTTAATTCCAGAAAGAAATATTCAGAGGTTTTATCAAAAGGCAGAAAATCAGGAATGCCCTAAGTCTGTGCATGGGTTTTTCAAAAGTCAACCTTAAGGACATAGAATAATGTACTAGAGAACCTTTACTTTGACAGAGAAAAAAATCTAAGGGTAACTACTCAGGCAGATGGGAGGCTCAGTCCCTGAAGATGGCATTTATGGCCAACAATTCAGATCTCTTAAATCTCGGAGTACTGTCAAGGTTGCTCTAAGTTACACTTGACTGCTGCACCTTCCTCTCAGGAGCATCTCCTGCGTACTGAGAGGACAGGTTGTGTGAAGCAAGACTGTTCCACTCAGACAAGTCATCTGATAGAGTGCTATGGTGCTGTTACCCCTGGTACCAGAAGTACTGGAACCATCTGCAGTTAGCCTGGGTTTCTCTGTACAACAGTGCAGACTTCAGTGCCAACAAATCCTTAGCTAGCTGATTTCCTGGCTGCTTCATTCTACCAGGAAACCCATCCATCAAATCCAACCGCATATTGCACTTACAGTGACTATTTCTGTCCTGTGACAGGAAGCTTTTGAAAGACTTCAAAATTTGGCATTGTCTGCAGTACCCTACCTAAGGCACTTACAGACCTGCAGTGAGGATGATGATTTCTCAAACAGTGTATTTTCATAATGAGAATTCTTTAGAAAATTGTTGGCAGTGTGTAGTGGTGCTCTCTTGTGCAAACTAACCAGGAAGGCATCAAAAGCATGCTGTGCCTGTGGAGTCTCGGCAAGCTTTCCATTTGCCATGGAAAAAAAAGGCAATTGGTTGGTACCTGCAGTTACCTGTGGGGACAAGCTAAGGAAAGGAAAAGAGAAATTTCTTCCCCTTTCCAAATTATGCTTTTCTGAAGTAACTAACATCTTGCCTTACTTCCTGCAAAACCTTAGCAGGAATTGTTTCTTCAGCACTACATCCACTACTACCCCACTACTTATGTTTCTCACACTGAAGGAAGTAAGAAGTTGTAGCCAGGAAGAAGGTAGATGGTGGTGGAAAAAAGGAGGGCTGAAGGAGGTCTGTAGCCTCACTCCCACACCCTTACTTAACATCAGCAATCCCTTTTTCTGCTAGTCTACCTCCGTATCCAAAAAACCATAAAGCCCCAGGGGTCTTAGCAAAATGTTGCAAGGCAGGAAAGTTTCTGATAGAACACTCTGCAATGTGAACATGGAAGCCGCGGATCATTAAGCTCAGCTCAATCCCCATCCTCTGAGAAGCCTTGATGAGACTTTGCTTTTATGCTATGATTTACCACCATCACTTCAGGTGTGTCAGCACAGATAGGTACAGAACAGGTGGTCTTTCCTTCTGCTCCAAGCAAGCCAGAAGTGAGTTAGCTCAGGTCAAGGAGCTGTGGGGACTCCACAGTGACACGGTACTTGAAATGATGTTCCCAATGGCTTCCCTTTTTCTATAATGGAACTGTCACACATCTGGCTGGGTCACCGTATCAACTACGCTAACACAAGATTGCTTTGAGGCCATGGAAGGACCCAAAATAAGATGCAGTATGATGTCAATTCACAGATGGGTAAACAAGAGATTTGGAATATTAATGGACTTGTCCATTTTGTCTAAAGGTATGATGCAAATTCATGGTTGATCCACTATTAGGGCTCATGACTGGTTCCCAGATAGTCAATTAACCTTTCCTGTCTGTTATCTCTAACTGTACATAATAGATTATGAAGAAGAGTACTGTTTGAGCCCACATTAATTTGGATAAATACAGAAAGGTATATATAAGTATTATCATACTCATTTTACAACAGATTGAGAAAACAGGCACTAAGTCTGGAAGCGTCTGTCCTTAGATTTCTGTAAAAACTTTCCAATGTAAAATGCATCACCTCTAATTTTTAATTCACCTTATATTTTTCATACATCCTTGCACTTTCACACAAGGTATTTCAAATATTGCAATTTTCCTGATTTCACAAGCAGGTAAACTCAAAAAAGTATCTCAACATTCGTCACAATTTTATCTCATGCACTTAAATATTTTTCCATTTCTAAATGCATACGTTCTCATATTTTTTATTGTTTAAAAGTATCTGAGTATGGAGACAAGTGAAAGTTGGACCGTAAACGGTTTGGCTCTGTGGTTTTGATTAATTCTTACTTTGTGTATTGAAAATGAGTGCTATATATTGATTACACATTGGTATATTAGGTCCTAAAAGTAATAACCAGGATTGTTCCCTTCTCTTGAATGAGTATCCAGTTCTGCAGGCAATTACCTGTGGAAACTGGCCTTGGTCGGGACCTGGCAGGAGTCCCAGAAACATCTGTGCTAGCTGTAAGCCGACATCCATCGCTGACATAGGTTCCCTGCTGTTGGAAGCTGGTGGTGTGCACAGTAGTCTCATCTGCAGACTTGGGTCGGTAATCAAACACAGTGAGCCTTGCTTTAGGGTGCTGAGAGCCAGGCAAGAGACTGGCGTGGGAGGAGGAGATGGACTCACTGTACACAGAGGTACAAGAATTGGAGAGTGAGCAAGAACCACCGTCGCTAAGGTCATAGAAGCCTGCAGAGTTAAAATAAACAGGAAGATATTTCTTATTTACAGTAACTAAACACGCTCTGTAGAAGAAAAATGCAGAGAATAAAATAAATCGTTTGCTACGTGACACAGGCCTAAATTTATGATCGTTTATTTGGGTAACTTTAGCAGAGGTATACTCTAATTCAACCAACTTTTATTGGGCTTCTGCATATTTACTTAGGCCCTGAGCCAGCTTGGCACGCACATGCATGCTTAGTTCTGAGGGTGGGATGGGGTGAAGTGCAGCACCATTACACCCAGTTCTTCACTGGAGAATGTCTTTGGGGACTATTATGCAACTGGTGTAAAACAGGGCCATCTTGCGCTGTTGTAACTTGTGCTAGGTGCATACAAGCACAGTTTGGATGGGAAAGTAGAGTAAAACTAGCCTGTGGTCAGAGCTGCCAGGTCTGCGATGGCTGGAATGTCTAAGGGCAGAGAATGGAGGCTATCTCCCCTCTCCAGGTCTTGCGATCATTGCCAATTAATTATGGAAGTATTAAAAAAGGTCAAGATAGGAATTTTTATTATTCCTTTCTATATAAAGGAAACAGAAAAGGAAGCTGTTTCCTTTTGGACTGTGTGTATGTGCCTAAGCATACAACTCCTGAACTTAAAACACTCAACAGAAACTTGCACTTATTATACCCACTCTAAGTACCAGGCTGCAAATCCATATGCTGTAAATAAATAAAATATTTTCTTGTCTCACTGAAGACTTAAGGCATTTCAAAATTCTGTTTAAAAAGAAGTATTCCCATTGTCCCAGACTAGATAACAGAAACTGGTTTTAACAGACACTGTAGCTGTAAAAATCTGCAATACAGCAT
Source organism: Ibycter americanus (assembly GCA_035590275.1). Lineage (NCBI taxonomy): Eukaryota > Metazoa > Chordata > Aves > Falconiformes > Falconidae > Ibycter > Ibycter americanus. The sequence continues at coordinate 38,301,764 of JAVJGI010000062.1, read as the reverse complement.
GCTCTGTGAATCAGACCAGAAACCTGAAACTCCTTCTGTCCATGACAGCTTTAGTCAACAAACTGTTGGGGTGGTTTTTCTCAGTGTCTTTTAATAGAGCTGTTTCATTTTTATATAACTGATCAAACAATAACTTGGCCAGAGCACTGCGGTGGTAGTGATCTTCAAAGCCTTAGTGAGGTTCAGGACCCTTCTTGGAATCAAGCAAAGCATTGACAGGGATGCTGGTCTCCCTCACTTTTAGCAAATACTTTAGCCACTTTGCCAATGGTGATTCTGCCCTGGACAAGGTAATTAATTAATAAGTCTGTCTGCCTCTCCTTCCATTTGTGGCTAAAATGTCCATTTTAAAATGATAAAAAAAAAAAATCTAGAAAAAATGCTGTTTGAGTGAATAAGGATTTTCCAACTAAATGAACTTTTCAGGAAAACTCCCACCAGCTCTGTGAGGGTGCTCTGTGCCAGAGGGCTACTCTCCACTTCAGCCATGGGGCACTGTTTCTGACCAAACAATACAGAGAGTTTTGCTTAGCAGTTGCCACCCTTCAGTTCTCCCAGCACCACACCTCTGGGAACAAATGACCAAGTGCACATTACCTGAGCTGGGCCGGCTGTCACTATCCAAGTATTCACTGGAGGTCTTACTGACGTCTAATTTCAGCTCACTTATTCGCTGGTCTAGCTGATCAAGGTGGCTTTTCAAGCCGACATCCTGTCTCCTCAAACGAGACTAATTCACAAGTGGAGGGAAGAAGAAGGAAATGAAAAATAATCACAGTTAGAATCTCAGCGGCAACGCATGAATTCAGGCCATCTGTGCCGGACAGATTCTGCTCTCACAAAGTGTTTTTCTTAGCTAGGGACTGTTGCAATTGGCTTTCTGTAACGAGACTGACATAATGGACAAGGACAAAACATTCTGCTTCTCAGCATATATTGTCTTCTGCCCAGCTGAACACGTTCTCAAAACTTTTCATGCTAAATATACTTATCTTAACCTTTTGTTACAGGTATGGCTGGAACTGTATCTCTAAAGAGGATGCAAACTTTTAACTAATAAACAGATTAATGTTATTTTGCCATACACTGCCTCTGAGCAGAGGATGAGATAAATGTTATGGATTGCATGAACTCTAAGACACCGCCTGATGAAAGGAAACCACTGTATGTAAAGGTATCTTACTGTCACACAAAGTAAAGGCAGCACACTCATTTCTGCAAAACCCTTGGCTTTGACAATGTCTTTATAGTTGAAAGGGTACACTGCACAAATTGTGACATCCATTTTGCTGAAAATTTTCCTTGCTTGTCTCACGGCTAGATATTTCCATGCATTTTATGCAAGGAGAAGGTGGCATTTGAATACTGCTGTGAAAATGACTGTATTTAAAATAAATGGTGTCTCAAGCTTGTGAATAATCCTTCAGGAGCCAGCAACAAGGTCCTTTGCCTACTGTAACCACTGACCAGGCTGATCGGAGGTAACAGCTCCTGCAGTTGCTCCCCCAGTATTTATGCCGTCAGCTTGGCTAGGCAGATGGCCAGGCATTAGGTAGCAGCCAAAGAACCACAGTTGGTTTCTGTCACAAACTTCTCACATGGCACTTGGCAAATTAACTAGGCCCGGTCGCTATTTAGGCAGCTTCTAATTATATCACACTTCGCCATCCATCCAACAGCACTCTACAGAAAGGTGGTTTCTTGAAGTTGGTTGTAAAGGGTTGTAAAGCCCTTGAGGGGCCGGGCTTCCACACAGTAATGGTGAGAAAAATATGACGAAGATGATGTGTATGTTTCAGATTTAAAAATAAAAGTGGCAGTTCTAGCAGCTTTATCAACCCCCAATATGACAAAAATATAATCTAGCTTCCTTGAACTAATTAAAGTATCTGTAAAATTAAATGACATGCAGAAAATCAAAATCAGTATGTACACATTTTTTACTCCATTTTCCTTGTATTCAGATTATTCAGCTTTTAATACTTGCATTTTTAGGTTTCTCCATAGCTATAAATACTAAAGGCAAGGACAGCTAAGGTCCTACGGTAATCAGTAAATGATTAGAAGCTAGGATTCAAAGAAAAGAGAAAAAAGACAGATGTCCTGAGTCTTATAAGACAAGTTATGGCTGGTGATGCTACTGAGAAGAATAAAAGGGTATTTTCAGCATGCTTTTATGGAGAACTGGAGGAACATACAAGACACAAGAAATAAAGCCCCTTTTTGTTAGTGTCGCACATCTTACAGTGAGCTTCAGAGACTCATTACTGCTTCCTAGGAAAGCCCGTGCTGATTTTCCCTCTTCCTGTTTCATATAAACAAAAAGGAAGGGAAGAACTGGATAATAAAGGAGATTTTCTACCCCATCTGAATGATGAATGACTTCCTCAGTACTTCTTTATTTCCTTTATGGCGAAAAAGCAAAAACATATCGTGCCTCCTTCAATCCTACCTACTCAGGAAATCACAAAGTTTTGTTTTCACGGCTGGAATTAATTGCTTAATGATTAATGTTTTGCCAGCCAGTCCCTCAGTCTGTGGTTTCTGATTAATGACAGAGAGGCCAAAAGGCTCTCAGGTATTCAAAGATTATTTATTATACCTCCAGGTTCTGTCTGCGCTTTCACAGCATTTTAACCAACACACACGATTTACATCATCATTTTTAACCCTTTTATGGTGTCTCATGCCACTGAGTTTTCACATTTCCAGCAGACTTCGTAGTTTTGATCTTTCAGTTAACTCCTTCTGCACTCCTAGATGAGAAGCATTCCTCAAACCATTTGGATGAGGATGACTTTTCCGGTGTGTTTGCTTGAGGTTGTTATTGCTCTAATAACCATGCTAAACAGCACCCAGAACAATAAACCCCAAACACACTCTTTCTCAATTCACAACATGAATTTTACATGAGACAAAACTTTGCAGGTGAAACCATCTGTTTGCTTTGGGCAATGCAGCTGTGAACGCTTCTGTACACTGCACAATGCAGGACCAGACTTTCCAAATCAACTTGTACTATTGATGTCCTACAGTTTTTGGGAGCCAAATCTGGGATATTGTCATACCGATCATTTTTCAGAAGGAAGAACACTCTTTGAAAAGCAGGTTCCTTTATGTGAACACAAACTGGCACCCCAGATCAAGGCACCAAAAACCGCTGGTCATACTTGACTATTCTTCTCAACTATTAATCTCTTCAGTTAAAGACGGGGTTGACACTTACTGGTTGTAGATTAACACCTGACAATTTTATTAATCCAACTCTATTTTGGAATGGACAAGAGATAGCATTACTCTTATGTAGCTCTGCACATCTAAAATCTATTCACCATTGGATCTTTTTGTAACTGATGGTGCAAAGCAGATAGTTTCAGAGGAAAGTTAATCTCACCTATCCCAGACCCTTATTCTAGAGTGAGAATTCCTTCTGGAAGCACCTCTTTCTCTCAGTTGATAAAAACTTTTAGTTAGTTTAATATTTCAAAAAAAAAAAAAAAATCCCTGGTTTGAAAGATGTTTTCTTCTATTTAAAACTATCTAAAGGGGAGAAAAAATGTGTGCAAAATGCAGGGTACCAAGAGTTTTGGGTGGTTTTTTTTTTCTCTTCAGTATAATGTGTCCCTTCTCACATTTTTATAACATCATAAGACACCTGAAAGCTTGCAAAACAAAATCATTGGATTCAAAGCAAATCAACCAATTTTTATAAATATGCTATATGAGGAAACAGCTGAGAAAATACTGGATGCTGCAGCCTTAGCTATCCATGATATAGACAGTATCATAGATTTCTTTCTTTGTATTAGCCTGAATTTGCATCTCTTCTTTTTCCTCTATGTCACCATGATATAGTTTGGCCAAGAGACTAGTTTAGCACCTTTGGGGTCAATGACAGTAGATGGCATCACTTAACTCTGCTTCTTTTCTGCTACAGACAGTTGATCTTGCCTGCACTGTAGTAACAGCAGCTAGCTGCCAGAAGAGCCCCTGGCCACCAGAAAGAGACACTGGCTGGGGCAAAAAAGGACATGACAGCTACAGGCAGCAGAAAGCCTGCAACCCTGCTGCCTACAGCAGACTGCTGGAAAGCCAGCTGCTGGCTGTTGCTGGTACCTGTTGGGGAATTGACTGGGATGATGGAGTGGCATCTACATGTGGCATTTGATGGCTTTGCTCCACCCATTTCTGCTAGGGGCACTGGACTCCTTAATGGTACTACCTCTGCTCTTCTATTTCTCACCATACCATTATAGAAGCCTGGCGTGACTCTATCTGCCTTGTTTCCATTGCTGAGATGCCTTGAGCCAGCTCCAGCTGATACAGCTCCCCCATGCTATGTTGGAAGGACCAAACTTTTTATGAATTAAAGTGTGATCAGGCTAAAGCCCAGGGCTACAGCCCTACTTGAAACTTGGATCAAGATACACTGCAAGGCAAAGCTACATTTACAATGTTAATGAGTTTCTCAGTCGAAAGCTTATAGAGCAGCAATCACATAGTCTACCATCCATGGGCCAAGAACAACAACAATGAAGATGTAACACTCCCTGAGCAATGCTGTGCTTTGCATTTTCTGTTGTTTTTAGTTTTAACTTAATTTCCTGTGATCGTGAACAGAATTTTCAAGGGTTTTGAGTGCAATACACTGCTCATGTGTCACCGAGAAACAGTTTTCAGCCTGTGGTTGCCAAGTTCCTAGGATCTGTGGACTACTTTTAACAGGACCGTGAAAAACCTGTTTTCAACTGGGTTTATGCACCTCTACTCAAATATATGTCTGCAATCTGCAGGGGAAGAAAACCAGTAAAGGTACCAGCTATGCCAGTCTGAAAAGCTTCCAGCAGCCCCGGGTCAGTTGGATGAGCTTTTGTATCACTGCTTTAAGCATGTGCACTTTTATTTTGCTGAAGAACCTGCCCCTGGATTTATGTAGTTCTGACTCATCCCTCTCAAGCTTTATGGATACCTCCCTCCCAGGCACCCCTAGAAGACACGTTTCCCATAATTGCACTGGCACCTACTGGTGAAATCTGTCCCGCTCCAGCGGTGTGAGGAGTTACCCTCACTCTCCTGACTCCTTCATTTCTAAGGGCAGCAACTAAAGGCCACTTTTTTTCTTCTGTTTTAATGGCTAGTTTCTCCCACGTCCTTGGAAAGCCTTATAAAGTGCCAGTAAAGTCCTGACAAACTAATACATTTTCATATTTTATTTGAAAAAATGTATAAACAAATGAGTAATTAAAGCACAACAGCTGACATAAAAAAAGAACAGTCACTATGGTCAGAGGTCATTGGTGTTTCTGTTAACCCAGTGGCCCCAGACCGGCAATAAATGCCTTCAAGTCTTTCGTTCAGTTAAAAAAAAAACCCTAAAGTAGGGCCATTAGTTAAAATTATCAATGACAGGTAATCAAGTGGTTGGCAGTCCACTGGTCCTGCATTTTCTACTTTAATCAAGATATGTCCGCTGCTGTGTTTTCACATGTGGTGACTAGGTTTCCGTGAAGGTTAAAGCCAATTTTATTCCAAGATGCTGCCTGATAGAGCTGCCTACGGACAGCGAATAACCATGCTGTTTTCACACCCGACTGATAACTGACGGCCAAGCCTTGCACCAGCACGGGGAGGGAAAGGGTTCTGAATTAAGCCTGAGTTTACTGAAGCGTGTAATTGCCCATACTGGAGATTAAAGTCCTTTACCCTTTGATTGTTGCCTCACCTATGAAACTTGTTTCAGTCACAATTCAGAATTGTTTTTTCTTTCCCAAACCCCCGAGAGCCTCGTGTAAGGCTTCACATACAAGGCCTGGCAGTCAGTTACTCGTCTTTTGATCACGCAATCCGTGGCAAGAACAAAGTACTCCTGGCCTGCAAACACCCTCCTGGCGGACTGATCCCCACCGGCACACAACTGCGTGGGCACACATAGGTGTGTGCACTTATGTATAGGCACATAGGTGTGCGCCCAGCAGGGTATGCACATAGGTGGGTGTGCACACACGCCCACACCAAACCCCTGAGCCCTTAGCCTTATTTCTTCCTATCTTACTCTGCGTGTCTTTTGATCTCCTAGTCAAACGGCCACTGTAATTAAGAGCGGAGCGCTCGCAAGCGTGATACACGTATTACTGAAGTTAATCATCTCCTACTCCTGGGCTCTGATTAATGAGCAACGCCGGGTAGCAACTCCTCCTCGGCGCTGCTGCTGGCACACAGCCCTCCGGCAACGCTGCGCATTTCGGGCCGGTGAATACGCGCCCAGGTGAGCCCCGCCTGAGGGAAGGAGGCGACCGTTATAACGGCTGCGGCGGGGGCAGGCGCCGCCGCTCGCCCCGGCGACTCCCCCGGCCCCGCCGCTCGCACCTGCC
>JAVJGI010000062.1:38266011-38289103 GCA_035590275.1 Ibycter americanus | reverse complement strand
CCATAACCAGGATGAGTCTGGAGGCAGAAGCCTGAAAGTTAAGTCAGAAAACAGTTAAGGGCATCAGTATTCAGAAAGAACAGGAGATGTGGGAACCCAATAGAGAACGGGAAAAAAGTGATACAATTTGGTGTAGCTATAATGGTTTCTTGCAAAGGATCTTGAAAACATTGATGTTCTAAACTAACAGGGAGAAAGTTGAAGAACTAATCATTTGAAGTAAAAGAGATCTAAGTTTACAACAGATTGTAACCAGAGGTGTCTGGGGGGCACATGTGGTGTGTACAGTTGGCCTGGGGCCAGCGATCAGAGAGTCACTGCACCTCCATGTGTTCATGGACAGAAAGTTGATGTAAGACTCTTTGGAAATAAAGGAAACTCTTAATTTGTCTTCTCTAAGAATGAGATGCCAAATACGGATGCTGGGTGCTTCTGCCATGGGATGGACAGACCCAAAGGGAGGAGCTGGGCCAGAAGACTGTCCCACAGGGACAGGAGCAGGATGGGTTTTGAAGAGGAGCTATCAGTAGCTTGCTGCTGAGAGGGGCAGCAGCCCTCCCCCATCACTTCAAAATCTCATCTCTGTTGTGATGGAAGGAGCCAGGCTGGCTGCTTGGGCTGGGGCACAGGCAAAGAGGAAATGGAAGCAGGGTCATTCTGCTGCCCCTGCGGGCTGGGCCTGTTTTGTCAATGCCAGCAGGAGCCCTCCTCTACAAGGAGGCTTGTACCCTTGCACTGGGTTGTGCTCACTTGGTGCTGATTGCGCTTTTTCACCTCAGCTTCTGCTAAGAACAGTTTGCAGGTCAATGCCCACCTGAAATCAGGCACACAAAGCAGGGCGCAGTCTGCCTTGTGCTGTTGCATCAGAAACCAAGAAGAATGATGGTCATTTCTTCACATTGAGTGATATCTTCTTTTATACCCATTGATCTCCCTCATTGGCGTCCTGATGAAAATTCAGAACTGACTACTAGTCAGTCCTTATTACCTAATTCTCTCTCGCAGCCTCCCTTCTTTTCATGTTTAATCCCACAAATTATAGCTTGTATTTTTTTCCCATCAGAACCTCACTTTCTTGCTGTCCTTCTGATTTCCTTTGGCTCTGCAGCAATATTTTTCAGCCCTCGTTATCATTCATAATGCTTAGCAAGTTCACATCATTGCAGTATTGTTCAAAACCCTCTTCTTGGTCGTTAATGTCAAATGTGAATTCCAGCAACATCACAGTACAGTTCTAGACATTCCTCCCAGTTTGGTCCTTGCTCTTCATCATTGCTTTTCCTTTACTTCTTTCCCTTCAATGGTTTTTCAATATAGGTGATCATGTTTGCATATCCAAACTGCCACCTTTTCTGTTTGTATGCCAGACTACGCCAGGTGACCCTTCATTCCAGGGTCTACTCTCATTCTTAGATGCACAGAAATAGTTTTGGATTGCACAGCTGTCTTCTAAAAGTATTTGGAATCACAGTCTCTGCAGTTTTGTTGACTAATCATTTATCATTTTTATTTTCCTTTAGTCCAAGGGATCCCAAACTTCTTCCTTCACTTGTTCAGCATTAAGAAATGAATCCATCAAAGCCTTTAAACTTATACCAATTGGAGAGTTGTTGTTTCATTGCTTTATATTTCACATTGCACGCTTCACATTAGATTCTTAACTAGCATTTGCTTGTGGATTTGTCTTTTCGCCATTTTGTGTGTGTGTGTGTGCATGTGTGTGAAACTCTATGATCTTTCTATTTTCAAAGTTCCATACTTCTCTGAAAAACAATGCAAAACCTGGTGTGCGTAAGGTCTGAGCCTACTTCTTTGAAAAAGGAATGTATTTCCAACAGGAAAAGCTACATGCCAGTGTTGCAGTTCCAGAGTATAAAGTATTCCTCCTGCCCTACTGCAGGATTCCACTGATTAACTCTGAAGTCTTATAAAGGAAGGGCACTACCTTTTTTCTGGACAGATGTAGCTTAACGTTTAGTTAGTACAAAACAACCTCATAGAGTTTTTCCATTGAGAAAAAACCACAATGCCAGAGAAAAGGGGGACAAATAAGGGTCCTTTCATGGCGATGTATTCACAAGCTCAGTTAAGGATGGCAGAAGTTTTTAGGACATATGGTTGGAAAGCCCAAAGGCACCTATTCAGCAAGATACGTAAACACTCACCTAACTCTAAAAAGGTCAGTGGTCCCACTGAAGTCAAAAGCACTACTTCTGTGCTTAAAGTTAGACACATGCTTTAGTATCTTGCTAAACTGAAACCTAAAGACCCACTAATTTTGATCTTGCCAAATACTTCTGCAAATTCTGGGTCAGGGCATTCAGAACAAAACACCTTTTGTTAAAAATAGTTAGCTTAAGGATATTCAGGAGAAACATCGAAAGAAAGAGGAATTCCTCTTACAGTTTCACAGCATGCTGATTTAGCTGGTGTTTGTATTTATTTGCATTGGAAATCTGTGCAGGTAGTGGGGGTTAGACTGCAATGCGGAGAATGGCATGGTAATGTACTTTTATTGACTAACAGGCACAGAACGTATTCAGATAATGCACCCTTAGCTTGCTGGATGCTCGTAGGCCTGCTCCTTTTGGATTCGTTCACTAAAAAGCAGAAAAAAACAGACAACTTGCTGACTTGTGAGGACTGTGATTTTATGGGGCATGCTTTAAAATGCATTCTCTTTTCTGGGAGAGATAAAACGGGGCAGATCCAGTTTGCTCCATGGACCTGAATGGCTAGTAGGAATATTTTTGTGAGTTTTGTGAGCTCATAAGATTTATATGGTGGCTTGTAAGAATCACACTGAGCACTGCGGCAACTGGGAAATGTTTTCACTTAAATGAGTTCTTTTAGAAAGTGCAGATGTGTGTGTCCCCACAGAAGCATGTCAACCTGAGATGGGAGAAGAAACCTTATCAAATTCCTTGTTTCATTCCAATAATGTTAAGTCCTTTCTTTTCACTAGGATGAAAGTATATGAAAACTCATATACTGGATCCTGCGTTTCAACCATTGCAACTATTCCTTTGCTTCTGTTTATAAGAAGGAGCAGACATACGCAAAACATGCCTTGGGGAGCGTGCTTTCCTGCTGAGTCTACCCTGAAAGACTTAGTCACAGAGCTTCAATTGTGTCTCCATTTCCCAAAGCTGGAGCCTGTCTAGGCCCCATAGCTAGGTCAGTGATAAAACCATAGCAGAGATTGCTTCAGCATTATAACTTGAGAAAATGTACTGGCGTACATCACACCACTGCAGCATTGCTAAATGCATCAGTGGAGCAATATTATGGCAAGCTTTTCTCAACAAAGCCTTGCTTCATTTTTTCACGTCTAAAAAGAGCAGTGGAAAATGAAAATGGTGATATTTCTTACTTCTTTCTTTCCTATAAAGGTTAACTAAACTAGCTACTGAATAAAATTTAATTACTTTACAGGCAATGGTTCTTTGCTCTTAGGCATATTGCAGAAGAAGAGCTGTGCTGGCAGGAAGATGGTGCTTATTCTGTGAGACTGTATTTTCAGCGTGTAATGCAACACCAGCAGGTTTGCAAAACTCCAGTTGCGTATCGGTACCATCAGCTAGCATTTTGCATGGTTTGCCATTTGCATGTAAGGTCTGCTGAATTCATCATCATCTGTGCAGCATGGTGGTGATCAGGGGCAGTTATAAGTCCTTAGCGAGCTGTGGAAAAACAAATGGAAAACTTACAAGCATGCTGAGACACTGTGTGCTCAGCAATGGGATGGGCTAAAGCACATATTGCACATTCCAGGATGGGGAAGATGAATGGGAGATGCATAGCTGATCTCTAATTCCTCTCTACTGAGGCTGTAGAGTTTGTGCTTTACTTAACACTTCTGTTCACAATTTTTTTGGTGTGAATAGTCTGTGAACAAACACAAACGCATACACATTATCTATGCCCCCAACTTTGTTATGTCATCCTCTCTACAACTTATTCCTTTTTAGCAAATTCATGTTTATTGTCAGGTGTCTATGAAGATTCCTTGGTTACCTTCTTCACTGGATTTTTTATTAGACAAGTTTGAATGCAAGGTACGTTGCCATGTGAACACCTGGGAAAGACAGGGGACAGGAAATTGTAACCGGAGCTTTTTGTAAAATGCTGGGTTCTTAAAATCTCTTAAAGTATTATAATGTATTAAAGTATTATAATACATGCCCAAGTAATCCTTAATCATAATTTGATTGCAAAAAGACATATGATACAGTTCATTGGACATGAGATGATTTGGTGTGTGAAATACCTATTACTGTTCTGTACATACTACCATACGTAACATCTCATCCCTCGGCACAGGAGACTCACATGCCTTGTTCTCTTCCCATGTGTCTTTCTGATGTAAGAATGTGAACATACACGGCATCTCTTACCTGTCTTGCTGTCCTTTTGGCTGCAGTGATACCAGGTACTCTTCCCACTTGTGCCAGGCTATAAAATAAGCATCTTGAGACTCACCTCCTGCTGAATGTTCTTATACTCCTCTTTAGAGGTGTTGTGGAGGGCTTGCTAGAATGGACAGGAGTAGAGGAGCTTACAGAATTGACGGAGGCTTATGTCAAGAGGATGCTGGGTTAAATCTGCATCAGGATGGAGATAGCTGAGAAATTCTCCCAAAGAATGCCACTTTCTAATTCCTAGAGAAGCACAAGTAACACTAGAGTGTATTACAGCTGTGGCACTGCTAGAAAATGTCACATATTAATAACTCAGTACTCCCTACATATAAATTATCTATCTATCAAAGATATTCAGCCAGGTCCACTTTGAGCATACATGAATCCAGCTTGAAAATGTCCAGGGAATTAAGCTTGGTCTGAGCTTGACCTGTTGCCTTTAAAACAGTCTTCTTTGATTGATAATAGGTTTTCTGGACAACAGACATGCTGCCATTGGGAATGGGTGCAGCACAACTGCAGGAATTGCGAGTGCTATTGTTGCTGCTCTGGTTCCACTAACTGAGATAATTGTGCTTTGGTGTTGGGGGCACATGTGTTCTCCGAAATACCAATGCCAAAGAGTTGGCAAAGGAATTTCAGAGAAGCGTTTACCCCTCAGGTGGGGGCTTTTGTAATTATTATGTTTATACAACACTGTAGACCGTGATGCACTGCTACTCAGTTACTGCCAAACGTATTGGTGTGAGAACCAGAAAAGTACAACACTGCCACAAGGTAAGCATTGCTTTCAGGTCAGCAAGAGGCAGGCATTTCTAGATCTCAGTCAAAGCTTTGCCTGACTGCCTGTCCCACTACACTAATTTAACCTGGAGCTTGGAGAAGGGGTTTGAGGATGCATCATCTGTTTGAAAGTGTTTCCGCAGATAGATATTTAAGAATGATTATAGAAAAAAATAATAACACCATCAGGAATCCTGAATGACATGGAGAGAAATAGAAGAAATCAGAAGTCACTTAGGGGATTAACTGAACCTCCAAAAATTACTCAGGTCATGTTTGGATTTGGTGGCTGTCCCTCTCCTATCTGCACGTTTGCTCTTCGTGTCTCAGATCTGACATTCTTCACTCTCAGAAGAGACATCTGCTATTTCTGTTCTCACTGACCATGGGATCACTGTGCCATATTGGACATCTGGAGCTAACTGCTACATCAGTGCAGTATGTGTCCAGAAATACTCCTTCAGGTCCTAGCAGGACTGTGTGAGTGTCATTGTGTTGGTGTCCCTGAGCTCTCTTGTGCCTCAGCTCTGCTCTGGCACAGCCGTGCTGTTTGTAGTTGTGGTGCTAGCTCATGGCCCCACGCCATGGCTTGGGCGTCCCCTGGGAGCGTTGTGCAAGCCTGCCTGGGAGGCACCGTAGCTCTCTCACATCGGTGCCTTCTGCAGCAGCATGAGTAAAGGAGGATCAAGTAGCACAAACTCTTTCCTTTCCATTTAGAGGGCTGAAATTATCCATCAGGTCTTTTTCATTCCTGCTTCCCAGACTCTTCTTCCCTGCAGCACTGATAAATTTCCTCTCTCTTCTGAGTAGATATAATTCTTCAAAAGCTCTTTCTCAACAGAATAGATACATGGCAGATATCCTCACCCAGAATTTGCCTTGCAAAATTAGTGCCCAAACCCACGTTAGCAGAAAGGTAGATCTTTTTTGCCCTATTCTTCTGACCTTTAGTGAGACATTAGTGCTTTTTTAACCTTGCTAGGTATGCCAGAAGCCCTAAGACCAGCCCTCTCCAAACATCAGTGTGGATCAAGTTTTCTCCATTCTCTCTTCCAAAACAGAGGCAGCTGCTATCCTTGTTGCTACCAGGAAGAACATCTGCCATTTGTTATCAAGAGTCTGAAACCTTAGCTAGCAGCTACCCTGCTGAATGTTTTTAATACCTGTAAAATAACACTGATTCACCAGCTGCAGTACAGATTAAGGACAAACACAGAAACACTTGCAAAAACCAAAGTATCTCTGCATGTGTGGGCACCCAAAGAAATATTTCATCTTGACGGAAAAGAATATTTTAAATTAGATGCTCAAATCTCCTTCTTTGCAAGAAAATTATGTAAATCCTGTAAAGCTCTTCCTAGAGAAAATTTGGAAGGCTAGATTTGCTTTGTGTGCATTTCCTGCTTGCTAATCAATGTGTTCCATTGCAGATCCATCCTAGCTAGGAGACAGTAACCCACCCCTCTCAGGACATCAAATTAAGGCAGCAGCAGGAGGTCTTTATCTTTATAGTCCTCTGGAAGCCATGTTGAAATGAATGGCATTGTCTCTTCTCTCCACCACATAAGGTGAAATGCAAAGAAGATGGCAGGCATTACTTTACTATACTGTGACAGAGATTTGGGATGAGGTTCTGGTTGTCCCCTGGATGAATGTGGGAAAATGAGGAAAGAAGAGGAGACTCAAGAGGGTATGGTGGAGAAGGAGATGCTCACTCCCCTTTCTGACATTGCTGAAGGTGGGACAAAAAGACACACTTTACTGTCTTGCAGGCTGAGAAGACAAGTGCCTCAGACAACCCTCAGAGCCTTCAAGGACACCAGCTGAATCATACAGCAGGTTTTCTGGAGAACAGTTGCAGCGCAACTTAGCCATCCTTTTTCCAGCATGCAGAGCAGCAGCTTGCCCCTTGTAATGGTAAGGGTGATGGTGACAGTCAGAAGCTGAAAGGTATTGGTTTTCTGTTGGAAAACGGGCCATCTCAGTTTGAAATGCCTCAGTTTGAAATGTTTTACTTCTACCCCAAAGAACACTTCCCACCTGATGCTAATATCAAGTCAATATTTACACACCAGGCTGGATTTGGAACAGTAGTTTTTGCAGCACTCCTGCATCCTTGGTGCTTGTCTTCATGCCTGTCACTCTGCCTCAGGCACACTGGGAGCCCCCTAAAAGAGCACAGCCATGTGATGTGACCACCAGGAACTCGTGCTCTGGGTACCCATCTCTGGAGGAGGGATAAGAATTGCTTCCCTACGTAACTGGTTTCTGCATGAGGTTTTTCAATGGAAGCTGTCATTTCTGGTATGTGAGCTCTCAGCCTGACAGTGCTGTGCTTCTCACTTGATTCAAAGTGAATTTCGCTTGTATGGCTCTCAGGGCTTATACCCACAACCCCTGTTCTATTGGCTTTCCACCTACGTGTCTGTATGCAGTGTGGTTTCTGAGGGGGTATAATGCCTCTGCTATCAGAAAGCAGAACCTTTAATAACCTCTGGGGTTTTATAATTCTTTCATTTCCTTTTAAATGAATCCAACCTTATCTTGCTGTGACATATGAGGTGCTCTGCCTGAAAAGAAATAAAAGTGATTAGATTATGAGGTATTTCAAAGATGCCCCACCTTCAGGTGTTTATGAGCTGCTTAGAATTAGCGGAACCGTGGGGCAATAGGCAAAAGTCTTATCCCAAGCAGGACTTTTCTCTTTGGCTGAAATGCCAGGATGCACCCAAAACTCCACAGCTGTTGTGTGCGATACAGTCGTGTCAGCAGGAAATCTGGGGACTTTTAAAATTTGTCCTGTTTTGACATGGCAGCTGTGTTCCCTGCAGTTTATGCATAAAATGCCATGATGTCTTAGACTGTAAGGCTGGGAATATAATAAACACCGTTAAGTGCAGTTAGATTCTGATCCTGCTGCCACAAGAAGTCAACATGTGGGTTTTCCCCCTGCCCCAGGATTTCAGCATCAGCAGAATCCATCCGACAGATGTGGGAGCACCTCACCTTGCCACTGCTATTACTTCCGACAAGATCAAAGTTACTGTTGCTCCCCGCTTCCCCTGGGGGAGTTGCAACAAACAGATGAAATGCTTCACTGGGAACAACTCAGTCAGGAGAAAACTATCAACAAACAAACAAGCAAACCAACCAAAAAGACTAAAGGAAGCAGAACACATAAGAAGCAGTGCAGGAACAGGGTGGTTAGTCACTTGGCTTCAGATCCGATCCACCAAACAACTCGTTTGCTGGATATTTGCTCTAAGCTCTGACGCCGTGCTCAGCATTGCCCTTCGGCCCTCCCAGAGGGAGGGAGGGAACACCCTACAGCTGTGTTTTTTCATGGTATCTCTGTGTGACTGAAAACTACGGACCTTGGAAATTGTTCCTTCATGAAATAAAAGGGCAGGACCGAGTTTTTGCTGTATGGCACCTGACCTGCTTCCCAGCGTGTGCTGTTGTGTCAGCACAGCCAGTGCCCACAGAGGAACGGGGAGGTGGAAGCCAAGGTGGGCATATGGAGAGGGCACATGGGTAAGGTGCAGTCTTGGAAGATGTATCTGTTGTTTTGCAACTGGGGTTATGTTTGCTGATGGGAAGATGCTAGCTCAGGCTTTGGTCTTCTTTTGCGTGGTCCAGAGTGACACCTAATGGCACGGCACCAGGCTGCACCACGTCTGGGGAGAGCTATAGTTGCCAACCATTTCTCAAATGATAAGGGCAAAGTAAATTCTGTGGGGGTGAAAACCCAAACAGACTGTATGAAACTAAACTGTAACACTATTGGTAGCCACACTTTGATATTTGTTACCTGAATAAAGCTGGGAAATTAAGTAGTCTAAAGGTAGGAAGTGGCAGAGTTAAGCTGCCTGTGTTAGGTTAACGAAATATTGGTGACTTTAAAAAATACAAAAGGAGGAAGTCAGGACAATATTCCAGAAAGGAGTCAATCAGAAATACTCTATTTTGAGTTTGATGTACATCTTTTATATATATATAACTGCTTTTATAAAAAATCACAAGATGCTACAAAACTGTTTTGCCAGAAACAGCACATTCTAATGAAATATGCTCCATCAAATATTTTCAACCAGTGCTGTAGTGTGGCATCATTGTTTTGAACTGTGCAAGTTGTAGATCAGAGATCTTACCAACATGGAAATACATTTATATATGCTGTATAAATTCCCTTTTAGGGGGGATGGCACCTAAAAGCAATTTTGCATGATTAATTAATGTTGCAAGAAAAATATCAGTTGTGTTCATCTGTAGGAGGCTGATATTTGAAATATGTAATCCCAAATAAGGGATAACAATACCAAGAAAAGCTTTGGAATTATTCGAGCTAACTTTTCAGGGAAATAACAGTTTCCCTGTTTACCTTAAATTGAGTTTTATATGCAGTAATGGGCATTGAATGATATTCCGTTTAGAATAGTTTCAAAACTGCCAAATTAAAAGGAAAAATCTAACCATTGTATCTATGTATATGTATCTATATACATTTATGTGTGTGTGTTGATGTATAAAATGCAGTTAGTAGGTTGTGCGTAGTACATTTAGAGTGTTAACGCCTAAAAAGCATTAGAGCACACACAGGTTTAGGGTAAGTTTTCCATCTCTGGTATGAATCCATAAAGCAAACCCACACCTAGTAGCACTAGAGACACATGAGTAACTGTTGGCTCTGTCCTTAAGGCAGCTGAGCAGCGTACAGTGAGCCCAGGGAGAAGGTGGCTTTGGTGCATTTTGTGTCTCTTTCATCATGACCTCCTGATAGCATGTTCCTCCTGTGATCCTTTAGACTTGCAAATCCATGATAAAGATAATTTATCAAGGAAAAAGGAATGAGTTCTTGCCTTTTAAAAGGAGATTCCTAAAAGGCATATATGTTATTTTCAAAGGATTATTTTCTTTATGGATTTTTACATTAGGGAGTTGAGTTTCTAGCTACCTTTTTGCCTGGAACTCTCTATAGGGTGATTGAAATATTACATTTGTGATAGTGGAGAAGCAGTAAAAAACGTAAAAATCCTTTTTGCACAGCACAATTCATTTGAAGAACTGAATTGCTGCAGGATACTGCGGAGACTAAAGTTCACATAGCTAGCCAAAAGAAGATTAGAAAAAATCATGAAGGATTGGTCCACTGGTGGCTGTTAAATGTAGTTGGAGTGCATCCATCACCTCAGGAACTCACAGCTGCTGATTGCTGAAGAACGGGTGTAGAAACAGGGGAAAGGATTACTCTCAGGCTGCACTATTACATATATTATTTCCCTTAGCATCCAGTATTAGTTACTGTCAGAAATGTATTTCAGTTAGCTGCACTATTGCTCTCTCCCCTATGGCTGTTCCAATGGCTGACTTTTGTTACATGAAACTCCAGTTACAGCTTTCCTTTTTTTTTTTTTTTTCTCCCACCAGAAGTAACAAACTGAACATAAGCTAATTTTTTTTATTGGGATACCAAGTATATTAATTCAGACTGCAAAAGCATTTGCTTATTTTAATCAAATTATAAGTGGGCTCTAGTTTTAAAGGAAAATTAGTTACTGTTATGGCCATGTCCCCTTAACCCAACATCCAATATCTTAGACAATTATTAAGCTGGCAGATCTGGAAATGTAGTTTTTAGTAGCCTCAGGCTTCCTTTCACTGTATATTGGTTGTGCTCAGAAGGGGCTTTCTGCTGAACATCTCCAGCCTCTAGGCAAGGAGCCTTTCTCTCACAAAGTCTTTGGTATCCAGCAGCTGGAGGTGACATTTTTAGACACTGGTCCTTTCTTCAGCTTTGAGGAAGGTGTTTAATTATATATCGTTTCACATCCAGGAAGTAGCCTGGGAATGCATGGACCACTCTGTATGCTGTCTTTGTGGAAAGATCAAGAATGTTACGTTTTCGTTGTGTTGGCTTCTTAAAGACCCCTTTCCATCTCAGAGGAAAAACAGTACATTATTTGGAGATAAAAGGCATTAGAAACAAGGCATACTTTTTTGAAACTGGGGTAGTTAAGCACTGGAACATTTTAAAACCAAAGGGAGGTGACTTAAAGGGTTGGAAATTGCAGAAATCCTGAATAGGCTGTGACCTGTTGGAGGTCAATCTGTCTATGATAATAGCAGAGGAAAAAAAGGGGGACAAAAAAAAAGTGAGTCGGGGTTCTAAGTGACTATTACCTCTCAGGAACAAGGCAATTATCATCGCTATTTCGATGGAGACATCTGATCAGTGCTCTGTGCAATCCAGGTGTGAGCTGGCTGCCATGCTCTGCGGGAGGCAGCAGGTGGCGCAAAGGGGTCAGGCAGCGTCCCGGGAACTCGCTCCGGGCAGGGATCGGGATGGGGAAGGCTTCAGTGTCAGCCTGGCAAGAGGGAAAGGATCCCAGTAGGTGTGTAGCAGTGTTACTGCTCAAAATCCAACAAGGCTCATGTGTGGGAGGAAATGAAAGAAATGCAATCTACATGGGTACTACACATAGTAGCTTTAAAGTGAATTGTCTGCAAAAGCTAACTGCTAAAATATTTTAATTGCTTTGTTCTACAAACATTACACCCTCACCTACACCTTTGTAGCTTTTTCCACTGTGACTGTTTTTAGTTGTTGTCTCCTTCAACTCTGGAGTTTCCCACTCTGCCTTGAGATGAAACAAAGCCTTCACAGCTTTGCAAAATAGTCAATAAATTACCGTGCAGTGCTCCCACACACCCAGGCTATAGGAGAGGCTTATTTAACGCCTTTGTTTCCAATCTCCCCTATATCCTTATTCCAGGCTCTGCAACCTGGATGCCCTAGTTATCAGCCTGTTTGCGGCAGACTAGCCTCTTTCCACCTCTTCCCTTGAAAAGTTTCATTCTGGAGCTGAGAAACTTCCCCCCCCAAAAATCAGGTGTGAATATTTTGGTGGAGCAAGTGAATCCTTATGAAAAGTGACGATGATCCAGCATTTCCCGACAAAACTTCCCCTGACAGCTTTCAAAGCAGTGTGCTGTTTCGCTGCTTGTGTGGGACATAGGAGCCAGCACTCCAGCCGCTGGCTCTATGATCATGGAGTTGTGGATAAGCAGAAGCTACACAGGGTCTACTCATGGCCCTAGTACATCAAGCCGGTGAGTTTGCCAGGTATCATTTACCCTGGATCTCTATAGCTCTCCACACAGCTGCTGCCATCTTCACAGCCTTACATGCATGTCAGTCTGAAGGAATCACCAGACTCCCCAAATGGTCTCCCACCACTGTATGGCTGGGAGGCAAAAACAGCTCAGATGAAGGGTCGTAGAAATTTTCTGCTCTAGGTCAAAACATTCTCCCCAAATTGATTCTAGAACTTTCTTCTCCATGCTTTGCAGTCACTTAGCATCCTCTACTCTGGGGGGTTGGCAACAGCTCCTTACGCTACTGCTTCGATGTAGGAGACTCCCAATGAAGTGCAGGGGAGCAGCAGCTGCACTACGTGAAGGACTTTTCTGGGGTGCGGGAGGGGAGGTAGGAAAGGGGAGATATGGTGGTGATGAGTGGTGGAAATCAAGGACAAAGCCATACCTATATGTAAGCCAGCTTGGTGGGATGAGGAGGAGAGAAAAAGTTTGGGAAACTGCCTATTTTAGAAAGCCAAGAGTAGGCAGTGCCTCAGGGGTAGATAGAAGTGTTTCCAGAAAAGGCACCTGCAGAGACTGTGGCGTGCTCAAAATTGAGCCAAGCTAGGGAGCAGATGTGGGTATAGCTGGGAAGAGCTGGAAAGACAGGTTTCCTACAGAGGAAGGTGGGATTTTGGCAGTAAATAGTTACGGAAGGATGACTAGGTGTGCTAGGAATGTTGTTTGCACGTTGAACAGTGGGTGCCTTCTAAGGTGGTGGCACCTTAAAAGGAGAGGACCAAGGGAAGGTCAGGCATTGTAAAGAGTATTAGTGTGTCTGTGCATCCAGAACTAGCTGGGAGTGAGAAAACAAGCTTCATGGATCTTGAATAAACTGGGCTGCAGACAGGCGGGGGAAGGAGAGGGGCTTGAAGAAGCAGCTGCCTGCCCAGTACATTGGCAGAGGAGCTGGGTAACTGCTGGAAACAATCAGAGATTGTTTGATGAAACAAGTTTTATTTGAAAACCAACAACTTTTCCAATGGAAACATTTTCTAACAATGTGTTGGCTTCAACAAACTTTGGGTAAAATGCAGGTAGTTTCTTTCTAGCCTACCTAGAGGCAAACTCAAGCTTCTGGAATTTATGGCTGTTGGACAGCCCTGCTATCCAAATGTTTCCAGAGATTTTAGATTTCTCTTTATCATATTCTCAATACACCATTGCTTGATTCCAGCCTCATTTACACTGAGTAGTGGAGGTCTGTGGAAAGAAATTGTAACTACTGCTAACCCAATCTGGCGCATTCACCTGATAGTGTGATGCTGTGCAGAGACAAGAGACTGTGGCCAAAATCATTAGTACAGGATCATATCTGAGGTGAAAAATCCACCCTTTCGTTCTCCTGCTTACACAGCTGGTCAGGGAATCGCTGTACCCTGCCCCATTAAGTGAGATAGATGCCTTGCTCGGTATTTGCTGAGTACATTTGAGTACAACGATAGCTGTGTCATTGCCAGCACTTCTGATACAGGGGTCAAATCATATGAATTTGTTGCAAGTCCTCAAAACTATCTACAGTTTATTAGTGCTATCTTTATAAACATACAGGACGCTTTTTTTACTTAATTGCTGAGAAACAAATAACCTAGCTGCCGCTTTATATCATTGCTTGTACAATTTTACACAGCCATAGGAAAAAGTAAAAAGGCCGAGAAGTTCATTGACATGCTGGACAAGGTTATAACTGCCCTTGATAATCTGTCCCTGGAAAAGCTGATGTTTTGCTCCCAGGGAGTTTTGTACCCTGCTATGATAAGCAGCCAGAAATTTTTAAAGCTCTTAAGTCCTTTGAAGTCAGGAATGATGATGTATTATTCACAGAATATCCTAAATCTGGTGAATATGTCATTTTTCTGAGCTTCAAGTGAAAGTATTATAAAATGATTGGGAAGTATTTTAAGTGAAATGGAATGGAAAGGAGTCAAATGAAAAATGAATTTAAATGAATTAAGATTAAATAAAAAAGAAATTATTGCTGCTAAGTGAATGCTAGTAAGAAGTACATACAATGAACTTGTGTGTGTATAACATTTTCTTTAATTCATAATTAATATAATGCAAAGGAAAAAATAAGCAGTAAAAACTTAATGTGCCCAAAGCAGTCTTGGACTGGCTTCCATACCTTCATGGTGTTTGTGGTACTTGGTGGCTTTTTCCTCTTTCCATTTCGTATAGGCCAAATCCACCAGCTCTTCCACTGAAGGGGGAGAGTTTTGGGGTTGGAAGGGATGTGAGGGGCATGGCCACTGAAGAGCTCAGTTCTTTTCTGCTATACCCGTCGTGTGCCAGTGCCATGTCAGGGTGAGTTTTCTCTGACAGCTGAACTTGTTTGTCTTTCCTTCCTACCCCGATTCCCAGTCAGGGAGAGCTGGAACAGTGATGGATTGGTCAGGTAACATTGCTGTGGGCTCTGAGCGTAAGATACTGAGATGTCACCACTATCCTTGAGACAATTATTTCCCATGGTCTGTGTCAGAGATACTCACTGGGATTTTATTATTAATTAATGGTCAGAAGTGAGTAAGTTTATCTGCCAAATGTAGACTCATACGAATAAATAGTCTTGACAGGAACAAGGGGGAATAAAGGATGCCTCCAGTGGTGGAAGGTCTGGGAGGAAATTAAGAGCAGGGCTACACTAAAATGCAGCCAGAGAGATGGTTTACACTGTGTCAGAGTTATCCTGCTTATGTACTGATGCAGGTGGACCCATACGCTACTGAATTTAGCATTGTGGACTTGAAGACTTAATCTCCACGGGTGCAGCATTGTCTGCCCTGTGCTTCATTGCACCCTGTGATCCGCTCCCAAGACATTTGCTTCAAGAATTTCCCAGCATTTCCCTCCTCAGTGACTCCTGTTGCTGGTCGAAAAAAGGTGGTGAACCAGAACATTTGTTGCTCACTTATTGAATAAAATTCCTTAACAACAATTGTCGCTTTGCACATAATGGGGCTTTTTCAGGAGTAATTATGAATGGGAGGCCATAATTCTCCCCATTAAAAGCAGTTGTTAGGACAAGTGCACACAAGTGTAGAAGGCAGCAATTTCATTTCAAAATAGTTATCTGCCTGGAGTGAAGAGCATTTTTCACTCTTTGAAGTAGTTGCAGAAATGGTGTCTTCTTGAGATTTCATGTAACAAAGGGGAGTTTTCGCATATTACTGCAACTGTAAAATTAATGTTAAACATTAACTTGCACAGGTAGTTAGGTAACAGCACAAACATTAATGAACTTCTTTCTTATTAAGAAAATCAAATCAAGATGTCAGGTGTTAACAAAGGTCAAAATATGGATTATCCAGTGTGACATAAAACTGGAGGAACAACGAGTTATAAAAGAAAGCACAGAGAAATCCAGGTGCCCAATCAGATATACATTTCTTTTTTTCTTTCTCTCCAGGAAAAAAAAAAAAAAAAAAAAGGTTTGTTAGTATTATGCTGTGATAATGGATTTGTACACCTAAAGGGGTTAAGAAAGGAACAGGCGAATCCAACAGTAAAAATAATACAAAATAACTTTCATTATACAACATTTGCATAACAGGGCAAGATTATATAGTCCATAAAATGGGAGAGTCATGTTTCTCTGATTTTTTTACAGGAGTGTTTCACTCTATTTCTTTGAGCTTTTCAAAAATCTTTCTTCTAGGGTTCTACATCTAATAACCAGTTGTCTGCAAGAGAAGGACTGTTCTTTGGGTCTCATGCTATGCCTCTTGGCATGATAACTGCCTTCCAAAATGAGCGATAAATGAGGTAACTAATAACAGTTGGTTTAGGGTTTTTCCCATTACCATCTGGAGAGGAAATGTTGGGTGTGTGCTTATTATAAAGAAAATCCGTATGCTAAACAGCACAATGCACATCTGAACATCAAAATAACAGCCCCCAGATATTTGGCTGGTGTCCGTATGTGAAGTTTAAAAAAAATATCTAGCTTTGTATTCCAGGCTTAAATACAGTGAGAGCTCTGAGACATAAAGGATGGGAGTTGGGGGTTGATGCAATTGTAACAGTCAGTCTTAGAGCTCTGAAAGGCATTTTCTGTTTGACAGCTTGTCCCATAATTCCCATGTGAGACTATGGGGCATATGAACATGTCACTGTGGATATCTATCTTATGATGTTCATTTTTGCTTTGATTATTTTTGAAAATTATTCTTCTTGCATTTGAAGATACTGCTTTTCAGGAGTCTTAACACATTGCATCTGAATCTGCTTCAGCAAGACTTGTCTGGAGAGGGAAAGACCAGAAACAGTTCTCCACTGAAGGCAGCAGCAACAGATACAGAAATATAATGTTACCCAGAGCACTGTGTCATAGTATAGCAAGAAAGTCAGAAAAATGAGGTGGAAGAAACTAAAGTAGAAATAATAATGCCAGAATGGGTAAATTTAATGTATGACATCGTCTTCGAAGACATTCTACATTTGACAAAACAGAGTCTTATCTTTGAAAATGTCTGCAGAGTCATGTTCTCTATTACACAGAGCCGCCACTGTTAATAATGCGAAATTCAGCCTCGCTGTGTTTGTGGTACACTGTGGAAAGTTCACTGATAGGAAGTTCATTAATTCCAAAGAAGGGCAAGTGCTCTCATCAGGTACTTACATGCAGCTGTGCTGCACAGCAGGAAGAAACCTCTGCCCAGGGGACGCAAGCATTATCATAGAGTAAATGTCCAATCTGTAAACTTCAGCATGATTGAATCCATTGCAAAGACTCAAAATTTATTCCAGTGTTGTCCACATTTGTTTTTCTTTCTTTTCTTTTTCCCCCTTGATTCATCCATCTTTCAAACTGTTTGCAACAGCTATTTTTGAGAGGGATATGAATTATACGCTCCAGGTTAGCACAGCCAAGATCATTCTTCCTTCAAGCACTTTTTTTTTATACTTCTTTCACAATTTCTTCTTTCTCCATTTTTTCATAACCCATTTATATAGAAAAAATGCCAGATATTTTTCTTTTCCGTTTGGAGACACCAAAAAGTTCAGCACAAGGTGATGCAGTTGTTCAGTGGTGTTCTTTTGAAAAACCAATTTCTTACCTGTTTCACAGAATCATTTCATTTGCCAAATATTGTAGGACATAGTTGCAACAGATTGAAAAAAATATGAAGAGGTGACAGTGTGAAAAATGATATATGCTGAAGAAAAGACAGAGTATTCATATCTTGAACTGGGAGATCCAGGGAAGTCCCATGTTATTACAAGCACTCTGCCTTTCTTTGAACCTCCCCACCCACTACACCACCAAGAGTGAAAGCTGCTTTTGCACTCCTGGAGCGCAAATGACAGCGACTGTGCCCCTTTGCTAGCTCTGAGACAGGTTGATGGTGGTGGCTGAAACCTCTTCAGATGGAGACATGCTCTTGAGTGGTTGATGACTATTCTGTTTCACAAACGTGCCCAGAGACATTGGTGCTTCCACTTCAGGGAGGTAATTCATGTGCCTCATTTCAGTTAGCTGTTTCAGGGTGAGAAGAATGGTGCCCTGGAAGTCATTACATCTCTTCACTGACTGTAATGGAGTCCTGGGGGAACTAACTCACATACAGAGCTGTGGCCGTGCTATAGCTCTTCACAAGGACATCAGTTGAAATGAATCCTGGTGCCTGCTTCTTAAAGCTGGAATAAATAGCAACTATACTGTACAAAGAAAGCCTTGAGCTTAATGAGTCCAAGCCAGTATGGAGGGAAAATGTACACTTGTGTGGCAGCTCTGGACTATCAGAGGTCTTATAGCTTGAAGGAACTACAGTCATTTATTCACAGGTTGCCAGATACAGCAGTATTAACTAATGGATATACCCCATAGATCACCATTGCCATTCTTGTTGAGAAAAATATCTTTATTAAGAGCTTGTTCCACTGCTCCTGCTCCGTTTCTTCCTTCCTACCACCATAAGCCTAAGCGTTTCCTCTGCAGTATCTGTGTTTTTCCAGACTGCTCAGGAAAACTCACCATCTCTGTCTCCATTGCTAGTGTCAGCTATTTTCTTCCTTCCTTCAGTCCTTGACTTCAATTTCACAGATGCAGTTATTCTCTGCACCCTCTTAATTCTCAGACCAACCCAGGCTGCTACAGAGGGTTCCCTTTTCCCACTTCCAACTTAGATGATACCAGAAAATTAGAAAAAGGCAAGGAGCCATGCATTTAATTATTGGAAGAAAGAGGAGACCAAAGTTGCCCTGGATGTCCAGAATGTCTTTCTTCTGCACTTTCTCTGCTGATGAAAACCTTGTTTTATTCCTGAAGATGTTGGGGTAAAATGGGATAAGCTTAGAAAATTCCTGAATGGCTGCTTCAGTAAAAAAAAAAAAAAAAAAAAAAAAAAAAAGAAAGATAGTGGACAAGAAGCTATTTATAAAGGACTTTACACTGTATAAAGGCAGTGTGAACCTTGCCAAAATCTTGTAATTCACAAGACATTCGTAAGAACTGTACTGGCACCCTGTGATTTCCAGAGAAACAAACAAATAGTATGTGTGCTCCTCACTTCTGAGCTGCAGTGTGGTTAATATCTTGGAGCTTCTGTATGCACAGTTTTCAAAGCAGGGATATCAAATCAAAACATTCAAACTACTTGAAAATGTTTTGGAAAGTCTATCTGAATTTCCCATAACTTTGTTAAAGACATTTCCAGCATCAGACTGGTCCAAAGACCAAGAAAAAACATGTTAAATGCCAGTAACTTGCAGTGTATCACCTATTACGTTTCAGAACCAGATTCTGGGGGTCAAAAAAATAGTTGAATTTTTTCAGTTCTTAGTAACAAGGAAAGGTATTCAAATAATTGTTAAAAATAGTAACTTCTGGTCCTGGAAAAAAATGCCAAGAAAAACCACAGGGAATATTCTTTCTTCTGCAAAGACAAATTACCAAAGATATAATTGTAGATGCATACCAGTAAAATATCTTCTTGAACATGTGATGTAAAATGTGAAGATATTAATGAAATTAAAGTTCTGGGGATGGTATTTATTTAATAGATGTGGAGTTTTGAAAAGACCAGTAGTAGTCTTGTTATTATGGTGTTCTACATATATAGATGAAGAATATTTGTTAGAAGAAGGTCTTGTATGGGATCATCATATAAAGTGAGATAAACTTTCAGACTCAGGGCAAAAATAATAAAAAATAGAAAGCAAAGAAGCTAAAACCTTTGTTTACTTAATGCTGAAAAGGTTGTGTTTTTCATAAATATTTTGTCCTCATTTTTCCTTAATATCAGCTTCAGGGCAATAATGGACTCAAGCAAAATCATTCAAATGATTTGCTTTCCTGAATGCAGTGCAGTAAGTGAAAAGATTATAAGCCTAATTATATCAGCAGGGACTCATAAAATTATTCAATTCCCATAAAAATACATTCATTAGAATTTTGTCTTTGAGACCAGGCAGTATTCTCAGTCCTATTCCATTTCACTTCTTTTTGAAATAAAAGTGCCTGCAATTTTCTCCAGCCTCATAGGCTTCAGTATGGAGGACAGCAGGTAGATCTGCCCTCTCAGAATGCAATATTCCTGTCATGTATCATCCATAATCTGCTTTTTTCTTTTAGGTATCAGCAGTAGAGCTGATGAGAATTTTCCTGCTGAAACGAAGTTTAATCAGCAAATACTCTGAAATGCTCCAGAGCAGTTTTATAATAATAGTATTTCCTCTGTGTCTTTGCATACAAATTCACCAATACCATGTAACTAGTTCTGTTCTAAATTGTTCCTATGTTTTAAACTGGGTGGCATAAATGAAATATATGTACATTCAGTGGTGCACATTCTATATCTCTACAAACACTGAGTAGTTCTGCAGTGCTTCATGCCAGTAAGACTACCTAAGGAATAAAATAGTGTTCATCATGTGATATTTCAAGTACACTTTATGTGTATCACATGTGAAGATCTGATCTGGGAAATCTCAGTCCTTGGTGATATTCAAAAGCCATCTGGACACAGCCCTGGGCAACCTGCTCTAGGTGACTGCTTTGAGCAGTGGAGTTGGACTAAATGATCTCCAGGGGCCTTCTCCAACCTCAGCCACGCTGTGTTCCTGTGATACAGCGTGGGCAAAGGTAGCTAAAGAAAATCTCCTCTATCGAATCTGCTTAAATATCTGCCATAACAAAAAGGCGGTGTCACTGCACATTTATTGCTTCTACCCGGCTATTTCAGCAGCTGAACTATTAAATAAAGGTCTCCCTTTTGTTGTTAAGAACCAAGTATGTGACAGGAGATGTTACTACTGATTGGATTGCAACTTTGCCCAACATTAGCAGGAGACAGGACTCAGCTCTTCTGCTCCTGGCTGCTCCCATGCTCTGTCTGTAGTGACCTGGGCTTTAGTGCAATGTTCTGTGTTCAATGGAAATAACACAGTCAAATCTCTACTCCTTACCCCAGTGATGTATTTCAGCTCAGCTACCTCTGCAAGTAATGCAACAGTGGGCTGGTGGTAGCTGTGGCTTCCATTCTGCTAATTTTTTATCATTTATACAATAAGTAATGATAACATTTCCCTTAGAGGATTATTTTTTTTTTTTAATTTTACTCTTTTCAGCATATGGAAGAAAATACAACTGGATAAAACTCATGTGATTTATACTATGCCCATTAAAGCTCTAACTAGGGTAAGGCTTGAAAATGTTTATGTTAACTTACTCTCTCAAGCATGCAGACAAAAATGCAACTGGGTAACACTCATATGAATTATACCATGTCTATTAAAGCTCTAACTAAGGCAAGGCTTGAGTCATGACTTCAGTAATTAAGTCCTAATCATAATGGCCATAGAAAGGAGGGAAGAAACTCTTTTTCCAACCATTTTTCTCATGCTTAAAAGTAGCAAGATCATTTTCACTCAAATTGTCACAAAAATATAGCCTTTGGCAAGAAGTCAAATTCTTAGTCTGAAAAGCTTTGGGATGATTGACAGAATTGACACGATTCATTCTTCATAAAATAATATGAAACCATACTCACAGACCCTACAAGTACATCCATCTAGAGTAGGCTAAACTCCTCTATTTCTAACTATAATTGTCAGCTAAGCAAACAGAACAGTGAAATAAAAGACCAAAAACTGATCCTTTCACCAACTGTAACCTGAGAACAAGCTTAACTGTGTACTTTAAACAAACTTTGCGTAATATAGCATATATTGAAGCTCAGGCCATATTTTAGATCAGATATTTTAGTTATCCATTAAAGGGTAAATATTGATTCTGGCTAGACTCCTGTGACGTGAGGCCAAGTTAAAATGAAGTCCTTATAGAATATGAGATGCTAATGTCCCATCGTCGAATGGACCACAGTTGCATTTAGCTGTGCGTCCAATGTACAAGTGTGGCCATCAGAATATCCAGCATATAATGATAATTCCTCAAAATAGCTTCCCAGTTTCCAACAACCTGTGACCTAAGGAAATTAAGGACTTGAACCTGGAAAGACTTGTATTCAACAGCCCTCTGAGAATTTCTCTTCCATGTGGTTGTTGCTGCCCTTTGAAAGCTTCTCAGCTTTCAGTACCACAGTGTCCTGCAGGGTTTTGCTTGCACTGGTTAGATACTTTTAGCACGAATCAAGAGCTATGGCTCCTCTTGCTTCTAGCATGGCAGTTCTTCGTTTATGTGGCACTTGGAATGATAAAATTCCAGTCCAGATCATTAGCTCCCCATTTAAAACACTTATGTATGGACCATTGTTTACAGAATGTAAACATATAATTTACCTTTGGGATTGGAGTACTGCTGATACACTTAACCCATCCTTGTATATCAGACCTTCCAGCACCTTTCCATGCCAAGCAGGACCATTTCATTGCCTAAGTGGCAACAAGATGTTGAGTAGTTCATAGAATAGTTTGGTTTGAAAGGGGCCCTTGAAGATCTTCTAGTTCAACCCACAAGTTTTCCAGCAGATCTTATTTTTTAGGGAAAGGCAGACGTCTGAAAAAGCACAGTGTGCGCTTTAATTAGAGCCCATTGATCCGCTCTCTTTATCACACTGGGCCCATTGATCTGACCCTCGGTGACACTGCAATGAGTGTCCAGCCTCTCAGCCATCAAATCTCTTTTCACAGGGCCCTGGCAACATGCCGCATTCCTGCTGCATTCCCGCTGCATTCCCCGCTGTCTTCTGGACCCTCTATACCTTGATCTGTGTACCCAGGCCAAAGCTTTGGTGCTGCCAAAATCAACTTGAAACCTACCAACGCGGGCAGTCTTGCATGGTTTGCCAAATCTGGGTATTAAAAATCTCCTCTCTCCAGATTATTTGGGAAAAACCTGCCACGTTCTCCCCAGATTAACCAACCATGTTATCATATTCACTTGTAGTCAAAGTATGAAGCTTAATTGCTCTTAATTATCTCATGTCTGATGAACATATGCCAGCGGCCGTGTTAAAAATGATGAAATCAGAATAAACACCTGAAGATGCAGGTTACATGTTAGCTGTCCTTTGAGTCATCATTAAAAAACAAATAGATACCTTTATATTTCCTCTGGAGTCTATTTCTCAGTCAGGTCGATAAGACAATTTTAAATGACCCAGCTGCAGCTAGTTCAGGATCTTTTTCTGGAAAGGGCTAGGAAGGAAGGAGTTAAGAATGCACTGACACAAACAACCCATAAATAGGTGACCCGTACCTGCCTCTGCTGCCCATGATTACGCATCACCAGGGACTTTCGGCCAGCAGAAGGGAAGAAAAAGGAATGGAAAAGTCTAAAACAGCTTTAGCTG
>JAVJGI010000062.1:38252178-38265911 GCA_035590275.1 Ibycter americanus | reverse complement strand
GATTACGCATCACCAGGGACTTTCGGCCAGCAGAAGGGAAGAAAAAGGAATGGAAAAGTCTAAAACAGCTTTAGCTGGTGTGTTGGAAAAATCGATGATTGCTGCTGACGGACTGAAACATAAAGACCTGATCTCTATCTGTGGAGGGACTGTCTATGCCACAACTCTGCACGCCTGAAATATTCCAAGCTATGGAGTCCTCTGAAGCCAGAAGAGATGATTTTATCCTGGCAGGCTTTCCTACATTGGGTACGTTTTTCTTGCACCAAAAAGGAGGTTGCCATAATAGTGCTGATAATCAGAACAGGTATAATAACAGCAATAACAATAACAACAACAACAATAATAGTAATTGTTACTACTAATGTAATTACAGTGTTGCATTTAGAACTACGAAATATTTATTTTGTGTTTTACTTGCGATGAATGAGAAAGGAAAGTGACATTCCTATTTGCAAATAAAAAACCCCAAACACAGACTTTGTCATAAACCTATTTATTTTCATGTGTAATACTGTATGTTGTAGACTTTTCTCTCCCTTTCCTATAAACTATATGAAATATTTCCATACTACAAAAATACAAATCTTTGCATTATTTGTCTTAGGAAACCATAGACTCCACAGGAACTCAGATGGAAAAGGGACACACACATAGATATCAGGCATATCTAGAGTTATCAGAATTAAATGAACATTTTGAAGGACATCTGGTTTTCCAGAATGTAAAATTATATCCTTCATTTTTCTAATTGCTTAATATAGGCTATCCCACAGCCAAAATATCTCTATATGTGTGTGTGTAGGAAGTCAGTGTAACAAAAATCAGTGCAAGGCCTCAGAGAGAGGAAGGTGATATTTACTTTACAAAAAATCTCTAAGTAAGTTTATTCTGTGTATTTGCATTCATTCTCTCATATCTATATACTTTCAAGCAGCAAGGTGTTTGTATTTGAATGGTACAGCCAGGGTCACTTTTGGTGTGTGACACAAAGGATAAATTGAGTTCTTACTGTATATCTTGGGTTGTTCTTGATTAGTGGTGGCAAACTTTTTTTTGGACAGTTCTTTTTACCCCATAAGGGGTGATGACTAGTTCAGTGTGGTACTTTGGGTCCCAAATTTCGCTTACTTCATCCTTATAATTGTTAGACAAGTCTGAATGCCATAACCTTGTGGACACGTTCCTGTTGTCACAGTGCAGGGTCTTCTGCTGACAAGTTGTGGTGCTGTGTTCTTGTCAGAACACAGGGCTCCTGGGCTTGAAATAAGCACCGCATTCCTCAATTGCATTGCTGTGAACAGTCTCCTTCCGTATTCATACAGGTTATCCTCTTAAACCTTGTTCTGCTGTTTCTCCTGGTGCCTTCAGACACACATTCCATTCATACTGCGCTTATACCAGTTTTAACATTGCTGTTACAAGTCCTTACATGAGTACTTTAAAGTTGGGATGATTTACACCTGCTCATATAAGTACTGGATCTGACAAAAGAGAAAGTTCAAGCTTATGATAATTCCACTGATCAGGAGTTACCCGGGGGTCAGTTTGAGCCAAGATGTATTTTGACAGACAATGAAGAGGATCAGCTAGAGAACTTCATTTGAGGGAAACACAAGATATTTCCTTATGGCTTTTACTAATATTCCTATGCAATCTATAAATAACTCTTTTTACCCTGTGATGTACGGGTCAACATCCTTCTTAAAACGATTTTGTCAATTAGCAGTAAGACAAAGAACTAAGAAAACTTGTTTGGAACTATGGTCAATGTTTTTTATCTCTTCTTATTTCATGGTTTAATACAAGCCCAGTAAAATAGTTCCTCCTGTTCCCCTACCAGAGCAGAAGCCTCAACTACTTTTTTATAGGCTTCAGCAATGTTTTAAATACCACAGACCAGGCATATTTCTGGGTACTGTTCAACATTTCTGTAAGTGCGAATTTCCACACTTGAAAAGGTTTTCTTTTTGTTTTCCTAATGAGATGTCACTGGTAGCCCTCATGCACCATTTCATACATTGCATACAAGACTTTTCCTAGATTCTTCTAAGCAATTCAGCTATTCATGCTTCCAAGAACAAACTGGTTTAGACAAATATTAGGTGACTTCATAGCAACAGCTGCAAAAAAACCAACGAAAATGAAACAAATCATCAGAAAGATGTGCTAGAAGAATTTCTTTACCTTGAAATTGGATATACTGAGAAATACAAGGTGGGCACTGAAGCTTATATGTCATTTCTCAACAGAACATGTGACATATGAAATATATCCTTCCAGAGTAAGGACTATAGACAACTGCAGGGACTCCCTAATCATGTAGCCCTGTAAGGAGAAAAAGATTCAGATGGATTGTGTGAGACACTTTCCAAAACTCAGTCCAGTTTTGCTCTGTAGAGGTTACAAAGGAGACATTTCATGCAAAGGTAAACAAAAAGACTATATAACACAAGATGAAATGCTGGGGACAGTCCCATAAGGAACTTCTGTTTCACTTCCAACAAGCCAATTCAATTTGCTACTGCCTTGCTGCTTTCTTATGTCCAGCATCTGTATGACTAGGTCAGGTTTCTGTGCACTGCCTGGCTAATACGCTTTATTACAAATGCAGAAGGACAAGCCCCAGGGACAAGTGGACAGCTCGGTCACCACATGTGAAAAGACCTTGCTGTAGGAGATGTTCTCAAGGAAGTTAGATACATGTAGTGCCAGTCAAAAACTTCTGCTATTGTATCATCACAGTTCAGATCCATGCTCAGGACTTTTGGAGGTACTCCCTTTTTCTCCATCTTTCTGCATTGTTCCAACTTTTCTCCTTCCCAGTCTAATCTCATCTTCTTCCTTCTTGTGTTCCTTCTCTCTTAGTCTCAACAGGCTTCTCCACTTTGACTCCAGAAGGATGAATCATTCTCACCTCACCCACCATGAATCCAATAAAATTACTTTTAGATTTCTCTCATCACATAAAGAAGAAATATGAACTCATATTTTGAAATGGATCAGAAGACAATTTTTGTCCCTAAATAATTGTTATTAAGAGCTTTTAGGTTAAGGTTACTGAAAACAGATGGCACTTCGTCCCAGGGAAAAGCTTAACAATTTCTCATCTCTCAGCTGAAATTTTTGCTAAGGGTTTTGAAACCCTTTGCAACAGCAAAAGGTTTCAAAATATTATGTTAGTTATGCTTTCTACTTTGTCTCTTCACTGAATTTCATTGATATGGGTGAAGAAATTACCCTCAAGAAGACTTTTATGCACCTGTATGGCTCCTCAAAATTTATGTGAGTTCATTTACAAGAATAAAGCTAAAGTGATTTATAGACATACTGACTTCAGTGGATTTTCAAGTCAATTGACATTTTTTTTACTAGTCTCCTGCTGGGACCATTTACTTTTGGTGTTGCAAGAGGCTGGACTCTGAGTCCAAGTCATCCTGAAAAGAATACTAGCATCTTACTCAAATATGACTCTTCTTGATCTGTTAGTGTTTTGTCCTGGTTCCAACTGGGACAGAGTTAATTATCTTCCTAGTAGCTAGTGCAGTGCTGTGTTTTGGATTTAGTATGAGAATAATGTTGCTAGCACACTGATGCATTTAGTGGTTGCTAGGTAATGGTTATGCTAAATCAAGGACTTTCCAGTTTCCCAGGCCCTGCCAGTGAGAAAGCTGGAGGGGTGCAATAAATTGGGAAGGGACCCAGCCAGGACAGTTGACCCAAACTGGCCAGAGAGGTATTCCATACCATATGACCTCATGCTCAGTATATAAACTGGGGGGAGCTGGCTGGGGAGGGGCAGGATCTCTGCTGAGGGACTGGCTGTGCATCGGTCAGTGACTGGTGAGTAATTTTATTGTGCATCACTTGTTTTGATTTTTTTTCCCACTTGAGTTTTATGTCTCTTTCTCTTTCTGTTGTTATCCCTTTTCCATTACTATTATTACTACTACTACTACTACTACTATTATTATTATTATTATTATATTTTATTTCAATTATTGAATGGTTCTCATCTCAACTCATGGGTTTTACCTGCTTTTTTCCCTATTCTCCTCCCCATCCCATCAGGGGAGGCGGGGAAGTGAGTGAGCGGCTGCGTGGTATTTAGTTGCTGGCTGTGGTTAAACCACAAAAGTTTTATCTGGTCTGTTTTAATAGAATCACTGTTCACCATAAATATCTGAAAGCATACTTAGAACCTATATAACTGATTTTCATCTACTCCCTAAATACATTTAAAAAACTTTCCTCAAGGTGAAGCACAGTGAAGTAATTTGAAGTAATTTGAGTTTTTCCACTACAGCCCTTTCTACATGCCTGCAGATGTATTTTAATGTATATCTTTCAGATACTGCTATTGCTCTGAAATCCAAGAGATTTTGTGATATTTTATTATTTTCCCCTAGTCTGTTTTCCTTTTCCATCTTATGAATCCTGGGATAGTTTCTTCAGAGACTTCACAGCTGTGAAAGGTATTGTATTCTTTCTTAATGGATAGATTCAGTCATGGTTACTGGTGTTTCACTGTCTCGAGCACCCATGTAGAACAGTCTCTAACACAAACACTATCTTGTCTTCAAAATGGCCTTTTCATAAATTGCTCTTCAGCAATTTCAGCCTCAGCTGAAAACTCTAGAGTCAGTAAGGGACCCTTCACTACTCAGCATGGCTTTTGGTTATTAAAGGGTATTTGTCCATTATTTTCAAACATGAAAGTAATACTGGCATTTAATAACAGCATGGTTAAGAATAAGATAACAATAACTGCAGTGATGCTAAAACCTCAGTTAAACAAGTATTTGCTCTATTTTATGACTGAAGTGTGATAGTTATTTCCAAAACAACGTATCCAGTGGATCAAATTGACATAGTTATTCCTCAGAACAATAATCTGAGCTAATCATCTTGGCTGTATTTCCTAGACAGTCAAGAGACATCAATTTCTAAAGCTTTTTCTTGTAGAAGAACATGATTTCGCCTGGAAAGGAGCTCTGTCTGTAGTTCCAATGTATGTTTGAGATTGGAAAGCATGTACTCAGTCTTCAATAATATTTCATCATCAAATTACTACCTTATTACGCGCTTTGCTTTTACCTAGTGCTGTGAGGGTCCCATTTCACTGTCTTTCTGAATGGAACATGCATACGTTCATCACTGTTTCTGTAAAGGCACTCTGCTCATTATCACAGGACTATAGCCATACAGAGTCCAATTTGAGTAATTAGTTGAATTAGTCCTGGGAACAGCTGTGTGCATCCCTGTCTTTACCTTGTCATCGACATGGTGAAAAAGAGGTACCCTGAGAGCTGAAAGGCTAGAGGGAGGAAACACTGTTTCCTTGGATATCATCTGGTGCATTTCTTTTTTCCTAAGAGAATACATATTTAGGAATGAAAAATATTGTTGAATATTTTTTGATTCTCTTTGAATGAAGAAGACATTTGTGCTATGTAGAGAGAAGCAACTTCCAATCTGTGAAGAAGACCTCTAAGGACACTCATGGAGCGTTTGGTGATGTTCTCTTCTATAAAGGTGAATTTTCAGCTTTTCTGAAGACACTATTCTCAGCCTTCCTATTGTTAGGTGTGCTATTACCAGCTTCATAAGCAAAATTTTGCTTCCATAAGTATAAGATGATTATTCACATCACATTGTACAATGGTGAAAAATTCAACAGTTTTCCCAGCTTTAAGGGTTATTTTCACAACTGTCTTGCAACTGGCTTGGCACACAGCTTTTTGGACAACTTTCCTCTTTTAAAATTGTGTGCATCTCACTCACGAAAAACTCACCTAAGATGAGGAATGCCAGGGAGCTGGTGGTGTGGCAACGAGTTCTCTCCTCCTCTGTGGCTAAAAGAACATGAGGTATTAGATGACAGCATGACAGACCTTGTCCAGCCATTAAGATCATTAAGTCCTTCTTCCAAGGAGATATTTGCTTTTTTTTTTCCCTTTGAAAAAGCCTATGGGAGCTTTTTGAGGAAGTATTTGCATTCTGGAAAGAAAATATTTGGTTATTTCTGAGTATCTGTAAGCCTTTTCCTGCAGAACTTCGGTGCCATCTTACAGTGAAGTAACTCTAAAGTTACAGCTTTTGTGCAGGAATAACTAAGCAGCTGGTGCATAGTTCTTGAAATGCAATTGCCATCCAGCTGGTCAATTAAGGTGAACAAAAAGTGAGGCCAGTTAACTTTATTTCACCCATATAACAACCCAGGGGTTAGTCTGTGGCTTTTCACTCATCCCTGCCCCAAGACTGTGACATCTATTGGGTAAGTGAAGCAGAAAGCCGGCCGCAGATTGGCCTCACCCAGTGGATCTCTGCAGACAAGCAGAACTGCTCAAGTTTGGAAAGAAATCAAATCCAACCATCATTTTAAAAAGCAAGGAAAACCACTTCACTTTTACCATATAGAGAGATATAAATGCTTCCTGAAGAAAATAAATATGTTGAATACTAAACCCTGTGCATTACACCTTACAGTGTCAATAAGGGTTCTTTGTACGTGATATTAGAGGCTGGAGGAATCTTTCAGGAAAACATAGTTTGGAACTGGAGAAAATGTACAAGGAACGCTTAGCAGCAACCACTCCAGGTTAAAATATGATGTGTGTTACAAGGCCCTAGAGATAAAACAGAGCTGTTAAAGCAATCATTCCCTGAACTCTGAGCAGAAACACAGTTGCATTATACACAGGACAAAAGTCGATGTTGCAGATAAGTGTTGTAATATTCAGACTACAGCTGCCTTTACAGTGATTGCAATGTGTATCAGACATAAACGCTAAATGTAAGACCTTTGACACACTGAGAAGCTGTTCATTTACTGAACAGTATTATAATTAATCACATACAGAGAAATCTAACAGCCCAGCTGCACAATATCCCTTCTTAACGGAATAATCTATTTCCCCTTTTATTAATGAATTCTTTTAGTTTTTCTGGAGTACTTAAGTGTATTTGATACCTAAAGACCTTTCTAAAGACTATCAATTCAGGTAACTTCTTGGCAAAATATTTCTGCCGCAGTTAAGCTCTCATCCAATGATGATTAAAAGAAATGGAAATTTTTCATTGACTTAATTGACATTTGAATTAAATCTGCATTAAACACTGATGATGAGAAAGAAGCTCTTAACACACCAATAACTCACTCCATTTAAAGTATAGTTATCTTTTTATAGGCAGAATATCAGCCTCTGTCTCAATAGCTTTGGGTAATTTTGATGCATATCTACTAGAAAAGTTTGCTCTGTAAATTCTCTGCCAGGCCTTGTACTTTTTTGCAAGTCCGCGTCAGCAGGAATCTGAATCTTATTAACACATAACATGCCAGCTTGAGCCTCTTGTTTTCTTTTTTTAGCCTAATAAAAATGGTTGTCATAAACCAAACAGATCATGTTTATGTGTGTCATTCCTAGATGCTGCTTTTGTTGTTGGTTTCATCACAATACAATAAAGCTACATTTTACAGCTGCCTTTGCCTTTGTTTCATGGATTTCTAACATGTCCCAGACCTGCCTTGCTGTAAGGTTCATTCCTGGTCAGAGAGGCAAGAGGTAAACCCTTAGCCGTAATTTTGCTGGTTACATCACTGAGTAGTGTCATTTAGTGACCTACAGGTAACAACTTTTTGATAATTTGGGGAATATTTGTAATCACTAGTGATTGCTTTACATGTTAATCCACTGCCATAAGGAACTGACTGGGCACAGATGTTTATTTACCTGACTGGTATGAATGTGGAAAAACGATGGGTAGATGTTCCTGCTCTGGACTCGAATCTTGCATATTTTTTAATCCGTCCAGGTCTGCTCTGAAGTCAAAAGTGAAGTACTGGTCCCAAACTTTGAGACTTTCACTCCCTGGAGCTCAAGGCAACTCACTACATTGTGTCTGTGCTAGACAGATGGTTTCCGTGGGAGGGATGTATCTTTGCTCTGACTGTGGAAGTCTGCTGAGGTCTGCTCAGGGTGTTGGGTCTCTGCGACTTTCATAAAAGCTCAGAGGAAACTTCCCAGTTAAGCTTCAGCTGCTCTTCCACAAGCACACCCTGCCTGGGCACAGCAAGGCTTGTAACAGCTGCTTGTGCCGTGAAGCCAGTGTGCTGACCCAAAGGACACTTTGTGCCCACCTGCTTTTCTGAGGTCCTCGGGCACATTGGAGTCAATGCGTATGCCACCCCTGGGGACTGAAGGACCATCTCTGCAGCCTTATGCACCTGACAGAACTCAACACCTCCCATGCTCATGCAGTGATTGAGCAGCACCATATTCCTCCAGACCAGGATTAAAGGCTGTGAGACAGATTTTTTCTCTGCTGTTGCAGATCACAATAGGACAAGGCTCTTAAAAGCCTTCCCTGAATATGGGAACTCTGTCTTGCCTATGGTCCCAGGAATGCTTTTCTCCCACTGGTTCTTAAGCAGAGAGGGAAGAAAATTGTATAGTTCAGACATGGAGAGTGCAAAAACTTAGCAAAAAAAATATAAAAATCAATAACTTTTAAGCCTCCAGACTAAGAGAGAGTGTTTCAAGAAATGTGCAATGCACTTATGCAGGTTTTCTTCTGCAATAGTTAGTTCCCCACATAGCAGATGACAGCTTTTGCTGCCTGCTCTTTGCAGGTGTTGCATTAACATTTCTATGGAGTAAATACAGTTCATTTCTACCACTTTTTTTCCACAGCTTGCTTTTACTCGGTGTGTGTCACCTTAACTGGAGATCACTCTACTCTTTTCCAAGTCAGCAGCTACCAAAGGTTAGTAGGAACTCAGCTGGGAAGAAAGGTAAATGTGAGGGGTTAAAACCTAACGAGTGAAACAGTAGTTTCCCCACAATATGATCTGGTCTGTCTATAACAAGGCCTTCACTAAAGACTTGTGCTATTCAATCTGAACTTCTTCGTATGATTTAGTGATCATTCTTATTCTATGTCTTCTTCAAGTAAAATCCATTTATAACCTTAAACCATAAAGACGTCGTTGATTCATTGAGGAACAGGGTGACCCACCAAAGCTAGTCTCAGTAGCCCCTGGTCGGTGGCCTCCTTTCTGTAAGTATTCAAGCACCCCAGTTACCAAACAGCTTTTGCTGCTGATCACAAGACGGAGACTAAGTGTGGGAACAGCACTGGAACTAATCAGGAGTGAAAAATAATTTACTAACTTGGCACTCTACACTAACAGGAGCCTTTCTGTTGTCTTGTTGTACTGACTTTTGAATCCTGGTAATTCTGATAAAGTCTGCAGTTACAGCTGTTATAAAATTGCTATTAAATATAGGAAACACAGGTTTCAAGCCATATGGTGAGACAGATTTGAAACTGGACCTGTCCCAGGTGTCTACCCATTCTTACCATCATGAAGGACTCCTTCATCTCTGGCTGGAGCTAGTGGGGGAGACAAAGTAAGGCCCGGAGGACTGAGCTTTGGAAGGAGTTAATGAATGGGCTCCCTGGTCCATCAAGAAAAATGCCATCAGTTTAAGAATACTTTAAATCAGGATGGTGCTAATTGCATGTATTTAGAAGTTTTGTCATTAACTATCTGTTTTCGCTCTTCAAAGGCAGCAACAGTGGGGTTAGGCACAGCTTAAGTCTGACTATATGGCTACCAGAAGACATACTGGGAAGCCCAATACTGATACAGTGGCTTTGTTAGCCTGTGTCTTGCAGGGCTTGAATTGCCTGTTTGGCATCAGCTTGGTCCCTGAGGAAGTGGTTAGGTTTCTCTGCACTGGAGTCTCCGTGTGCTGCTTCTAGGAAAAATTGTTTGCTAAGGCTCAGTGGAGCACAAATGCTGGAGACAGCCTGGGTGCACCCAGAGCACCATCAAAGGCAGCACAGACATCTGGAGAAGCTCTGCATGGAGCCATCTTGTGTTTCTCAGGGTTTGTTAGATGTGATGCTACCAAAAAGAGCTATGCTGCTAAGTTCACCCTGGAAAAAGCAGAAAAGCGCTTATACAGTGGTGCCTGAGCTTTTAACTCTTGGTTCTGCACTGGCTACTGTTAATGTTCAGTCTGGCTAAACTGCCCACAGATAGTTGTGAACTGTGTATTTCTAGGGAAGAGATGCTGAAATTATTATTTCCCTCTCTATTCCCTTACATCAACCCATCTCTCCTGTACTGTCATCTCCGTACCCTATGAGGGTAGGAGGGTGTAGATGCAACGTTCTATGTCCTCCTCCTGTGGCCCAGCTTTGCTTCCAGCAGTACACACTGCAGCCCTTGTCTTCTTCCACAACACACCACATGGAGCTCAGTCAGCTCACCTAGTCCTTCAGAGGGCAGCAGGAGGTGAAAGAAAGTGGTAGATCATGTGCCAAGAGTAAATACACTGTTGTTGCTGGTGTCCACGTTGGCCTGGTAGCCAGCTAGTCAGCATGTGAATTAGCCCACAGGCCATTAGCTGCCAGTTCTTGATACTTTCTAAAGGATTAATTTACCGTGTCATAACTGGAACTCAACAAAAGCCATGGAGAAATATATTTTGAAAAAGATCAGAGAAAACCACTCTGTAGTTCTTTTTGCATGACTTTCCAGTCCTAATACTACAATATTTGAATAAAACCAGATGTCTTTGATAAGTGAAAAAACAGGTAAAATATGATCTTCAGACAAGAAATTAAATTATGTTCTCTGTGAATATACCCAATTTTGACTTTATGCTTAAGACCCAAGCTGCACACTTCCAGCTCCTATAGGAATATATCCACTGATGTCTCATACGCCTCGCTGAGCACGTTGCATTTGCTTTGATAATCATGATTTGTGTATTCAAATTCATACACTGAAAATTAAAAAGGCAATTATGGTGGGTTTTTTTTTGCAAAGAATGTGACAGGATTGATTTTTTTAATGCATCTGGATAACCTATTTCAAGGTACATTTTTAATCAGCTTTGTTTAGCATACTTTAC
Organism: Ibycter americanus; assembly: GCA_035590275.1. Lineage (NCBI taxonomy): Eukaryota > Metazoa > Chordata > Aves > Falconiformes > Falconidae > Ibycter > Ibycter americanus. The sequence goes on along the minus strand of JAVJGI010000062.1, from coordinate 38,254,983 downwards.
ATTTGCATTCTATATTTGGCCTCGTTTGTATTGCTGCAATACATTTTGTATGATGTATTTACTTCTGTACTAAAGGTTCCAGAGCTTTGCCTATTTCAGGGGCATAGACCGTAACAGGATTAATGATAGGTTTGCTGGAAATAGGACATTTAGTGCATTGCAAGAATCAGAAAGTCCTCCATAACATCAATGAGTGTTTTGGGACTTTCTTCTTTGCTCCCTCCTTTCTGTTTCCACCCTTCCTCTTTTAATGTCAGGTTGTACAGATGCACAATGAGCAACAGGTGACTTCTTGAGGTCACTGGCCTGACTCCTCCAAATGGACATTTATTTGGAAACAAAGTTCTAGTCAGACTTCCAACTTTTAAGATTAATTTCACCAATAGGGTTGGGAAAGATCAGGTAAAACCAACAAGCAAGGAAATAAATCTCTTTTGGTGATGGTTTGAGGAGTCTGTTAACATACAGCTGACTTCTTCAGGTTAGTATAAGAAGACGATTTCTCCAGCATTGTGCCATGAAATTCTCTGTATTTTCTGGCATGTTTTTTCTTATTACCTAGTGGAGCATTAACAAGAGGGAAAGGGAAGTTAACCTTTGCATCTGTACTTTGGCAACTAGCCAATACGTTAATAGAGATGATGAAAGCTGTGGAAAATTGCTGATTTCCTACCTTGTTCCAGAGAGGGGATTAAGAGCGGAAACCCATCAGAGACAGCAAAGCTAATGCTGAAAGGGTAGAAGAGATATATGGGAAATTTTGGGTAGCAGAAAGACAGAAAGACAGAGCTGGGTATACCACTGGTCTAATCTGATGTTGTGACCAGCTTTGTCCTGGTCAGGGACTGTCACAAAGAAAGCTTTACAATTCAGGAGGAAAACGAAAGGTGAAGGAGGATCCTAAAATATTTTACAACAGATTAGACCCCAGCTCAAACATATTTTTTAGAGGTGTCCAGAAAATGAGCCCAGATCCTGTACTGAGGATTAACTATTTTTAATCTCTGTTTCAGTATTTCCTGTATTTTTAAGTAAATAACAATAGTGTCATGCAAGTTGGTAAATAATTTGTTTTATGGCATTTCTATCACACCTGTCATGTACTCCTACATAACAAGTCCTGTGCAATCATGAAAAACTCTTCCCCTGCGTTCCTTAATGTGCCTGTACCCCCAGGCAGCAACCTCTGCCAGTCTTCAAAAGGTGCTCCAGCACCCATCATCTTGATGGCTCATCTTTTCTTCAGGACACTGGGGCTAAAGCTCACCTAGGACAGCCCTAAAAGGGGCCCAGACTGGGTGTCGCTTTGTCTGAGTCCTTAACCTGGGTTCCTGCCTGTCTTTCTCTCTCTGTGCACCTCTGGGCTTGTGTAGACAGGATTTTGATGGGCTGATGGCTACTGTGATGGGCCTGGGAGTATCTGGGCAGGGTGTTATTTGGGCTTCCACTCCATTGTTTCTCTGTGCTGCTTTGTGGGTATGCAGACAAAGTTTTATAACATAACCTAAGACATCTTATCATTCTGGTCTCTGTTTGGAGGCTTTGACTCCCCTCTGATCAGGCACATCCTAAATTATTCAGAAGGAAAAATGCCACATATGGCATTTCCGTTGTAAAGCCAATTCTACTTTAAGCCCTACTTTTCATGGATTCATTCCTAGGATCCCAGGGAATGTCCCTCCACCGAAGTTTGGGTTTTTTTGCAGATGGATGATCAGGGGGCATTTAGGGTACATTCATGAATGGATCAATCTTAATGGATCCATCTTAAATCTTGTTGGGTCATTTTGGAGGACTAATTTATGGAAACCTTCTCCAGAGTTTAATGGAGATTAACGCAGGTCATAGGAATAGTTATAGAAACCCATCTCTTCTCATTTACCACCTGAGAGCACAAGGTTTGAGGATATTGCTTTGATGTTTCATTTAACAGGAACGAATCTGCATAGGCAGATCAGTCCACTAGGCAACTGTCAGCTGGCAGTGTCCTGCAGCTATCACAGAAAAGGTCACCAGCCTCTTTCTGCAAAGCTCCAAAATCAGGAAAGACCAGGTCTGATAAGTATGGGAAGTCAGAAACCTTTAGAGGCCCTGTGGTGGCTTGAACAACAAATACTATTAATCTGGAGATTACCAAATCCTTTAATCTGTTTTTAATCTCCATGTTTTTAAAGCTGCTTCTTAGAAACTTTAAATGAACTGGTGTTTTCCATCAGTCTCCAGGTTCAGTATTTGGCAGGATCAGAGTCTTCTGGTGAAACATGTATGGTGCAAGGTGCATTCCTCCCGTCTCCTGGCTCAGGTGTCATGGCAGATGACTGTATCAAAGGCTCACATTATTAAATCCTGATCCTGCTGTTTTGTTACCAGGAAATTTAACTCCCCTCAAAATCCCTCCTCATGACTTAAGTCTTCTAATTGGTTTTTCTCCACTAATACTGTTTTTTTTTGGTTCCTAAGGATAAAACATGCTTCCAAGGAATAATTGGCCTGACTGCCCTCTCTGGCAAAAATACACTGGAAATCCTCTGGATTTTCTCTATCAAAGTTTATTTGGATTATTCTGCAGCGAGTGCAACGTGGGAGTGAAATGAGCTCTCTTTTCTATCATGCAAATCCTATTCCACCACTATGTATTGCATGAGATACATTAATAATTTACATACAATTTCCACCCTTTTTCCTTACTTAGGGAATGAGGGTGAGGAACAAGAGCATCAAAATAATTTTGGCAACCTGCCCTGGACCCAGCAGCAAGCTTGAAGCCCCAGGCACAGGGTGAGCCAGGGAGGGTTCGTACTTGTA
>JAVJGI010000062.1:38241054-38251906 GCA_035590275.1 Ibycter americanus | reverse complement strand
CAGCCCACCCTCTGTCTCCAGGATCAGCTCCCCCAGAACAAGGCTGCATTATACCAGTAACAGTCTTGCAAGTCCACGGCTCATCTCAGTCCTCACCCCTCCCACACTTAGAAGAGAGAAGAAAAGCGGTTTTTAGGGCTGTCAGTCAGGAATCTCTCATAAGAAAAACGCCAGATCCTGAGACCAACCCTTTTTATACTGAATCATTTTAATCTCAACTGAGAAAAACACTACATAAGAAAAACTCTCTACACCACCCCACTCCAAATTTTGTGTATTGCCTCAACACTCTTCTCTTTTGCCAGCAGGTAAAAATACCAATTAAACACATTTTCTTAGATTCAGTCCATGACAGTTTAATGCCTGTTTTATGTTTAATGCATCTGCTGTGCATTATAAATGTTAATCATTGTAGCTGAGGTTATATTATTACCAACGCAGTAATGACTGATCTGTTGTTAAACAACTATTGAGCTCATTAAGGAAAGAACACATATAGATGAGTCATTTTTGTGTAACCACCAGAAAGCTGGAACTCTTTACTGCAGTCCGAACAACAGTCAAAGAGTGTGTGTGTTCATGTGCCCTCCTGGGCACCAGCTGGAGGGAGCACTCAGCCACCCTCGCGGGGACGGTTCACAGCTCAGTTGCTAGTGCACCGAGCATTTTCTCTCCCAATTGCAATGTGGTTTTGATCCCATTTGGGTGAGTATGATGAGTGATATAACAAAAAAAATAGGTCCCAGCAGAGCGAGTACTGGGAAGAGCACAATTGCTATGAGGAATGTGATCATGCTGCTTAAACACCAGCCTGCAATTCATGTAGTTGTATTTTGATATATTTTTGTTACAAACTCTGTGCTGTAATCACAGATTTTTTGGCATGGTATTTTGAAGTTAGTTAAGCCCTTTAACCTAGAATGTAATTGCATTTTCTTGTTTTTCTTGTTTGCTTATATTCAACTTCTGCTGATTTCAAAAGGTTCAAATCACTTAAGGTCTTTGACTGAAGTTGCGTATTTCTGTACGGTTTCAGAAAGAGTAGTAAATTATTGCTCAAAAGGTCAAAAATCCCCCAAACAACCTAACCCCTTTTAATAGGTAATCTGTGTTTCTCTTCTTCTGCATAGCATTTCACAGTGTGACGGAGCCTGTGTGTAAGAAAGAGAGAAGAATGGAGAAGTCCAGGAAAAAATTTACTGATTTAATTGATAAGGCAATAGCTGCTGCTAACGCACTGCGTCGTGACGAACTGCTTTTTACTTACAAGGGGATTCTCTACCCTGTTACTTTATGTAGTCCTGAAACATTCAGAGCCATGGAGTCCCTTGAAGCCAGAAGCGATGATATCATTTTGGCAGCATACCCTAAATCTGGTGAATATAACTTACTTTCTTCATAAATCAAGTAATGTGATGGCAAATAAGAAGGTTTGTACTAAATATATAATATATATTTTATTATATTTAATATTATATATTAAATGAAATAATAGTATTTAGACTTCACAAAATTTTTTAGAACTACTTTTGTTCGGAGAAAGCACAACAAAGTTAATGATGAAGATTTTATATAGGGAATTTTTCAAGTGGCTGAGAAAAAGACACCTGATTTTCTTTTCTATAGCATGAAAGGTTTTTGTTATCTTTACTTCTTAGAGTTATGAAATTAAATGAAGAAATTAGAGATAGTTAAAGTACAGTTCTCATACCAGAGATAACTAGACCTCCTGATATTGCAGGATCTGCTTTTACATTTATATTTGTAAAGTTAATAGCTTTATATTTTCTACACAGAATGGAGCTTTTAGGACCTTCACATGCCACGCTGCATATTCTTTTTCTTTTTTCACATGGATGTCAAGAATATCTCAAATCCATAACTATCAAAAATTATTTTTGTAACACTTGAAGTGAACACACAGATTTTTGACTATTGGGAAATCAAGAGGAGATCATTGCTAGGGTTGCAGTCTTACCCTACATCTTTACTCCTGCCTGAAAGCACCCTATTTTGTCCCATATTGGAGCTACACATTTGGATTAGATGTGTCTCATATCCATTTTAATGTAGCTTTTTCCCTCCTCTAGTGATTGGATTCACACTGTTTTGCAGTAGTAGATAGTCACAGTTGACAGCATTGTAAAGTTTTTGCTTTTTTGTCATGTTTTATTTTTGAAGAAATGTTATGCACCAAAATGCAGTTATTATCACTGTAGTGACAAAGATGTAGGAATCCCTTGTCCAGAAATCAAGAAATGATAAACTAAAGATGGAAGTTCTCTATAGGCTCTTTTTTATGTTCTGAAAAAAAAAAAAAAAAAAAAGTGTATAAAAAATGTTACTTTAGAGAAAGTTTGTCGATTGGTAAAGAAAATGAGCACACGCAGCACAATTTTCAGATCTAGTCCTGCTATCTCCCGTGTTGAAGTTCTACAACCCATCTTTCCTTCCAAGGTAAATCCTGTGCAGCATGTCAGAAAACATATATAAGTTTTGAGGTATAGATTTATCACTTTAATCCCCCTTATATTTGTCACAATAAAAATTGATTACATTAATGCATGTTTTCCTATTTGAATCTTTGTGGTTCTTCTCCTTTAATAGTTAGTTTACAATATACAATATAATTTCTGATGTACTGAGCCATTTGAGTTGGAGAAATGTATCCTTATAAAGACAAAAGGTAGGACCCTGAGAGGCGATTGTCCAGATAGTCAGCTGTGATTGTATCACGTAAAAGGAGACCAGGCAACTCACCTGGTAGTACTACCTACCTCTTGACTTTTCTGGCAAATCCATTTCTGTTTATTCTAAAGATTTACAAAAAAAATCCGTTTTTTTTTCCCTTTCAGGAACAAACTGGGTAGGTCAAATCTTAGGTGATCTGGCAGCCATACTTGAAAAGAAAACACAGGATAAAGAAAGCAGTGTGAATGATGAAGATCTAGAAGAATTCCCCTACCTTGAAATTGGAGATACTGGGAAATATGAGGTGGGCACAGAATACATATCAAAGTGGTCAAAATTTTGTCCTTCAAATACTGAATATATGGTGTGTGAAATATTCCACTGTTTGATAAGAACTCCCCCGCTTCTCTGTATGTGGCATCTGGTCAGGATGAGTCTTACCAGCATTGCCAAATGCTGAGGGATAAATAGACATTTCAGAGGGCTTGAGAGGAGCACATACTCATTAGATACACAAGAACTGCAGAAATTCAGTGTAGCATGTTTTCTATTTAAGAAGAGTTTCATGAAATGTCAAATACTGAAATACTGGCTTTTGTCTTTTTTACTAGCTCTTCCTCCTCAGCCCTTCTCTCTCCTCTTGAGATCCTTCAGTCTTCACATACCCCCATTTAGACTCTGCATCTTACCTTCAGATTTGATCGCTTGTCTAACAGAACATGTTAAATTCATGATCACTGAAGAGATTTAGCAATCTCTTTCCAATTGCTCATTCTTAGGGGCTTTTGAAGATTAGAGCTGCTCAGAACAGTCCACTAAGATCCCAGGATAACACTTACAAAAAATAAGTACTTCTATCAGCCAATAACTGTTGATAAATTTAGCAAGACAATATTTTATCATAGGCTGATTAACAGAATAGTTGTATTAACTGAATTCTCCACTTTTCTCTTTCCAATTCTTAAAGCGAATGAACCAATTACCTTCTCCAAGAGTTATAGTTACTCATCTCCTTCCTGAAAATCTTCCCAGGTCTATCTTCAAAAATAAAGCCAAGGTGAGTGCTGATATGAATGTCTTGAAAAAGAACACTCCAACAGATTTTTTTAAGCCATTTTACTTTAAAGCCAAGTACTTTTCTGCCAGTTTTCAGAATCACTCTTATACTTAAGTGTGCAGGGTGGCCATTTCTACATGCTTGTTTAAGTACTGCCATTCATCTCACTTAATCGTAGTTTGTCCTTATTGACACTTTTGTGTCAGTCTCCACAAGTGAGATGCGGGGGTGGGTGGAGTAAATCCTCCAGCAGTAAAATGTATTTTGACACAATTTCCTATGGGATGTATTTTATGGTGTTGTCACAAGGGCTTTAGCATGTCAAGTTTTGGAGAGAATTTGTATTTTTGTGATTTTTCCCCACTACTTAAACAACTAATGATGCTTGTATAGTGCAAAACATACTTAGATTCTGCATAATTTGATAAAACTGTAAAAGATATTTTAAAGATTATATGCAATCATCTACACAAGGTACTGAAGCAAAGTGAAATACTTCACTTTCTGAATTTACAGAGAAATTGCTACTTCTGCAAGTAGTATACAAGACAGTAGAAGTTCCCCAAACTAAAATTATAAAGTAGATTATTGTTTTCTTCATACTATAGTCTGTTATGTCTTTTATTTTTCTAGATATTGTTGCTGGTGCGCAATCCAAAAGATTTAGCTACATCTTTTTACCATTTTTCCAGTGGCATACCTGCTCTTCCTTCCTATGAGACCTGGGATGATTTCTTCATAGATTTCATGACAAAGAAAAGTACAGTATATTATTCTGTGTCAATTATTCAATGCTTTGACTTTGTCTAAAAAAATAGCACTTTGTAAATCAGCTTCACTAGTATTTTTTGGTTTACAGAACAAAAGCGGAGATTAAAGGTAGAAAGAATTTTCAACTAAAGTTTACTGTACTTGTCTTACTGCCTGAGGATAAAATCTTATCAAAACTGCAGTCCCACAAACTGTTTTAACTGACACAAATTGATATTTTCTCTGGAAGAAGCAGTTCCTCTTTATCTCTATCTTGGATCCCCTTCAGCCCTTCTCTCTAATATCCATTATCTTGTGCCCACGCAGACGTCTATACACATACACATCAAATTTGATAAGAGAAATGATTTGCACTAACTCTAGTGCACTAAAAAAGAAAGTAAATAATCCCACTAGTTTAAAGTTTCGTAAAATCTTCAATCTGGCATATCACATGGCCAACAGAAGGGAGGGTTAAGCAAGGTTTTGAACTGGATTAAGGGAGTCTGCAAGATGATTTGAATACTGATAGCTCTTCAGTGGACTCACATCTGTCTTGAAATACTAACAAGTTTTACTGTACCAACTTAAAAATTGTTTCATATGCCTGAGACATGTGCAGGTGGCAAAACAGCCTGGAGCAAAACCTCATAATTCCCACAGAAGGGTGTAAACTCTGGCATAGACATGATTAATAATGTCCATGGCTGAGGGATCAATTTAAGGACTAAAAATTGGTTTATTTCATAAGAAGCTTATCTAATCTTCATTTATGCTTCATCTTATTTTTTTTTATTTTATTTAGTGGCCTGGGGGTGCTACTTTGAATACCTTTCTGAATGGAATAAATATGCCACTTGTGAAAATGTTATGACAGTAACTTACGAAGAGCTAAAAGAGGTGAGTTTACCAATAGTTACCAATATTTTATACATCAAAGAGCATTTGTTCCTAATAATTTAACCATTATTTTCATGTAGTGTATTCAAATTGTGTGATATTGTATGAGAGATATTCTTATTTTAAGGGAAGGAAAGGTGAAATTCAGACTTAAAAGCCTTTTGAAAAATTTGCTGTGAAAATGATTCTTGTTTTCTCTTTAGTTGTGATATAAGCCCAAGTCACTGTAAATCAAAATCCTCAATAATTTTTGGGGGGAGCTCGTATGCATTCAACAATGTAGATTTTCCTCAACTGTAAACAACATACAATCTTTTGTGATCTACAGGAAGACAGCTCATATCTCCTCTGAAATAATTACAGAGAAGAGAAACACTATGTACCACTCCAGTTCTACTGAACTCTATGAATACTCCATATATGTAGCCAGCAGAGAGATGTAGGGAAGTGCAAACACCTTGGAAAACAGTGTAATTTGTTCAAGTGCCATGTGTTATGTTACATTCCTCTTTTCAGAATCCCATCCTGGGTGTGAAAAACATAGCTGCTTTCTTTGGGATTCCCCTCACTGAGAAAGAGCTTCAGACTGTGGTAGAGAGAAGCAGCTTCCAGTCAATGAAGAAGAACTCGCAGAAGACCCATGGGACATTTGGCAATGTTCTCTTTCGCAAAGGTAGGAAGCTCCAAGAGGTCCAGAGGTAGAAATGTCACACATCCAAGAACCCGGGCCGCCCACCCTTTGCTTCTTTTTTGCACACATATTAACATTATAGATTGGCGTCAAGCAGGTTATCACTGTTATGCTTGAGAAGACTAGTCAAGGAGCAGTGGTGAGGAAGAGACCCAGCAGGGCTCTGGCAGAAGGTTGCAGCTAGCACAGGAGAAGCAACCACACAAAGAAAATTTTAGAGGCCCACACGTGACTGTCAGGAAGGCGGAACTGTCATGTGTCTGAACTCCTGTCTCTGCACCAAGATCACTGATTCTTCAGCCATTCGAGGCTTGCTGGAGCAGGCAAAGCTGGGCCAAACGCAGTCTGAGTGGCATGATGACACTTTTTAGGAGAGCGTAGGATCTGCTGAAAGGGCCACTGCCAACCCCCTGTTCACACTCACAGGTTAGAAGTAAGTCAAGCATACAAAAATCAGGTACATAAAGATGGGGAAACTACTATTGTTTGTGTAGTATAGGGGACACAGACATGAGGGGGCTGATCCAGCTGTCAGAATCTATTTCTGCATTTTACATTAAAGAAGTCACTGGATAAAACCTCAAGCTGCCAAGGAAGCAGAAACCCAACTCTGCCTCCTGCCAGATGATTCTTGATCAAGTCCTCATGATCTTCCACTTTGTCAGTCATAACTGACTGGAGTAGAAAGCTGCAGGGAAACAGGACTTTAGGCTGCTTTTTTGGACACAGTTCCCTAAGAAGAGTATGTTCTTTTGCATTATAGCAGTTTCACAGATCTGTAGCTCCACTGACTTCACAAAGTTATATTGCTGCAAAAATGAGTGAAGTTTTATCCTGAAAAACGGAACAACTCCATTTAGTGTACAATGGAACAAGAGTGACAGATCTATAGAACAAAACATAATAAAATTTATTGGTTTTTAAGACTTCATTTGTTTCTTTGAAGGTGGTGTAGGTGACTGGAAGAATCTTTTCAGTGAAGATCAGAATGAGAAAATGGACAGAGCCTTTGAAGAACATTTAAGAGGAACTAAATTGGGAACAAAGTTAAAGTATGAAGTGTACTGTAAAGCCTGAAGAATAATTGAATTTGGTTAGAGCAAGAGCTTTCCAATGCACTCTCAGATTTTGTGAATGCTATGTGCCAGAAAACTAGCTCAAATATCCAAGCACCTTAGAATTACCATAATAATCACAGTGTAGCAGCCTTTACAGTGACAATGATGAATAGTGGGCTTTTGTTTTAAAGGCGAGATCTTTGGCTTGCTTTGGCTACACTCATTTGCTGAAGAAGATGGCAACTAACCATATTCAGATAAACTTAACAGTCCTGTTTCTGGAGCTAATCACTTGGAAGGAAATGCCCTTTTTCTATTCTAGCCAAACTTAGTCTTTCTAGACTACTTAAAATTCTTTAGTATGTAGATTTTTTTTTTTTTCTCCCCAAAAATGTTTCAGAACAGGCAATATCTTCACAGAAAAGATCACTAGCAAAAATACGGATCTGGCACAACTTTAATTGATGACAAAGAATATCTTTCCCATGACTTCAGCACAAACTGGATCAAAACTAGAGGGAGGAGAATGAAGGGGAACGGGGAACAGCATTCTTAGGGATTTTAATCTCTGAATGTAAAATTTCAAGATGGATTCCAGATTATGAGCTGGTGTTAACAGGCAAGATCCTCTCACAGGCACTGCTTTTAGAGAGTAATAGAACAGCCCAGATTGGAAGGGACCTCAAAAGATCATCTGGTCCAACCTTTCCTGGGAAAGGAGGCCTAGATGAGATTATTGCATCTTGAGAACTGTCAGTGATGAGAACTTTACTACATCCCTGGGGAGGTTGTTCCAGTGAATGATTGTTCTCGCTGTGAAGAATTTATTTCTTATATTGAGATGAAACCTCTCCTGCTGTGCCTTGCACCCATTGCCTGTTGTCTTCTGCATGTGGCTCCTGGTGAATAGAGAGCCTCCGTCCTCTTTGTAGCTGCCCTTTAAATACAGGAATACTGTGACAAGGTCCTCCCTGAGCTTTCTCATCTTTGTGGCCCTCCTTTGGACCCCCTCCAGTCTGTCTGTGTCTTTCTTGAATTGTGGTCACCAGAACTGGACGCAGTACTCCAGGTGCAGCCTGAGAAGTGCTGAGTTATAGAATCATAGAATCATTTAGGTTGGAAAAGGTCTTTCAGATCATTGAGATCAACGGTTAATCTAGCACTGCCAAGTCCACCACTAAACCATGTTCCTAAGTGCCATGTCCACACATCTTATAAATACCTCCACGGATGGTAACTTAACCACTTCCCTGGGCAGCCTGTTCCAGTGCTTGACAGCCCTTGCGGTGAAGAAATTTTTCCTAATACCCAGTTTAAATCTCCCCTGTTGCAACTTGAGGCCATTTCCTCTTGTCCTATTGCTTGTTATTTGGGAGAAGGGACTGACACCCACCTCACTACAACCTCTTTTCAGGTAGTTGTAGAGATCTATAAGGTGTCATAGTTTAACCCTAGCCAGCAGCTAGGCATCAGCCAGTGACTTGCTCACTCTTTCCAGGGGGGATGGGGGAGAGAATCGGAAGAGTAAAAGTGAGAAAACTTGTGGGCTGAGATAAAGACAGTTTAATGGGTAAAGCAAAAGCCGCACACGCAAGCAAAGCTAAACAAGGAATTCATTCACCCCTTCCCACCGGCAGGCAGGTGTTCAGCCACCTCCAGGAGATCAGGCCTCTATCATGCATAACAATTACTTAGGAAGAAAAATGTCATCACTTCAAACGTCCCCCCTTCCTTCTTCCCACCACTAAATATGCTGAGCATGACGTAATATGGTATGGACTGTCCCTTGGGTCAGTTGGGGTCAGCTGCCTTGACTGTGTCCCCCTCCAGCTTCTTGTGCACCCCCAACCCACTCGCTGGTGGGGTGGGGTGAGAAGCAGAAAAATCCTTGACTCTGTGTCAAGGCAGAAGATGCAATAGAGGACAACATCAGAGAGGTTCTGAAGTTATGTGACAGAAGAGACACAATCTAGATCAACAAATGTATGGCTTCATATGTGGAGACTGCAACTTGCAAATTTGGTTATAGAAATAAAATTAAAATACTGATAGTAGATCTGTGTTCCTAGAAATTCATACAACAGCGACAAAAGGCATTCAGCAGGGTCAGCAGCAGCAATACTTCCAGAATATCCACTTGTTTACATGGCAGTTGTGAACTTGGTTGCTATAGTGTGCTCATGGTCAAACTGTATGTGCCGGCTGACAGTAAAATTGGGAGGACAATTAAAGAAATATCGTTTAGTGGTGAGTCCTAGTCATGTTCAACATTGTTCTTAACGCAGTGGACAGATGGAAAAGTATCATATATGACTGACTTTTAAGTCTGGGGATCAGAACAGAGGGCTGAAAGTACTGGGGGAAATGGGGAAACCATTCAAAACACCATAACAAATTGAGAAAAAGTTGGCAAACATGAAGTTCAGTAAAGGTAAATGTAAAATGCTACATTTAGAAAAGAGAAACCAAAGGCACAGGTAATTAATGGGGGCAAACCAGTCAAGCAGCACTTGGCGTGAGAAGACCTGAGGAATCACACTCAGCAAGGGCTAACATGGTGAAAGTGCTGGGGAAAAAAAAAGGTCAGATCTGGTTCTGGTCTACAGTGACAGGAGGATCATACCTAAGACACAGGCAATAATTATTACAACCTGTGGTTGCAGGTCAGTCTAAACTGGAGAATGCTGTTTAGGGAGGCTGCAGAGAAATTTAAGGAAGTATCTGGCAGGAGGAAGATAAGCATGCTTGATACTTTAACAGTACAGGGGGAGGACTAGAAAGTCACATTAAGTCCCTTCTAGATCTATACTTGTAGGCTACTTGGAATATGGCAGACCAGCGTTCTGTGTTCTTAATGATCCCCTGTCTGTGTTAATTCCTCTTAAATTGTCACCAAACACTCCAGTTTATGAAACAGGCAAGAGTGTACCAAGCCTGACTTCCTTATGTCATATTTTCCCCCCAATTAGATCCATACCAGATTTTAGAGTTACATTCCATACTTTCACTGGCTGAATCCTATTGCGATTTCAATGCAGCTTTTAGGTTTTCAGACACTGACACTGCGTAAGAGCCCTTGCTTGCAGTGAGGCTTTCCAGGCACCCTGGGCTTTGAGAAGTAAATGTGAGTAGCACATTTACTTTAGCTAAGAAAGGGAAGTAACTGATCTTCAAAAACTCTTAACCTTGCAGCATTTTCAGATGAGAGATTATGTAGGTAGTTGTTATTGAGTCTGGGAACAATCTTTGGAAAGATGGTGCTACACTGCTCACAGGGGAAACAAGCTCTATCAGTAGTTCTTCAGATATTAATACTGCATTACCACTACTCTGTCAAACTAATTAGATTAAAACTAGTTGGAGAACACCTGAACTAAAATAAACAGTAGACACGCCCTTGCTGATCTGATGGAAAACAAGACCATGACCTGTTTCTGAAGTCTATCCTCTCCTGTGTCATCCCAGAGCTAGGGGTTCAGTCCCTTTCTGCCCTTACAATCTCACCCCGATGGACACAGCTATTCAGAGCAGTAACATCTCACATGCTTTTGCTCCATTAGAGATACTCTGTGGGCCCTTGCATTCAGTAGGGCAGGGAGGTGGGAAAGGGGAGGATGGAAAAAGCAAGCTGCCATATCAGAGAATGAATGTGGGAGACTTGATGGATGAGTAACATTTTGAGGGGGTGAAAAATAAACGGAGGCG